>CM059199.1:42469346-42928166 GCA_030323885.1 Branchipolynoe longqiensis | reverse complement strand
GCCGACCCAGTTTCTACACAAAATTCAAACCTGAAAATTGCAGTTGTTTCGACTTTTTAAGGAATAAGCCAGGGCATCTCATTTCTTTTGACCAGGGGAATGGCCGAAAAGACCCGGGGGAAAACCCCCTGTTGGGAAACCCCCCGTATTCCGGGAAATGAAAGGGTTTTGAAGGGCCCCCCCCCAAACCTTTTGGGGGGGGGAACTTTTAAAATGTTTTTAAAAATTTTTTTTTTTGCTTCCCTACCCCAGGTGCTCGGCATTATTAGGATAGGTCAAGCACTGATTGGCTCAATGTCAGGATAATGTGACTGAGTGGGATATCAGGTCATGGTGCTGGTGGCCCGATTTCCCAGTGGGGTAGCACTATAAAGTTGCCATGAGTGTGCATTGTCACAAGTCGGTACACATCCTGATATGACCTTAGATGTTGCCAGGATGTAAAACTCCAACAACAAACCAACTTTAGGCACATGTATTTCTATATAAGCATGACTTAATAGTTTTGGATTAACGATCTGATGGTCAACCTCTGTTCGGCGGACGCGGTAGACGAATCGGTAGATCGCCAGCATCCCGTGCGGGAGATTGGGAGTTCAATTCCCAGTCGAATCAAACCAATGACTTACAAAATTGAAACTTGTCGCTTCATAGCCAGGGACTCATCATTAATAGGATAGAGCAAGGACCGGTTGGCTCAGTGTCAGGATAATGTGACTGAGTAGGATATCGGGTCATGGTGCCGGTGGCCTGATTTCCCAGTGGGGCCAGCACTATAAAGTCACAATGAGTGTGCATTGTCACAAGTCAGGAACCTACCCATCCTGATATGACCTTAGATGTTGCCAGGACGTAACCTTCAAATAACCAAACAACATTGAACGGTTGGCTTGTGACGTAGCATACCGTCCTCCACCCCTATTCGCGTGGTGCACAATTACATCAATGCATGCTACTAATAGATACCCATGCACATATATAAAAGATTCACCCCGTACAGCTGCGGTAGCCACAGGAGGGGTGAAAACCAACACTATGTAAAAGCGTATTCGATTAATCAACTTGGGTCACCCGAGCTACTTTTTGGCACATGCGCACATCCTACAGACTCGGGTTGAATAGACGAACACGCTTCTCCATGCTCAGGGGTTGAAAAAATGGTGGCTTAATCCAAAACTTTAAAAAAAACTATTTAACCACATCAAAATAGGATTTTAAGTATTTTGTTATTGCATAGTTTAGTTATATTTCCATTTCATTAATCTGATTTATTAAACAAAAAAACACAAAAAGAACTCACGTTACCAGCACAAATGTGACGTCATCGCTCCTAGCCAAGCCCTGCCATGAGGTGGGTTACTGGGTTTTGGAATTTTTGCACACGGCGCGTGTATTTGTCGACTCCACTCGCGCTGTTCGATTTGAAATTCTAGCAACTCGAGTCACCCGGGTCCTGTTAATCGCATACGGCCCAAGTGAGCTGGGCCCGTATGCATGAAGCAGTGTTAGCGGCGTGTGGTGTTATCCCTCTAACACTGGGTAGCTATCACCGTTTGTCAAGCCGTATGCATGGGCGCTTAAACGGTGAGTGTTAGCTAAATGTGAATGTATTTATAGGTTTGGGAAATCCCTCTGTGTTTGTAGCCATATATTAGGCTCAAATCTACTGAATGCGATCATATTTAACAGAATTACATTCGCAATAAGTGAAATTTGATCAATTTAACCCTAAATTCGAAGCGTTATTAAGGCTACTGCCGCATTGGCGGCAATATTAATAGTTATATTTTCGAATCGACGAGCGTAAAGTAACCAAATCGCCACCGCCGCCAGTATGGAAAGCGACGTCGATGCGGCGCCAGCTGCGATTTGTTTACTTTACGCTCGCCGATTCGAAAATATAACTCTTAATATCGCCGCCAATGTGGCTGCTGCGTTAATATCGCTTCGTTTTTAGGGTTAATTTGCTTAAATTTCACTTATTGCCTATGTAATTCTGTTAAATATGATAGCATTGAGTAGATTTGGGTTCCATACTGAGACTAACACCGCTGTAAACCAGATATGATCGGAGTTAGAATTTCCGAGTTTAAACGCTCGGTGTTAGGCCTAACACTGCTCCATGCATACCAACTTGTCTGCGCTAAACCAGAAATCCCGTCTAAACGCGTTTTGGCTCGCTAACACTGCTTCATGCATATGGCCCCCTGGAGTCGTTTTCTAGGCAGAGAGAAAACCAAAGTAACGCACAATCCGGAGGAAGATGCCGCGGACCAGGGAAAAGTCAAGGTGTCGCCATCTAGTGGAAAGAAGCGAAACTACCGGAAATGTAGATTAAGCTCATATTGGTCAAGCTGGAACAGAGAGCAAGCATCGCCACCTGTCATCAAACATAAGAAAAAGATGAGGTAGATGGCAAACCGGACAGGCCAAAAGGGCAACAAAGACATCTGTATCGGGTTTTCGACTGCGTGTCGTCTGAATCGAAGATGGGTTCAGAAAATGGTATTTCCGATTCTGCTGAGCTAGTTCAATAATTGATCCAAGCTACAGGTTTCCTTGATAGTGTCTACAAGAATTCCTGCAGGGGGAGCCAGCCAGATTTTCACCTTCTACCTCATACTCCGCCCGTGTCTTCGGCTCGCCTACTGGTCACTACAGCCCAAGGAGACACAGCCCTTTGACTCAAATCTCCAAACTTCTCTTTCCTCTATACTACCCTTTCTATTTGTCAGGCCGTAAACTTTCTAATGCTGCAGTCCTGCAGCCTGTAACCGTCAAGGTTACGAACCACCCCCCCCCCCCACACACACACACAAACACACATAAGCAAGACTCTACTAAGGCCACTACTAATACCCCTGTCACACTATGACGTAATGAGCGAACGTGAGCCTAACGTGGTGATTTTTCGTCATTACGTTGATGTACGTTGGATTATGTTATGATGACGTCATAATGACGTTAGACTGACGTCGAGCTACGTCACATTACGTTGTGTTACGTCGAGTTACGTCGAGGTTTTGGACATGTTCAAAAATGTTGACGTAGCTCGAACGTAAGGGTTTACATTCGCCGTACGTTCTGTTCACGTTCAGCGAACGTCAATGACGTTAAACGGACGTTAGGCAAACGTTCCTCACTACGTTCCACTACATTCCACTACGTTCCACTCGTTGACCCACATTAAAGCCGGTGGAAACGTCCATGCGGCGTAATGGGAAAGTCAGGAGAACGTCAGGAGAACGTCAGGAGAACATCAGGAGAACATCAGGAGAACATACATTCAGCGTTTCGCCAACGTTTAATGATGTAAGTAACGTAAGGTAACGTAAAGCAACGTAGTTCTGGCGATGGAATACTGTTCATAACGTCCCGTGAGCGTCATTACGTTGTCCTCTCTCATTGAATGATGGTATCACTACGCTTTACCGACGTTACGCTCTCGTCCACTACGCTGCATCCACGTTCAACTTGTGCCCAAATTTGCATACTACGCCGAGAAGTTCAACGTTCTTCACATTCTCCCTACGTTGACGTCGTTACGTTGTAGTGTGACAGGGCCATAAGGCAGACCAGAAGCCAAATCAAAGCTCACAAAAGGAGCACACTGGAAATGGCTGCCAAGGCATGGAATGCCCAAACGGTAAAGGAAGACAAATTCCTGACCTAAAAACATACAAAAAATATCTGTGCAAAATAAGGCTAGGAAACCCCCACTAAGCTGCACTGCATGGGGGGCATGTTATATGTCACAGCCCACCAGCGGGATGGCCAATGGAAGGTAACCATGCCAAAATTAACCAGATAATACACCTAACAACGCAAATCTATCATATGTAAATATGAGTAGTCTAGTCTAGTAATAAGAGTAGAATTTTTTTTAAATATATATACCAAGAAAATCCAAAAAAGCTAACATAGACTAGTAACCATAGTAAGCAACCACTTACCTGCTACTGTAAGACAGGCAATCAAACGCCTTATCAGCTACAACTGTGTGATAAGATAACTCCACCACTACAGCTGGCCAGCATTGAAAACAAGCCCGAGTACTCAAGCTTATATGATATGCAGAGTATAAACACAGCCTCAGTAAAAAAAAAAAATTGGAAAAAAGACTCCAGCTTCTCCGACTGTTCACAAAGCTTTTTATTTGCCAAATCTAATTGTGCCGATATCGCATCATTTAGCAATAAACACACAGTAACCATGCACATCAGATCCACTACTGGAGCCAATTAAGGGACTTATAATTTCTTTACTAGTTGAAGGCTGAGGAGAAACTAAAGGTCTTCAATGTGACTGCATCAGTGAGTCTCTTACAGACGTCAGCAATCAAGAGTTCAGCCTTGTAAATAACCCTTTGAGATTAGGCATCTCAAACTTGAAACTCGTTAGTAATTTGTAATCTAAATACGACTGCTCTCAGGGTTGATATTGAGCTGCACTGTACCCGATGTCGCAGTTTCAGCTCCCTGTCAGATTCCGCCGTACCTTGTTGCTTCGGGTAGCGACTTGAGAATAGTGCACACTTATGTTGACTCTATTGTGCTGCAGTGCTGGGAGACCAGACCGCCAGCACCATGATATGGTTTCCCATGATTATATCAGCACTGATATTTGCATTTCGGGTAAGAATAATGCTATAGTGATGCACCAATATTTATGTTGTTCATACATCTTGAACCGTTGACCTCCCACCAACCAGATAGAGATTAGAGAGGTCATGATGCATATTAATGTGAGCAGACTTGATGAGCCATTCGGTAAGATCGCTGTCTATGGGGTGCTTTTCCATGAGGGGGGTGGTGGGTTGAAAACAATGACTTACAAAATTGATATATGTCATTACTAAACCTGTCATTAGTATGATAGAACAAAATCTGATTTCCTTATATTGGGAGAGTGTGGTTGTCTGCACTGACCTCTTAGGCAAAGAGCCGCATAGGCAGGTATGCGTGGGTAGTGAGGCAACATCAGGGAACCTAGGTGGTGTAATAGTTAGCACACTGGCCCGGAATGCAAAGAGATGTGAGTTTCAGTCCTGCTCTAGGCACAATATTTCCCATTTTCCTCACCCCCACTCCACTGGTTGCCATGACCAGGATCCTGTACAATCTATGCACTGTATAGTTGTTGAACCTACCCCGTGTTTGTATATATGTAAGTGCATTGCCTGTATGTATGTAATTGTAAGCATTAAAATACTTACAATTTCAGGGGGACTAGTGTAGTGGTCTGCATTGAACTCTCAGGCAAGGAGCCGCATATACAGGTAGGCATGGCCAGTGTGGTGATATCAATATAAAGAGATGTGGGTTCGAGTCCCACTCTAGGTGCAATATTTCCCATTTTAATCACCCCCACTACGATAATATCGGCGTTGTTGTTTCAGGTCCGAGCAATGTCTATTGTCATATCAGGATGGGGCAGGATAATGTAACTGAGTAGAATATTGGGTCATGCTTCCAGTGGGGCATCACTATAAAGTTCCCAGGAGTGCGCCTTGTCAGGGATCGGTGGAACAAATTACCAAGCAGTTTAAATCATTTCAAGAATATTTGTTTGTTTGTTGATTTACGTCCTAGCAACATATCAGGTCATATCAAGATGATGCTTTGCCTAAGCTAATTCCGACCACAATCATGGTTGTCACAAACAGCGATGGCGTCGGTCAACTGCCTTAATGTTACCGTTAGGAAATGCTGAATTATGAAGAAACCGAAAAGATACCGTATCATACACTGCTGGTTTTCATTTCAATCACTCAATATTTGAGCTAGCGGAATCCCTCCCTCCCTCCCCCCCCCCCCACTGTTGAGTTTTAGTTTCATCTAGAAGTCTATTTTCCTTGGCCACAATTTGCATAATGATGAGCTTTTTCATTCATCACTGTCTCTTGACACATAATTGCTTGCGTGCTTTTGCATTCCATGTAAAAGTGATGGTTAATAATAAGTTAACACTTCTCGCCATCAATATGGGACATGCTGCCAACATGGTGTAAATAAACTGACAATGAATCAACCGTAGCTGTTTAAGTCTAGACTTCATCCCCATCTTCTGGAAGTATATTGGGTAAATAAGATATTGCAAATTGCACGGTAGACAGCATTATTAGGTCATCATCAAAGTAATAATGTGTATCCATTATGTACCTTTATTGGTGTTTTACATGCTGGAAACATCTAATGGCCTGTGCACACCTACCGTTTTTCCGCGCACACCTACCGTATACGATCTAAAACTGCCCAAAAAATCGTTAGGTGTGCGATCCCCTAGCACACTAGACGCATGCGATTCGCGCATAAAACTAAGTTTTTAGTGCTAAAAGCGGCCGTTTACGATTGCGATTCGCGATTCGAAAAACGAATCGGCCCGTTTTCAGTTTTAAGCGGGTCGGGTCGAGTCGCGAGTTTTAGTGCGCGAATCGTAAACGGTAGGTGTGCACCGGCCATAAGGTCATATCAGGATGGGTACCGACTTGTGACTGTGTGCACTCATGGCCACTTTGTAGTGCTGCCCCACTGGGAGCCTAGGCTACTGGCACTATGTCCTGATTTCCCACTCAGTGACATTATGTTAATACTGTTAGGTAGTGACACGTATCAATTTGTTTAATGTATTGGCTTTACTTGGCCATGTTTCGAACTCCCGACCTTCCGCATGGAAAGTCTACGCTGTATACCGATTTGGCCCCCGCGTCCGAACGTACAAACTGATTAATCAATGACACGAACGCCAGGTTTGGATAAACCATTGTGTGTCTTTCTTTATTACCACTCCGACATCTAATAGTTATAAACATACGCATACATATTCACATATATGTATCGACATCACTTGCTTTCAGCATGGAAGTGACCACAAGAACCAACTCGCCTACTAAGCCAGCATACATTTTACTCTACAGCTACAGCCACTTTGTGACCTCGATCTGTGCACTTATACACACATTATCAACCCGCACCTTGCCCGAGAACCTGGCAGCAACAACAACAAACAAGGATCATGTGATCGCCACTGAAGAGGAGCGAGACGAAGCTCAGGCAGGAGAGTTTCCACCACACCCAATAGTGACCTGCGAAGAACGATGGTGGTGACCTAAATCAGCTCAGAAAAAGACTTATTACCCGACCCGGCTCTTTAAATATAGAAAGTGACTTGCAATGTTTGACAGGAGAGAACTTCAAAGGAAGGTATACTCGCCCTTTCTTTGACTCCAAATGAGACATGACACTGGTATAATTGCTTGTATAATTCTCTCTTAGTTCTGTGCAGAAGCGGGTATCGAACCCTGGTTGAGTCAAACCAATGACTTGAAAATTGGTGCTTGTCACTTCCTAGCCAGACACTCGGCATTATTAGGACAGGGCAAGGACTGGTGTGCTCAGTGTCAGGATAATGTGACTGAGTGGGATACCAGCTCATGGTGCCGGCGGCCTGGTTTCCCAGTGAGACAGCACTATGAAGTCACCATGAGTGCACACTCTCACAAGTCGGTACCCGTCCTGATATGACCTTAGATGTTGCTAGGATGTAAAACAACAACAAAACAAACAAACAATCCCTTCGATGCAGCCGCAAACGCATTATAAGTGCACCAGTATCTAATCTAGATAAGTCAACTGAAATCAAGATAAGTGTTTTGATTGTGAAGATTTGATGTTTCATCGGAGTATGCAGCCTTAATATATGCACACGTATATATGCGATACTGCAATTAAATTGAACAAAATGTAAGTTTTCTTGTAGAACCTCGCAGCAGGACATGCACAGATATGTATATTATTATGAGGTTGTCTTAAAAGGTGCTAAGTAATTTGGGACAAAACTTTGTCCATTGTAACGATCAACATACTATTTGCTTATGCATTTGCTCAGGATAAACTGATTTATGGTGTTTCATAATCCCAATAGAATACATATTGATTTGATGTAAATGTCCTTGTGTTTTCAGTGTAATGGAGCAGTCACACTACGACGTGTATTCCGGCGTGCCGCCAACGCGCTTAAATATATTCAACGCGTCGAGAAACGTCAAACTTTTTGGCGTGTTGCTGGCGTGTTATTGGCGCGCCGCCAGCATGTTGCATGGGTGGAAAACAAAGAAACCCCCACCGCTTGACCCAATTTATAAAAAGTTGCACCACGTTCCCACGGTTGATTAGCGTCTTGTCGACGTGTTATCGGCATGTTATCGGCGTGTCGCCGGCGCGTCATACGCCGTTGGCGGGTTGGACGCGTGTTATCAACGTCTTATCGCCGTGTTATCGGCGCTGGTAATGCGTGTCGACGTCCTGCTAACGCGCCCGTAACCCGTCGGCGCGCGTCGGCCAGCGCCGAAAGTTTTGTGCAAGCACAAAACTTTCGGCGCTGGGCGACGCGCGCCGACGCGTTGTATCAAAGCGACCCGTCAATCATAGTGTACCGACGTGTACCGACGCGCCGGCAACGCGTTTGTAACGCGTCCCGACGTGTCCCGACGTTTCGCAAAAAAAAAAAACACGTTGCCACGCGTTGTCCAACGCCGGGCCAACACGTCGTAGTGTGACTGCCCCATAACCGTTTCTGTGCTATTCTGTGTCAATTGTTACATAGACACAAAAAAAAGAAGAGTTATCACCTTTTAAGACAGGCTCATAATTATCTAGGCAATATTTCTCAAATCAGTGAAATCAGTTAAACAATTGAGGAGGTGTGATGTGCAGACGTGTGGTGTCCACAATCAGTCACGTGCAACTTCAGCTTGACAACATTATCTACATGGAGGGAATATAATCAGTGGCCGCACTTCATCAACCATCAATTGTCAGTTCACTCTTTGATAAGAACATCAATGTGTAGACGCCGACTGCCTTAGCACTTCGTCCTAGCAATACTCCGCAATTAAAGTTGCATGCTCTGATGGCTTTCACCGTTTGCTTTTCTATTTGAGGAGTTTTCAGTCTGATTGGAAAGCTGAAGGCTGCAAATCTGCAGCACTGTATGAGCACCGCCAAAGCCAGGAGTTGGCTTCCGGTGGGTAGTGTGTGGGCGGATGGGGGAGGGGGAGCATGGGGAGGGGAGGGGAAAATGTAGTCGAGGAGTCCAATCCCAGACCTTGTATACCTCTGTCACACTACAACGTAACGAGCCAACGTAAGCCTGACATGGACACTTTTCGACATTACGTTGACGTACATTGGGTTACGTTATGATGATGTCAGAATGATGTTAGACTGATGTCGAGCTACGTCATGTTACGTCGTGTTATGTCGGCATGCGTCAAGGTTTTGAACCTGTTCAAAACTTTTGACGCGACTCGAACGTAAGGGTTTATGTTTGCCGTATGTTCTGTACACGTTCGGCGAACGTCAATGACATTAAACAGATGTTATTAAAACGTTGGTCACTACGTTCAACTACGTTGCACTTGTTGACCCACATTAAACCTGGTGGAAACGTCCACGCGGCGTAATGGGAACGTCAGGATAACATCAGGATAACGTCAGGATAATGTCAGGATAACGTCAGGAGAACGTACGTTCAACGTACGTTCAATATTTCGCCATCACGGAACGTAGTTCTGGCGATGGAACAACGTTCATAATGTTCCGTGAGCATAATGACATTGACCTCTCTCGTTGAAGGACGGTATCACTACGCTTTACCGATGTTACACTCTCGTCAACTACGCTGCATCCACGTTCAACTTGTGCCCAAATTTGCATACTACGCTGAGAAGTTCAACGTTCTTCACGTTCTCCCAATGCCGACGTCGTTACGTTGTAGTGTGACAGGGCCTTAAGAGGACCACATCCGGTTTTACTTTGCGGTTATTGTTTTGATAGCATGTTTTTTAAAGGATGCATTAAATATGTGTGTGGAAAACTTTCTTATAAGAGAGTAAACCAGATTATTTGTGTACCCTTCAATTTTGTGCACTGCCCTTATGGCTTTACAAAATAATGGATCACTGCCTTAGATTATTGGCCAGTGTGTCACAGAGTTACTGTTACTAAATCTTGCTAAAACAAAATGTATTAGAGAAAGAAGTTGCACTTACTAAGTTGTTAGTTATCGCAACCTATTTGACCAGATGAAAACAAAGGAAAATAGTGATCCTAGTTTTAGACCCAGCGCGTCTGGTTGGTTCATAATCGAAAAATGTGGTATAATTGCATGCAGGTGATTCTCATATAACAATGCATTCACCATGATTCGGAAAGTGGGTGTTTTTATCTCATGCAAAATATTTGCGTGTACGATTTTGCTGTAATTTCCATTAGAAAACCAATGTATCCTACCAAGTGAAGACGCCAACCGGCATGTAGTTAGTTATTTGGGAGAAGTAGTTTTAAATATAGGCTATGCTATGAAGAATAGACATGGGAGGTGACCATCGCCATCTTCCAACATATAATCGGACGCGGTAGCCGAATCGGTAGAGCGCAGATCCCCATGCAGAAGGTCGGGAGTTCAATTCCCGGTCGAGTAAAACCAATGACTTACAGAATTGATAAATGTCCCTTCCTAGCCAGGCGCTCGGCATTATTAGGATAAGGCATGGCTGGACTGGTTAGCTCAGTGTCAGGATGATGTGGTCGAGTGGGATATCAGGTCGTGGTACGGGCGGCCTGCTCTCCCAATGGGGCAGCACTGAGTGTGCACTGTTACAAGTCAGTACCCGGCGTTGATTGACCTTAGATGTTGCCTGGACGTAAAACTCCAAGAACCAATGTGTAACTGGGTCCCAACGTCCGTGGACTCAGCTTCAATTTTTACCGAGGAACCAGCGAAACTGGAAACGCCCATATTACATGGGAGCTTTTCACTGTAAATACCATCTATGTAATTCCATATATATATATGCACCGTGCTTTCCAT
Source organism: Branchipolynoe longqiensis (assembly GCA_030323885.1). Lineage (NCBI taxonomy): Eukaryota > Metazoa > Annelida > Polychaeta > Phyllodocida > Polynoidae > Branchipolynoe > Branchipolynoe longqiensis. The sequence continues at coordinate 42,917,294 of CM059199.1, read as the reverse complement.
CCTAACATTATCGAGCAGAATACGCCTCGAGCCCCCAGCATGTCGCCTCCGACATACGTGACCTTGACATTGACATTGACCTTGACCGTGACCGTGAATTGCGGCGGTACAGCTGGCGCCACCACCCGTCAAATCTGACACCGACTCGAGGAAGATAAATATAGAGATTTTCGATTATAAACGGTGACATATATTGGGTGGTTTGGCGGGTTTTAAAAGTGTATAAACATAAAGGGTACTTTTCTTTTAAACGTACTTGTTAAATTTCGCTAATTTCTTTTCCACCAGACGGGATGGTTGAGTGAGTTGAGTGGCGCACTCCCGGGTGGTCGGTCGTGGGATTTGATTACTAGGTCCGTTGTTGGAGTTTTACATCCTGGCAACATCTAAGGTCATATCAGGACGGGTACCGACTTGTAACCGTGTGCACTCATGGCGACTTTGTAGTTCTGCCCTACTGGGAAATCAGGCCGCCAGCACCATGTCCCAATATCCCACTCAATCACTTTATCTTGACACTGAGCTAACCAGTCCTTGCCCTATCCTAATAATGACGACCGTCAGACTAGGAAACGACAAGTATAAATTGTTAGCCCACCGTGCCCGGTCTGTGTTTCTACCATATTTTAGGGTCATATATGTGGGTGATAAGTATACTCTATTTTCCTTTACTTTCAAATACACCTCTTAGTTGTTAGAACAAGAATTGAGAAGTAATATCTGTGTGCACATCGAAAAGTCGGATATCCTAGGCTTTAGCAGTAGTGGGAACTATTATATTTATTTATTATTCCTATCCATTACGGAAAATACTGGCGTCAGTATCTAAGTTAGATTTGTAGGAGGAAATCTTGCTTCCCTCTTTTCGGGTAGAAAAAGTGAAACTTTTCGTCGAATTATCCATCTTTAATTGACCTTCAATTTAAGTGTTTCTGGGATAGATTTGACCTATGACCTCTTCTAGCTTAGGGCAATTACTAAACCTGATATTAAGCGTGAAATCTGGTCCTCCCATTGTAACCACCGTCAGTGTAATGTTACTACTGTAAGTGTGTGCACTGACCTCTCATAGCCAGGCAGGTATGAATAGGGTGATTGCATCAGGGAGCATAGATAGTGTAATGGTTAGCACACCAACCATGGAATGGCAAGAAGTGTGGGTTTCAGATTTCCTCTAGGTGCAATATTTCACATTTTTATCACCCCTCGATGGTTGTTTCAGATGTGTATCTATTGCGTAAGTAATATATTTTCTGAGGAAATAATACACAAATAGAATTTACGAAGGTTGGGAATGATGTGGTAGGTTGCGAGCGCAAATGAGGTCAGTAAAAAGAAATATAATAATGATATAGAGAACCGGTTTAGAAGCTTCCTGTCTGGCTTGGCTACATACCAACATGGAAATCACTGAACCAGACTGTGTTTAACTGAAAGCAGTGACTGTGAAGGAAATTGTCATGGGTGTGTCGAGCAAAACCTCACTCATCCATATATAATGTTGCTAGAAAGAAAATGAAAGGTGTTCTCTGTGGCGGAGTGTATAGAGTGTCGGACTTTTTTGTAGGTCGGACTCCTATCCTGAAGGTCAGTGGTTCGATTCCCTGTGCCCCCCCCCCCCCACCTCTGCCAATTTGGATTTCCACTGTTGTGTATAACTTACACTGGTACAGCGTCATCAAAGGTCAGTTGCTATCATACCATGTCTATGTGGTGTGGGAAGTTAAAAATCCCTTGGGTCAGTAAAAAATATAGGCTCGGGCTTTCTATCAACAAACTGTCTAATGGTGAAAACAAGTCTATTCAGATTTATCCATGATAGGCGGTATAAATCTTCAAGAAAAAAAGAGAAAAGAGTTGCATAATCCGATGGTTTTGAGTTCCTGCCATTATTAAAGGATAAATATGTGAGGATGATTGATATTATATACTTTGATTTAGGTTGAAATAACTAATGGATAACAGATATACTTTACATCAAGCATGCTACATTAATTTTGGCGGACATGTTGAAATTCTGACGTCATAGGATTTCATCCGTCAAAGGTTGTATACAATTTAATTAAAATGTGCTTCAATGCAGCAGCAAATGCTTCATAAGTGTAATAGTATCTAACTTGGATTATCTGGAATCACATATTTTGGTTTAGAAAATGTGATGCTTTCATCGGACAATGCAGCTTTAAGCTAAGCACATCATAAAATATTTGTTTCTTTTCTAGTGTGGTGAAGGGAATGGGCACAGAGGCCGAATCGGGAGAGCAAAGGCCTCCAGTGCTGGAGATCGGGAGTTCAATTCCCAGTCGAGTCAAACCAGTGACTTACAAAATTAATACTTGTCGCTTCCGAGCGTGGCGCTCGGCATTAATACAATAGTGCAAGGACTGGTTGGCTCAGTGTCAGAATAATGTGACTGAGTGGGATTTTGGGGCATGGTGCCGGCGGCCTGATTTACCAGTGGGGCAGCACTATATAAAAGTCGCCATGAGTACGCGCTGCCACAAGTCGGTACCCGTTCTGATATAACCTTAGATGTTGCCAGGATCTAAAACTCCAACCAACTAATGCGATAACGAATGCTGGCAGCTATGATGAGAGCAAACGACTTTAAAGCGAGCCACACACAACTCAGGTCTTGATTGTTTAACGTACCACATTGATATACCGTACGTTCACGTTATGCGTTTTCATAGGGATATTAGCAATATAGTAAAGTTTACACAATCAGAGTCTGCATACAGGTTTGCTTTGACTTACACTAGCAGGACTCAAATAAAGGCTACATAATGTCCAGCATGTTTGAGCTAACCTCTCTGCTTCCACATGTCCAGCACAGTCAAGTCGCAGATTTCGCTAGATATATATATATATATTATATGTATTATATATATTATATATATTTTATGTTTTATATATTTTATATATTTATATAATATATAGTATGTATACTATATATAGTATATACAATATATATAGTAGATATAATATATATTATGTATGTTATATATATTATATATGTTATATATATTATATATGTTATATATATTATATATATTATATATACTATATATAATATATAGTATATATAGTATAAATATTACATATATTATATATAGTATATATTATATCGTATATTGTATATATTATATATATAAAATATATATATACCGGATGCGGTGGCTGAATCGATAGAGGGCAGGTTTCCTGTGTGTAAGGTCGGGAGTTCGATTCCCGGTCGAGTCAAACCAATGACGTACAAAATGTGTACTTGCCGCTTCCTAGCCTGGCGTTTGACAATGCCAATGCCGACCTTGTAGATCGTGCTTTGGAAAAGAGCACATCATATACAAAAAGAGCTCATATATATATATATATATATATATATATATATATATATATATATATATATATAGACATGCCTACTCAGTCTGAGTAGGCATGTTTTATGGGATACCATTCAATATTAGGTCTTTCAACACACTCTACTATCGCTCTGGTTTGTTACCGGAGGGATAGTAGAGTACTAATTATATATGTTATGCATTCAATGGTATAACTCATTGCTGGCAGCGACAGTACGTAGGTGTGTACAAGAAAGGCAGACAGAGATGTCTGGACACAGTGCAATGTTGTAGGATGGCATATAGCTATTCCAGTCACCCTTCTGATTAGTAAATAGAGATCAGAGTTCACAGGCGTCATGTAATATACAAGTGGGTCATTCTCTCAAACTGCGCATCAAATATTTTATTTCCCCATTATGATGCTGATAACTTAATTCTGTATTTTATTGATAGTACGTCAAATAATTATGGTTGCCTCTGTGTATTAAGCATGTTAGCAGTACTGCATATATTTAATCTATAAGACAAACGGTATCAAAAGTGTACTTATATGATTTTGTGCAAATGAAAATGTCTAAATTTACACAGCAACACCATGTATGTGCCTAAGCTTTTTAAAAACTGTTGTTCAACATTGTTCTTGTATGATACAATCTTGTTTACTGAACTGTACTCAAGAAAATGTTTCATAACTTTGTTGTGTATGATAATATGATGTCCTGGATGTGTCTTTGTTGGAGACGTGATTTTAAGATATTTATCAATTTAGATCAAGTATAAATCAAAAATGAAATTATGTTTGTTTAAACTCTGACATATGTACAACATGCAAACCTTTATATGAACATGGATTCTGAAATTATTTGGAATGCATTTTGTTATTATTTAGAAGGTTTTCATTTTTGGTTTCCATGTCACACTTCAGTGCCCAGTTTCAGAGAATGACTCACGTAGACTGCTGTGCATGTTCATTCAATCCGAATCCGATACATGACCTTTGACCGAAGTGAAGGCCAATCAGCACGCTGTATTCTCGTCAGGTGACAGAAGCCCACTCAGACACACAGACACCCTCACTTTGGGCATGATATTCACGCACTGATAAGTCCCCTGAACACACACACATTTAAGCATGACAGAGTCACGTAGGGTTAGAGAACCCAGCGACATACGCAATAGCATTTAAATCAACCAATGTGGCTTCGGTTTTCCTAAATCTTCTCGATGACGATTCAATAACATCAGCCGACTGTCACTGAAGCAAATCACCTGTTTTCACAATCACATTAAATTCGTCTACTTTCCACAATCTTTATGAATTCACCAATGGCAACATCGATTTGATCTGTCATTTAACATCATATCATATATGTCGTAGTGAACACTCCTTGCACACACTTCACATATCATTGGGGCTAATTAGCCTACTCAGTCTGAGTAGGCATCTCTTATGGGATTCCAGTTTTGTTACCGGACGGATAGTAGAGTGCTAATTATATATGTTATTCAAATGAGGGTTATACAATATTAGGTGATGATTCAGGAGAATTGAGCGATTTGATTTACGTTGTTTCCTCCTTAATCAATGTAAGTTATGACAATAATAAGCACCATATACCCTTTTTTTTTTAAACCTGGATATTTGGTTATTTATGCTAAAATCATTCATTATATATATATATATATATATATATATATATTAGGTATGTATTGCATATCGACACACTAAATAAGCATTAATTATATATATATATATATATATATATATATATATATATATATGGTGCCGTCGCATTCGCAGTCTCGGATGTAGATATATATATATATATATACATATACATATAGGAGTTCAGGCACAAAACCCCATAAACACCGATTCAAAAATTGAGATAAACATTGTAATCAAACCTTCAAAATTTGTTTACATTCTTATTTGTGTTGTTCGTTGCCCCATAATCATTTCATCACCAAAAAAAGTGGAATTAGTGAAAATTAAAATTAACTTCAGGAAAGAATCCTATATTTTAATTAAAATTTTGGATTGGCGTTTACAGTGTTTTGCATCTGAACTCTTCATATATATAATCACCCTATATATATAACCACCCTATATATATATATATATATATATATATAATATATATATATATATATATGTTTTAGAGTGCAGTGTGGAACATATCTCTGGTAATATGCTAGCTCCTGAATAAGCGATGGCTATCTGTCTATTGCATACTTAGCGCATTATTAGGTAGATAGATGTTACTTATGCCTCGGTCACACATGCGTTACGGCTTGCTTGCGGCGACCATATGTTGCCACATTGACCAGACCGTACTGTAACCGCATGGTGGGTTACGGTCCTCGTGTGGTCACCGGGCAATGTTTTGCTCGCCGCAAGGGTCACATTTGTTGTTTTAAGTTGTAGTTATCTTAACTGCGAAAAATCGCAACAAGGCAAGCCACAATCCTGGCAATCCAGACTCCACAACACTGTACGATCACCTTTGCAATACGTGTATAAAATCAACACAAATCGTACGATTTATGAAGAGAAAAACCGCAGACCGCCACGCCATAACATTAGCATAACCGCAAGACACACCGCAGACCGCAGTACCGTATGGCGCCCGCAGCATTTGTGACCTAAGCATAGAAATCATAGTGCATCAATACTGGCTTAAGCTGTGTTCACACGGGCAATATAAATCGATTCGTAGAAATCGACTTGTATAGTTTGGGTTACATTTCGCGTGTGAACGGGCGTCTGAGTCGGATTAGGGCTGAATCGATTCCTGTGATGCAGATTATGTAAACCACTTGTCACGGTAGTGTACGTGAATCGATTTCTGTATACCGATTTATTTTGCCCGTGTGGATGGACTGAGGCGGATTAAGGACATCACACGTATGCGCAGTCGAGACCTTAGTTTGTTGACTTTCCGGTCGATCAAAAGCGCATATTATATAATTTAGTCTATGAAACCGCTAGCTGTGCACAAATATTTTGTTCATCATTTATTTTTAGGGTTTCACTGCCCAGCAGAAGTTTTGACCCTTCCAAACCAATACGATTCAGTCCATACATATCTAGGTCGAACCCACACTCTCTCGTGGCGACGTCGACTAACCGAAGCTGGTGCTGGTTAGTATCGACTTGCTCATGCGCTGATATATATTTCCTGCCCAAGTACTGCCCGTGTGAACGGGCGTCTAAATCGATTCATATGATTCGCCTTGTCTAAATCGCTTTACATTTTCCCCGTGTGTACATGGCTTTAGACATTAATGTATATGTCAGCACGTTTGTGGAGGTTAGTGAAGATGATGATGATGACAATAACGGCTGATGGCTTAAAGTCATCACCGCAGCAAGGGTTCTATTCATGGAGAAAAGTTTATGCATTTATTGTGTCACTTTCAATAATCATATTTACATGACTACATTGAAATTTACACAAGCATTTCAAATGGTAAGATGTGTGTCAAATGATAGCACAGGTTAGCTTAGATGCACTTTTTTAAATGGGTAAATTTTTGAAAGATGAGAGCAAATTTAGGTCAGGAAATATAGCTTAAAGTTTAGACGGTAATACAGTCCAGTTTTTCTGAGGATCTGTTAAATGTGGGCTTCACATTGGTAAATATATATTGCATGCTATTTATCTTAAGACATTGTTGGTGCAAGGTCTTGGCATCGACAGACTCAAGCCAATGCAATTGCTGGGTGATTCTCCTAGGCTTTCTTAATTGTTGACTAATTAGCCCAAATGATATGCACCGGATAGGGTTTTCCGCTTCAGATTTCCATAGACCCTTTGAAAGCACATGCTAGGAAGCAACCCATGAATGCTTCTTACACAGGAGTTATGGGGCTGTCACACTATGACGTAGCGTAGTAGCGTAAGTCGACGTAGGTGAAATTTTGCCATTACGTCGAGATATGCTATGGGTGCGTTAAACCTACGTCTGTGTATGTCAAGACACGTTGTGTTACATTGTGTTACGTCAACACTGGTCAAGGTTTTGGACATACCCAAAACTTTCGAAGTAAGACAACATGTGGCATATATGGTAGAATATGCTATGAATAAGTTAGACACATGTCAAGTACACTAGACGTACATTACAGAAACGTTATACATACATTGAACTACGTCAGGCGTAAGTCAAGGCAGCAGAAATGTACATTCCGCATGTTGACAACGTAATGAAAAAATATGGATAATGTACATCTAATGTATGTCTAACGTATGTTTGTTGTTTCTCTACCGTGTTTTGACATACTTAATGTATAAAGGCGTACTTCTGGCAATCAAATAACATATATAACATTCATCGGCATTCTGTGAGTGTTCTGTGAGCATTTTTTTAATGTTCTCATTCGTTACCACTATGCTGGATCGACATTTCACCTACGTCCACTACGTTGCACTGGCTTCCAAATTGGCTCTGCAACGCCGAGAATTTTGACGTATCTCAATGTAAATAAGTGAGTTCTACATTCCCCACTCGCTGGCCCATTACGTAATAGTGTGACAGGAGTATTAGATATTTTGAGCAATTCAGACGCAAAACCTCCTAAATGCCAATCAAAAAATGCTGTCAAAGTAAGCAAATTTTACCTGAAGGTAATTTTATTTCTCACTAATTCCACATTTCTTGTGATGAACTGAATATGTAGCAAGGAACAAACAAAAATAGGAATGTAAAAAAAAAGGACTTTCTGAAGGTTATATTCCAATATTTACCTTAGTTTTTGGATTGGCGTTTACATGGTTTTGCACCTGAGAGATACTATTCAATTTCAGCAATTAGCATTAGGTTACAGTATAATTTGTGTACATCAGTAGGAAGTATCACTAGACATGGCGGTTAATACACATGCGTTGTACAGTCGGTATAGCTATGGTTACAGGTACATTAACACACTGTCCTATCTAACTCCCGCCATTGTACAAACACGTGAAAGCGGCTCAGTACTGAATCGCCGTGACGCACAGTAGATCTAGCTACATGCAATGGCACATATATCATTCAAATGCACCGGCACTGGCGCCTAAGCTGAGAGGGCAGCGACCGCTGTACAGTCCTCGAGACAGGAGATTTCCTGTTAGTATTAGTCTCCTTCTGAGGGATCACGTGGTACAGACAGGTCCGAGGCAGCTGAATGAATGCCTCCCTGTGGATTATAATGATCCTTGAGTTTATCACATTCGATTAGTATCGATCGCTACCCAATCGATCCATCGATGCATCAATCCATTAATCGATCCATTGGTCACCACACTATTTAGTCGATAATGCATGTGACCAGGTTTCCGAATCCTCCAGGCAACTCTCCAGATGAACTTGTCTTCCTTTTCCTTCTGCTCCTTCTTCTTCTCATTTCTCTTCAGCGACTCCCAATACAGATCCACTGTACTGCCCTGAGGAAGGAGAGAATCACATCTAATAGGCACATATACTGGCTGCCATATTGGTTTGTTTGTCATACATTCCTCCACAAAACCTTAATCTACATGGACCAACAACAAAAAGAGAATAAAGAAATGCTTTTTCGGCAACCTAATTTCAAAGTTGCCCGCCAGTGTTCGGGTCGGTAAGCCCTGCCTGCCTGGCAGACAGACAGGCAGGCAGACAGGCAGGCAGGCAGACAGGCAGACAGGCAGAGACATATATATATATATATAGATAGAACCAATCACATGACGTCCTGTCTACCATTATACGGCAGTTGGCATCCGAGACTGCGAATGCGACGGCACCAACGCGCCATGCGCCGATTTAGAGTCCCGGCAATAACCACCACTTCCGGTCGGACCGGAAGCCGCCGCCGCCGCCCCACTAGATCCAACACCCACTCCGAGGCCAGCGCCCGCGCCAGCCCCAGCCCCAGCCCCCGCGCTCATTCCACTTCCGGTTCCGCTTTGCGCGCTTCCGGCGTCGAAGACGGCGCCGGTAACGACGCTGGCGCGTTTGTTCTGGCGGTACCGGTGCCGGCCCGACCGCGATATGGACAGGTTCCGGGACTTCTTGCCGGACCGGAAGGGCAGGTCCAGCTGTGCCGCAGCGGCGCGCGCCTCCGCCTCGTCCGGGTCCATTGCCTCCCGGCCGTTCTCCACCGCCACGGCGGCCGGGGCTGGCGCTGGTGCCGGCGGCTGAGGCTGGGGAGCCGGCGCCAGCTTGTGAAAGGAGCCGGAACTGCCGGGCGCTGTCGTCGACGAGATGGGCGTTGTCACTTCGGAAGCCTTCTCTCCCTTTTGCCGCCCGGCGCCGAACATTTTTAAGAAGGACATGATGACGTCAACGTATATATATATATATATATATATATATATAGTGTAGTAGTAGTAGATGACGTAATTAAGGCTTCCTCCAGCTGACAACTGAAGAAGGAGAGGCTGAGGAGTAGATGGAATCTTCCGGCCTCGTTATGCTCGTATAGTGGCTTATTCAGCACATATATAAGGATATATATATGTAAATAATATATATGGGGATATGTATATATATGTAGCCAAGTGACCTCAGATGACCTGAGGTCACCTGATTATTTAAGCGTAAATCACGTTGAAGGTGTATATATGGTACCCGGTTGAGGGGCCCACTGGTCCTAGACTATAATCTTAATCCCGTTTGGCACTATCAAGGCCACAGGGAAAACGCCGACAGGAAACCGGAAGTGCTGTTGTTGATGAGTGTGTTCTGATGCCGGAAGTGAAGTGAACACGGTGATGACGTCACCATTGAGCAGTGGGTAGTCATCGACTGTCTGGCACGCGACGTCCCGATGGTGGCAGCATCTGAAATCAAATAGAACGCATACGTTTAGAAGGGCGATATTGCAATACTAATGTGTGCATGATTCTTACAAATGTTTATTGATGGCTTTGTTCATGCCTAACCAGTCTGAATAATGCGACTGATTCGTACATAGTGCCAAAGTCACTGGTGGGATGGCATCCAAGTGGGGGAAGACTAACAACCCAATAACAGCTTGTTTGGTACTAAGTCGGTACGCTTCTTGATTTAACGGTAGATATTGATACGATGCAGAAAACCCCAAATTAATCAATTGTAGTAATCGGCAATTAACCCCCACTACCACATTGTGGTGGGAGTGACTTTTGGTTTGTTAATTTGTTTGTTTAACGACACCTAGCACAAAAAGAAAACATCAGATATTGGGGGTCATACAGTGGTTAAACATATCTTAGTTGGTGGGAGTGAATGTGTTTCCTGTGGCGGAGTGGTTAGAGTGTCTGACTTGTTTCTAGGTCGGACTCCTAATCTCAAGGTCAGTGGTTCGATTCCCCATGCCCCCTCCTCTGCCAATTTGGAGTTCCACTGCTGTGTAAAAGGCCAGTTGCTCTCAAAGGCCATCAAAGGCCAGTTGCTCTCATACAATGTCTATGTGGTGTGGGAGGTTAAAAATCCCTTGGGTCGGTAAAAGTGTAGACTCAGGCTTTCTTTCGACAAACTGTCTAATGGTGAAAACAAGTCTATTCAGACTTATCCATGGTAGGCAGTATAACTTTTGAAGAAAAAATAAATAAAAATCCTGACTTCTATTGTCTAAGAAGTGGCAAGAGGGGGCAGGAACAGTTCGTAAGGTGGACTGTTCATATGCCATGCTAGCGGCTACCCGCCACATCAGATTCCATGTTACATGGGTGGCCAATGACGGGTCACTTTTTCTCTAGTCTGGCCTTTAACTGAAAAAAACAGGGAGCGCCCTGAGATACAAAGCTCACTCAGTGTATCACTGTGATTTTCTACACAGAGTAAGACATGGTCATCCAATAAGTCGGATAATCTGTAAACCTTGCTGAGCTCCGCAGCAATGCTTCAAGTACAAGCACACACAATATACTGCGTTACAATCACTTTAAACCGTCGTTATCAATGAGGTCTCGGAGAGCAGGAGTTTGGCAAGAGTTTTAATTGGAATGAGTGTTACGTCTAGGGTATACAGCATGCAAGATAGTAACTCAGTGTGGGACACCACCTTGTAGATGCACAGTGCTTCCCACTTAATGCTGTCCAGGGCCGCATTCAGGGTATGCCTCTGAGACATCTCGGAGACGCCTTTTGGCTTATTTCTGACAGGGTATGCCTCCCAGTCGTCTCGGAGACGTCTCGCTTTTCAGACAGGAGACAAAAAGTACCTCGAAAATGGCTGCCATATTCAGTGGTTTCAGCCAATCAGAGCTCTTCTTTTCCATTGCAAATTACTGCCACATATGGTGGCAGCAATTTTCAAGCCACCCTACTGCTTTTGCTATTCAGACTAGCGTGACGTCAGGTATTTCTCCGAGACAACTCGGAGGCATACCCTGAACGCGGCCTTGATCATATAGTGATGTGTGGGGTGTGTGTGGGGGGAGGTGGGGAGGAGGGTGAGGAGGGAGGGTGGCGTGTGGTGGGTGTGTGGGGACAAAAATAACTTCCTAGGTGACACCAAGCCGGACGCCATGGCCGAATCGGTAGAGCGCAGGCTTCCAGCGTGGAAGGTCGGGAATTCAATTCCCGGTCGAGTCAAACCAATGACTTAAAAAAACTGATACTTGTCAGTTCCTAGCCAGGTGCTCAGTATTATTAGGATATGGCAAGGACTGGTTGGCTCGGTGATAGGATAATCTGACTGAGCAGGATATCAGGTCATGGTGCTGGTAGCCTGGTTTCCCATTGAGGCATCACTACCACGTAGCCATGAGTGCGCACTGTCACAAGTTGGTACCTGTCCTGATATGACCTTAGATGTTGCAAGGACGTAAAACTCCAACCAGCAACCAACCTCAGGTGACACCAATAAGAAAGAGCTTTTTTGTTTAGTGTTTTATTGTCGGTTTAATTTTGTCGGTGGGGGGGGGGGGGATTATATTGCTGCGTTCTCAAAGGAGAGCAGACAAATATTGAACCACACATATATATTTTTTATTTTGTTTGTTATGTTCATGGTTTTGCACCTGGGCATTACTTTCATTTGCTGGGAAATAGAAAGTCGGGGTGTAAGTGGAGTATACCTGTTGTTTACTATATACCAGGGTGTAATATCGAGGGGACTGCCAACTATGGATTATCGTGGTTGTGGTTGTGTTATAAAAGTTGCAGCGCCATCCGGGCTCAGCCCCAGATGTTTTAAAATGTTTAAAACATCCGGGGCGGTCTGGGGGATTTTGCGATCCGGGCTCAATCCGGCCTGATCTGGCCTGATCCGGGGGTGGTCTGGGGGTGGTCCGGGTATTTTGGGGGTGGTCCGGGGTGGACCGGGCCTGTCCGGGGGTGGTACGGGGTCATTTTGAGCCATAGTTTGACCCGGACCATCCCCGGCCTATCCAGGACTACCCCCGGCCTAGCCACGGACCACTCCTGGACTGCCCCCACAAGACCGGGGGTGATCCGGGATAGTCCGGGGGTGATCCGGGATAGTCCGGGGCTGGTCCGCGGCAGTCCAGGGGTGGTCCGGCCTCGTTCGGGGCCAGTCTGGCCCAGTCCGGGGGCAGTCCGGGGGTGGTACGGGGCGGTCCGGGGTTTGTCTGGGGCTCGTCCGGGAAAGTGTGACTGCGAGGCAAAAATCAACGAAAACAGTGATTTTATCCATGGCGGTCTGGGACAGTCCGGGCAGTTGATCCATGGGTGGTCCAGCTCAAAATCCAGGGATCGTCCGGCTATGTATGACTGGGGCTTAAGTAGTTAATTTGCTTCCTTTTTTTTAACAAAATTCCTTATAGTTGATTATCCATTGGCATTTAAATATGGAACTGTGGAAAGATGTTTAGATAGTGTAGACACTTGCTTGGTTCAGATCTAACGGCGAGATATGTAATACACCAATATTAAAACAATATTGACGGATATAACATGAATCCCACATAGACCAACAATAACCCGGTATTGTTGCACAGAATAAATGGCATTTTGTTGCTTCTAATAAATATCAGCGATTCAATGCTGCCTACTGATATTCAGTCAGTGAATGAGCTTGACCTGCATTGAATAGTCATTGGCACCGCCTGTGCCTTTGTGTAGGGTTGCAATATTGGGTGGATAATCGATTTCCCATTTAACATGGGTAGTTATTGATCACTGCGGTCACAGCAAAGGCAGCCATGCAACACAAGACGGCATGCTGCACCGTGACCATCCACACCGCCTACTGTAGAGGTATCCACAGAGAAGCGACGGAAAATGCTCATGGGGCGCAGGACGTACCTCAGGTGGTAGAGTGTCCACCTGTGTAGGTGTGGGTCATCCTACTGAGCCTGCTCAGTAGACTCATTTGCAGTTTGGGCTATATTCCGTTCCAACCAGTGGTCCACAACTGGTTCATCAAAGGCTGTGGTATGTGATGTCCTGTTTGTGGGAAAGTGCATATAAAAGACCCCTTGCTGCTTATCGGAAAGAGTAGCCTATGTGGCGCAGTGGGTTTCCTCCAAAGAAATATATGTCTGAATGACCATATGTTTGAAATCCAATAGCTGATGATAACACAATAAAAGACCCCTTGCTGCTTATCGGAAGGAGTAGCCTATATGGCCGCAGCAGGCTTCCTCCAAAGAAATATGTCAGAATGACCATATATTTGACATCCAATAGCCGATGGTGGTCCGGGGCTCATCCGGCCCCTAGAACGTCGTTAAATAAAACACTTTACTTTTGCCAATGCTCATATGCTAAGCAGGGTTGACAAAATCGGTAAGAGCGCTGGCTGACTGGCTTCCTGTGTGGAAGTTCATGGGTTCAAACCCATACTTCACGCATATTAGCAAATGCCTCTCGATGATATAAATTTGGGAGGGTTTTTCAAATACATATGTGTCTGATGTAGAGACTTTGGACCGGACATGGTGGTCGAATCAGTAGAGCGCATGATTCCCATACGGAAGATTGGGAGTTCGATTCCTAGTCGAGTCAAACCAATGACTTACAAAGTTGGTATTTGCCTGGCGCTTGGCATTACTAGGATAGGGCAAGGACTGGTTAGCTCAGCATCAGGATAATATGAATGAGTGGGAAATCGGTTGCATGCCTAATTTCCCAGTGGGACAGCACGGTAAAGTCACCATGAGTGTGCACTGTCACAATTCGGTGCCCATCCTATTATGATCTGAGATGTTGCCAGGATCTAAAACTCAAACAACCAACTGGAGACATTAGAATATGTACGACGGCAGGAATCCGAAGACAACATGCATCAGTAGTCATTGGATCCAGGACATTGATATAGTGCAACAGCATAACAATGCGCTGTAAAATGTTGGTTGATTTAGCAGTGGAAATTACAATTGTGGACAATTCATCTACCTCATTGCACCCCTCCTTGCCCTATCCTAGTATTACCAAGCTCCAGTTTAGGGAGCGACAAGTAAAAGGTTCCAAGGCATTGGCATTGACTCGGCCGGGGTTAGAACCCCACGGGTTGGAATCCCACGGCGTCCCGGACAGGAAGCGGACACTCAATCTATTTAGCCATCTCGGCTGGTTTAAACAAAAATGGTAGCCCCCCTCCCACCACCCCACGTGCTCCTTTACCTGCTGCCAACAAACCAAGTTATCCACCTTTCACATTATTTGGCCAGCAAATTCAGGAAATGTGTATCAGTCTGGTAGTATTGCTATAAATATAGACACTAATAAAGACTGTACTAGACTACTAAATGACTGAAGTGTACAATCCTGCAAGCATAGTGTATGCCATCATTACTAACAACCTACTTACTCAAACTACTTCATGTAGTCAAAAAACACTCCCGAGGTATTAACCTTTTAAGCATAACCCTACAAGCTAACCACACTCTATTTAACTACTCCGTAATGTAAAGGTCCAATCAATACACATGTATGTATCTAAGTCTGTATGAATACAACATATAACTACTATTTGTATATGTGAATTGTCAAACTATACCATATCTAAGTCTTGGAATGCTTAATATTGTTATTTCAGCTGATTTGAGCTAGCTGCTGATGACAATATCAGACTACATATACATATATTGTAAATAACTGTATTGTCACATGGCTGGAAGACCAGTGCCACGACGTTGACAAAAGACTTTATTCAATGAATAAACTATATTTTCACATATAAAAAAAAGGTATAACTATCCTCAAAACTTTACATTTACAAGGCAATAATAACGGGGGGAAATAGCATGTTGAGAAAACAATGCTGAGATAAGCTTGAGTTTGATTTGGTTGGTTGGTTATTGGAGTGTTACGTCCTGGCAACATCTAAGGTCATATCAGGACGGGTATCGACTTGTAACGATGCTCACTAATGGGAGCTTTATGGTGCTGCCCCACTGGGAAATCAGGGCACCATCACCATGACCTCAGTCACATTATCCTGATACTGAGTTAGCCAGTCTTTGCCCTATCCTATTAATGCTGATCGCCAGGCCAGGAAGCGAAAAGTATCAATTTTATAAGTCATTGGTTTGACTCGACCGGAAACCGAACTCCTGATCTCCCGTACGCGAGGCTCGCGCTCTACCAATTCGGATACTGCGCCCGATAGGTTTGAACAGAACCTGTGTCATTGTCAGCAAGGGATCCGCATTGGATCAGCTGGAGCTTGTTTGCAATACATTATTGGATTGCCGTCGGTGTGGACCGGATGCATGAGGCATCCTTCAATATTGACTGGTCTATCTATTGAGTGCTTACTGCCGGCTAGCACCCGGTCGAGCCACCCACTCTAGGCCCGTTTCTCTGGGTATTTTTTGCTTGTTTTTTTTTTTTTTTTTTTTTTTTTTTCTTTTTTTAAATTTTGTTGGGGGGGGGGCGAACTTTTACGTCTAGGCAACATCTAAGGTCATATCAGAACGGGTACCGACTTGTGACGACAGTGCGCAATCATGGATACGTTATATTGCTGCCCCACTGGGAAATCAGGCCGCCAGCACCATTACCCACTCAGTCACATTATCCTGACATTGAGCTAACCAGTATTTGTCCGATCCTATTAATGCAGAGCGCCAGGCTAGGAAGCGACAAGCATAAATTTGGTAGATCATTGGTTTGGCATATCCGGGAATTGAACTCAGGAGGTCTGCACTCTACCAATTCGGCCATCGTGCATGTCTGCGCACCCAATGTTTGGAGGGTTGAGCCCCGCTGGGAAAAGGAAAGTTTGTTCCATTTAACAGCGCCTCTAGAGCCCATTGATTTTTAACATCAGCTATTGGACATCAAACATATGGTCATTCTGACATATTTCTTTGGAGGAACCCCACTGCCGCCACATAGGCTACTCTTTACTATAAGTATCATGGGTCTTTTAAGTGCACTTTCCCACAGACAGGACAGCACATACCACAGGCTTTGATGAACCTATTGTGGACCACTGGGTGGAATGGAAAATAGCCCAAACTGCAAATGGGTCTACTGAGCAGGATCAATCGGATGACCCACACCTTCACAGGTGGACACTCTACTGCCTGAGCTACTTCCCACGCCGAGCCTGCTGGAATAGACTAGAAAGTGCCGAATCGGTAAGAGTGAGGGCCTTGTGTGCGGATGGTCGGGAGATCGAATCCACGCTGATTCAAATGAATGAATTGCATTAATTTACACTTTTTGTATACATAGCCTAGCCCTCGGCATTACTGAGATATGGCAAGGACAGATTAGCTCAGTGTCAGGATAATGTGTCTGAGTGGGACGTCGGGTCATGATGCTAGTGTCCCAGTGAGGCAACACTAAGAAGTCGCCATGAGTGTGCACTGTCACAAGTCGGTACCTGTACTGATATGAACTTAGATGTTTCCAGGACGCAAAACACAGAATAAAGAGACATTTCGGTTTCCATAAATTATATAGCCAAGATGTATGTGCTATATATGTATGGTATATCATAATATGCACATATATCTCCACTCTGACCAGACAAGGTGGTTGGCTTCACAACTGGGAGTTTGTGGGTGTTAACCCTGACCGAGTAAAAATTGATAACTGTCACTGGTCAGCTAGTTTGGCACTCAGCATTTATAGGATAATGTAAGTTCTGTGTGTGGTCAGTATCAGGATAATGTGACTCAGTGTAATACTGGGCCATTATCCCCCAAGCTGGTCACCCAGTGATGCGGCACTATAAAGTCATCATGAGTGCGCATTGTCACAAGGCGGTACTCATCCTACTATTACCTGAGTTGTTGATATGACATGAAGCCCCAACAAACAAACACATCCCCTGTGATGCTGTGGGTGTAAGTACATATACTAAACATAACCAGCTTAATAACCAAAATGGTTCAATTTTCAACGATTGGTCCATTTAGACTACCAGTGCCACCTAGCGAACTACATGCTAACTGAGGTGGGCAGAAAGGGTAAGCAGGTTAAGTAAATGCTACTGTTATTACTAATATTAGTCCGGGCTAATGAGTAACCTTTCCAGCGTTTTGGTTTTCTTGTTGTCTGAAAGCTTGCATTTGCCTAATACCCTGTCACACTATGACAAAACAGGCCAGTGAGTGGGCAACATAAAAATCACTTTTTTTATGTTGAGATGTGTCAAAATTCTCAGCGTTTCAGGGCCAAATTGGACATCAGTGCAACATAGTGGACGTAGGTGAAATGTCAGTCCAACATAGTTGTAACATGTCTCAATGAGTTAGAATGTCAACAACGAAAAATGGCCCAACATAAGGTTAACAAGCCTCCAGCATGCGTGGCATCAGCCCAGCGAAACCCTAGCATTGGTTTAGCATAGGACTCGCGTAATTACGCCCGCCCTAACGTAGCTATGCGTGACTCTGACGTAATTTGTAATGTGAGTCGACATCAGGCCTGTGAGTGAGCAGTGTCAGTGAGTGCTGAACGTGCTCGAGGTGAGTGTAACAGATGCCTTTATATACTCGAAGGCAAAATGTTTGCACCACATTCACACCACATTCACAGCACGTTCGCTTACATTCGAAGAACATTGGTGCATGTTACAAAACATTACACGCATGCCAGCCTTTTCGTCAACTATGTCAAATACATCAAGACACATTGGACTTACGTTAGACTAATGTTAGACAAACTTCAGAAACACATTAGACCTATGTCAAGATACGTTAAGACCACATTGTCAGCGCCCGGGCTCCACATTCCTCCAGGCTCTCTGTCATTCTACCATAAGTCAACTTGGCTCAACATAGACCGATGTAGCTCTAACGAACGCCTAATGTATCTTAACATAAGCCTAATGTGAGCTCAACATAAGCCCAACATAGCCCAACATAACAGCCACGTTGAGCTACATAGAAAATTGTGGGTATGTCCAAAACCTTGAGTCTGTCACTGTATCTCGATGTAACTTGACGTATCTCCATGTATCTTGACATAGGCTTAACGAACAAGTAATGTATCTCGACGTATCTCAACGTAATGGCCAAATTTCACCTACATTGGCTTATGCTACCACGTTACGTTGTAGTGTGACAGGGATATTAGGGTTAGTTATGAGGTAAGACGAACCGGCAACGAACCGCATAGATGGGTAGGCGTGGGTACTGTGGTGATATCAGGGAGCCTAGGGGGTGGAATGGTTAGCACAATGGGCTGGAATGCAAAGAGATGTGTGTTTGAGTCCTGCTCTAGGCGCAATATTTCCCATTTTCCTCCCCCCACGACATATATATATATATATATATATATATATATATATAAATGTGCCTACATCAAAAGGAGGAACAAGGTGGAGATGGGATGGACAATCTTTATTGCTGTCTGGCTAGCAATTATATGCCTACCGGTTAAAGTTTGAAAGGTGGCAGAAGACTGACCAATATGGCGGACCGGCAGCTGAACCCGCCGTTTTGGCGCCACTGCAGAGCAGGCCCGGGCTGACACATGTGGTATTGATTGGACAATATTGTAAATAATTAATTATTATTAGAACGATCATAATAATAACGACTTTAACTCCGGCATTTATATACGCATAATATATTATACTTCTTATAAATATGCCTACATCAAAAGGAGGAACAAGGCGGAGATGGGATGGACAATCTTTATTGCTGTCTGGCTAGCAATTATATGCCAAAGGAGGCGCGCCAGCACCTCCCACCACCCCATCCGCTGCCGGCCTAGAGCTCAGAGTCGCCGCAACCCACATGTCATTGACAATCCTACAGGCAAGCAGGGTTTTAATATAAGCATAAACAGTTTCAGAGACCCAGTCCCCCCGAACCTTCAATATATATATACATGAATACATGTATATATATATGTATGCATGTATACACATGTATGCATATCTATATATATATATATGCATCTCCATACATAGAGATTCATATATGTAGTTATCAGCTCTGAGCTGGTGAGAATTCTTCGAGATTCTAATCTGATAATCTACTGAATATTATTAATTCAGTCTAAACCAATACTAGTAACGAGCCAATTCACACTATTCATGCGCGACCTAAATCGGCATCAGAACGAGTTTGAGTAAGCATCGGTATTGGAAATGGCCATAAGACACTACTGTGTGCCGATGTGTATGAACTACTACATAAATTAAAGGAGTAAAATTTGAAGATATTAACTTTTGAAACTATCATAATCATTTTTGCTTAGCTTTTTTTCTATTTATTGGTCAATTTTCATGAACATTGAGTGATGATCAGAAGCATTTCAGTAGGCAATGTCAACTAAGTCACTAACCTTGGCTGCCAAACTTTTCTTAAATTCAAAATTGCATAACTTTCTTAATATAGATATATTTAAAAAATATATGTTGACCCTTTTAAAGCTTTTATTAATGTGTAATTACTAAGAGTAGTTGTTTAACTGTGTTGCACAGATAACTATGCTGACAGTGCTGCATTACATGATACCACCATAACTATGCTGACTTGAAGTTGACAGTCACATTGTAGTTAAAGAATGAGAAAAATCACCATGCAAGGGTCACCGAATCTTCGTGAAAATTGGGCAATAGATAGAAAACAGGTAGGCAAAGATGACTATGGTAGTTTCAAAAATGAATACCCTCAGATTTGAGTGATTTCGGGAGGTTTTGGTCGACAAAAAAGTATCCACATGACTTTTCATACAGCGGCGCCTCGCAGACACATAAGTGCCCTCGGTCTGGTTTCAACATGGCCGCGGCGTGAATAGTGTGAATTGCATGACTACCCATCGCTCCTCACACATACACTCCCCATACCCCGGCCTCCCCCATCCCCCATCTCCCGCCCTGCATTGTACCAAACAAAACAAAGAATACTCCCCGCATGCATCATGTGTTAAAAATAACAACACCAGGGAGTTGGAATATCAAGACACAGTTCGTACATAGCCCATACATGCGTTTGCTGCTCCACCCCAACCTCCACCTCCCAGCCCCACCTCCACATCCACCTCCCACCCCCACCTACACCTCCCTTCCGACTCACTGTGCCAAGAGTAGTGTGCCGAGGTTATACTTATAGTGAAGGCATCGAGTAAGGTCAACTAGTGCTAACGGAAGGCCTAGTACAACTCGGCTGTAAAAAGATGCTGAGATGTATCCCTACCCTGTGTGTATATATGTAAGTCCATTGCTTGTATGTATTTAATTGTAAACACTAAACAACTGGTTTGTTTGTTTGTTCTTGTTGTTTTATATCCTATCAACATCTAAGGTAATATCAGGATGGGTACTGACTTGTGACAGTGCGCACTCATGGCAACTTTATAGTGATGTCCCACTGGGAAACCAGGCCGCCAGCACCATGACCTGGTATCCCACTCAGTCACATTATCCTGACACTGAGCACACCAGTCCTTGCCCTGTCATAATAATGCTCAGCGCCTGGCTAGAAAGCAACAAGTATCAATTTTTAAGTCATTGGTTTGGCTCGACCAGGGTTCGAACCCACAACCCCACGATCTACCAGCACAGGAGACGGACGCTTAAACTCATTCGGCCATCCCGTCTGGTTTCTAATCAACTGGTGGGGAGAAACTTTGTTGTTAAAATTACGATTCTAGAGGGACGAGAATAGTAGTCCGCACTGCCCTCTCATGCAAGAAGCCCCATAGCCAGGTAGGCATGGATAGGGTGATTGCATCAATGACCCTAGGCAGCCCCAGAATAGCAAGAGGCGTGGGTTCGAATCCTGCTCAAGATGAACTATGTTACAATTTTTGTTTAATTGTTTAGGTAAAGTATTTATTCATTTGAATATGACATTTGTCAGCGCCGGAGCACTGGTTTTCTGGCCATCTTACTATTGGAATTGACAGTCTATATAACCTAAGTTTGATCAGTGATGTATTAGTTACAGCACTGATCCTGTAGAATTAATGGAGTGGCTCCTGCTGTATAATGTACAGCACCAGTCACCGTAGTTCATTTTCATCACCGCCATTACATTAGTAAAATGTTACAACCCATTGTTATGCGACAGATGAGGAACTAACATGGAGACGGTAAAAAAGATAGATTGCATCAACAAAAGCCAGCTGGTTCCACGCTAGTCAGAACCATACAGCGCGGCAGGCTTCAAGCTGCTGAACAGCGTGTACGAAGCCAAATGTTTGTTTTTGGTTTTTATTCAAGTTCAGACCAGCTGGTATTAATACATAAATAGTAGTTTAGTGTTGAGATAGGGTGGGAGGGGGGGGGGGATGTCAAAAGCCAGTACAAAAAACATATTGTTGCGAACAACTTAATCTACATACATAAGGAGCATTATGTTGTTAACAATTTACTATGTGTACTTTAGAAGCATTATGTTGCGAACAACTTAATCTATGTACATAATGAGCATTATGTTCTGAACAATTTACTATGTGTACTTTAGAAGCATTATGTTGAGAACAACTTAATCTACTTACATAAAGAGCATTATGTTGTGAATAATTTAATATGTGTACTTTAGAAGCTTTATGTTGGGAACAACTTGATCTATGTACATAAAGAGCATTATGTTGTGAACAATTTACTATGTGTACTTTAGAAGCATTATGTTGAGAACAACTTAATCTACTTACATAAAGAGCATTATGTTGTGAACACTTTACTATGTGTACTTTAGAAGCATTATCTTGCGAACAACTTAATCTACATACATAAGGAGCATTATGTTGTTAACAATTTGCTATGTGTACTTTAGAAGCATTATGTTGAGAACAACTTAATCTATGTACATAATGAGCATTATGTTCTGAACAATTTACTATGTGTACTTTAGAAGCATTATGTTGAGAACAACTTAATCTATGTACATAATGAGCATTATGTTCTGAACAATTTACTATGTGTACTTTAGAAGCATTATGTTGAGAACAACTTAATCTACTTACATAAAGAGCATTATGTTGTGAATAATTTAATATGTGTACATTAGAAGCATTATGTTGTGAACAACTTGATATATGTACATAATGAGCATTATGTTGTGAACAATTTACTATGTGTACTTTAGAAGCATTATGTTGAGAACAACTTAATCTACTTACATAAAGAGCATTACGTTCTCAAAAATTTACTCTATAAAAATAGCATGTTGTGAATTATTTACTCTATATACTTGAAAAGCATTATGTTGTACTTGATTGATTGGCCGTTGGAGTGTTATATCGTGGCAACATCGAAGGTCATATCAGAACGGTTATATGTACTTGGTTTGTTTGTTGGGGTTTTATGTCCTGGCAACGTCAAAGGACATATCAGGACGGTTATATGAACTTGGTTTGTTTGTTTGTTGGGGTTTTACATCCTGGCAACATCTAAGGCCATATCAGGATGGTTATATGTACTTGGTTTGTTTGTTTGGGTTGTATATCCTGGCAATGTCGAAGGTCATATCAGGACGGTTCTATGTCGTTGGTGTGTTTGTTTATTGGGGTTTTACGTCCTGGCAATGTCGAAGGACATATCAGGATGGTTATATGTACTTGGTTTGTTATCTACTTAATCTACATACATAAGGAGCATTATGTTGTTAACAATTTACTATGTGTACTTTAGAAGCATTATGCTGAGAACAACTTAATCTATGTAGATAATGAGCATTATGTTCTGAACAATTTACTATGTGTACTTTAGGAGCATTATGTTGAGAACAACTTAATCTACTTACATAAAGAGCATTATGTTCTGAAAAATTTACTATGTGTACTTTAGAAGCATTATGTTGAGAACAACTTAATCTACTTACATAAAGAGTGGGGAAAATGTGACTGATTGGGATATCAGGTCATTATGTCAGCGATCATGTATTCCACTGGGGCAGCACTATAAAGTCACCATCAGTGCGTACTGTCAGAAGTCGGTGCCGGTCCCAATATGATGTTAGATCTTGCCAGGAAGAAAAACACCAACAAACAAACAATACAACATACATATACATTTATTTATATATAAATATGTGTATATATATTCATATGTACGTGAATATATTTAGATAGCTTGGTTGATCGTTCTTGTTTTACGTCTTAGCAACATCTAAGGTCAGATCACAATGGGTCCTGACTTGGGAAATGGTGCACTCATGGTGACTTAATAGTGTTACCGCACTGGGAGACCAGGATGCCAGCACCATGACCCGATATCCCACACAGTGACATTATCCAGATACTGTGCTAACCAGTGTTTGTCCTATCGTATTAATGCCGAGTGCCAGGCTAGGTAGTGACAAGTATCAATTTTGTAAGTGATCCGTTTGACTCAGCTGGGATTCCAGTCCCCTACTTTCTGTCTGTATTTTTTTTTTGTTTTGGGGGAGTTTTTAGTCACATTGGTACGGTGAAGGCTGCAAATCTGCAGCACTGTATGGGCACTGCTGAAAGCGGTCTCATGTGGTCAGGAGTTGCCTTCCGATAGGTAGTGGTCAGAGAAATTGGGGGGGGTTGGGGGTTGGGGGATTGGGGGTTGGAAGGAAAAGGGCAGCCTAAGAGCCTGACCACAGTCCTCTGAGAGGGCCGGGGGAGGCTGGGTGGTTGGTGTAGTGTTATGCCCCAGTAAGACCTTAGGCCATACCAGGACATGCACCAACTTGTGACAGTGTTCACTCATGGTGACTTTATAGTGCTGCCCCACTAGGAAATCCGACCACCAGCACCATGACCTGATGTCCCACACATTAACATTATCCTGACACTGTGTGCCCAGTCCCTGTCCTGACTTCATAATGCCAAGTGCCGAGCAGCAACAGGTAGGCCTACCTATTTCATAAGTCATTGGTTTGACTCGACCACGATCCAAACTTCAGTCCCTCCAGATTCACCAGTATGCACAGTAAGTCCGGCCAAGGCCAGAGGAAGAAGTGAAGTGAGGATGGAATTCTGTCTGTAGTCAGTGCCGAAAGTGAGGACCAATGGGCGTGCAGCTGTGAGGTCACTTGACCGCGCTCTGACAAGAGTACCTCTCTTTAAAGATCCCTGTGATCGCCGAACCCCTGCCGTATGTATATGCGGACAATGTTGCAATGTACAGTCTCTCTTCCATTGCATTATCCCTCCGATTACAGGACACCTGATATGAGAGGACACCATTGTTTTCGGTGAAGATTGGTCCGTTTTAGACAGCCATGACTGGATACCGCCAGGCGTATATATATATATATATATATATATACACATATATATATATATATATATATATATATATATATATATATGCGAATCAACTATTGCATATAACATGAATATAGTTGCATATAAATATTCATGTATGTGTGCGTGCATGTAGGTATTCGACCCCCAATAATCGATGTTTACTTTCTGTGCTGGGGGGGGGGGGGGGGATCATTAAACAAACAAACAAGTATGTAGGGCATTCTCATGTATGTGTGTATGTGTGTATGTGTGTATGTGTGTATGTATGTATGTGTGTATGTATGGATATGTGTATGTATGTATGTGTGTATGTATGTGTGTATGTATGTACGTATGTGTGTATGTATGTATGTATGTATGTGCGTATGTATGTATGTGTATGTGTGTATGTATGTGTGTATGTATGTATGTATGTATGCAGGTTAAAACACTCGACGCTGTAGGGGGGTATTGACTACACACAGCTGGCGCCGATGTGGCGTAGAAGGGAACTACACCCTACATATATATATATATATATATATATTTATATCAAAGTATAGCATGCAGTACGGTATAATGGAGCCAGAGAAGTGACGGTGGTAGTTTCTTCTTTTGTATTCCCATAATAGAGTATATAGCAAATTAGGTAATTTATCCTCATATATATGTATATATATATATATATATATATATATATATATATATATATATAATATATATGAGAAGTTCAGGCACAAAACCCCATAAGCACCAATCCAAAAATTGACACAAACATTGGAGTTAAACCTTCAAAATGTTCCTTTGTAACATTAATATATTGTTGGCCATTGCTCCATAACCATTGATGGCCATTGCTCCATAACCATGACAATAAAGTGGAATGAGCGAGAGTTATATATATATATATATATATAAATATATATATATATATATATATATCTGAGGATAAATAATCTAAATATAAGTTCAACCACGTAGATCAGTTCGCACTTTCATGGAGATGACAATTTTAAGGGGAAATATAGTATTTTTAATTATAAGCATTTTATTCTTTTTCATATTCTTTTTCATCATTCTTATTCTCAGAATTCTTATGCTCATTCTTAACCGTAGTCTTCCTTGTATAAATCATGTTCTTGTTCGTATTCTCATTTTCATTCATATTCTCTTTCATATTAGTTTGGTGTTCTCTGTGGCAGAGTGGTTAGAGTGTCTGACTTTTTTCTAGGTCAGACTCCTAATCTGAGGGTCGGCGGTTCAATTCCCTGTGCCCCCAGCTCTGCGAATTTGGATTTCCACTGCTGTGTATAACTTACAGCATCATTAAAGGCTGGTTGCTCTCATACCATGTCTATGTGGTGTGGGAGGTTAAAAATCCCTTGGGTCGGTAAAAGTGTAGGCTCGGGCTTTCTATCGACCAGCAGTGGAATGAGGAAGACCAGTCGTCTATGACTGAAATTTCCCCTGCTTAAACAACCAATGGACCAAAAAACAAGCAAACAAATGTCATCACTGTTTATCTCATTCTATTCTTAATAATTGAACTTAGTTTTACTTGTCTTCTTACTTTCAATGTCTTTTTCTGCATTAAGTTGTTGTTAAAGCGGAGGGAATTTAAATGGTGAACAATTGGTCTTCCTCATTCCACTGCTCCTTGCTATATCCTAGTAATGCTATTCTCAAGGCTAGGTAACAACACGTATATCTTACGTCATCCGTTTGACTCGGCCAATATTCAAACCTCAGAATTCAAATAGCAGGAACTATAAAAACGTGACGTGGGCGATCGAATACATTCGGCCTTACCGTCAATTATTATTATTGATATTTTATTTTCATTATTATATTATTATTATTGGGGCTGCCTTAATTTTGGTCTGGACAAAATGACTTAGTGCAAGCGAGGACTGCCTGACATGCTTGGCGAATCATGGCCGAAGGTTGATTGATTAGAACATCGAATTTTTCCCCGGCCGATGTGGTTTTGGCTGTTGCCAATGGAGATGATAAAGACTTCACGCATTGGATCGATTAGGAAGAAGTGTTGATGTCACTGCCATGTGGTATGACCTCAGTACTAAAAGTATATATGTGTAGCTGCCTGGGATAATGACATCATATATGTATATGTATACATTTGTTTGGTTGTTGCTTTATGTCCTAGCAACATCTAAGGTCATATCAGGATGGGTACCGACTTGTGACACTGACAGTGCACACTCATGGTGACTTTATAGTGCCACCCCACTGGGAGACCAGGCCACCATACCACCAGCACCATGACCTGATATCCCACTCAGTCACATTATCCTGACACTGAGCCAACCAGTCCTTGTCCTATCCTAATAACAGATTTAATTGGTTTGACTCGACCAGTGTTCGACCACACAAACCCATGGGTTTGGATTCCCCGATCTCCCAAAGCAGGAGACCGCCGCTCAACTCATTTGGCCATTCCGTCTGGTGTATACATATATGTATATGTATATGTATATCTATATATGTCATCATCATCATCATGCTGTCAGTCGCAATGCGACAAAGACTGGTTTTATTTCTTAACCACCGCTATTTTGTGTGGTTGTGTATTTCATAAAAGCTGCTTGCAAAGTGCTGCTGTCTTTTGCAAGTTACTAGCAGCACTCTCTCGGGGAGCAAATAGAGGTCTCACACCGGCCAGAACAGGTCAAGACAGGCACAACCTATTTGTCCCTGCAGTAGCTGGCCGGGAGATGTTGGGAGTTCCCTTCATCGCCGCCCTTAATGCTGCCACGGAAGCATGGTTTTCTGTTAGGGTTTGCTCCCTTAGCCTTTGCTTCTATCAAGAACCTATACCATAAGGCAGTGCTTTATAACTTTGCAAGGCAGGGGTGTCAAACTCCCTGAGGTAGTTTAGCAGATAGCAGATAGGTACTGCATTACCCGCATACATATTTATATGTGTATGCATATGCATATACGTATGCATATGCATATGTATATGTATAATGTATATAATATACATATGTGTTGTATGTTTAATTGATCTGTTTTCTTGCATCATCGGTCAGCATTCATCATCATCATCATGCATTGACAATTCAAGGCTGCCTGCAAAAGTGTTGAAGTGCTGCTGGGTTTTGCAAGTTACCAGCGGCACTCTCTCAGGGAGCAAATAGAGGTTTCACACCGGCAAGAACATGTCCAGACAGGCACAAAACTATTTGTCCCTGCAGTGGCTGGTCGGGAGATGTTGGGAGTTCCATACATCAATCACCCTTAATGCTGCCACAGTAACATGGTTTTCTGTTTAGGGTTTGCTCCCTTAGCCTTCGGTTCTGTCAAGAACCTGTACCACAAGGCAGTGGTTTACAACTCTGCAGGGCAGGGGCGTCAAACTCCCTGAGGCATTGCAATACCTGCATAACCTGCATACGTTCAGCATTGCTTGCTAATATATATGAACCTATGGATAGAATGTCATCTCCAACCTCCTCTTTGTTCGCATATACTTAGCTCTGTCACTCGCCGACAAAGAGATATTGGCATGTCTGCACTAATCGTATATGTTGCTATGAATAGATGCTGTTATAGATAGGCAATATAAGGTATGTGTACACGCGTGTGTATTGTTATATATAACGCATTGGTATATGCATTTATTATGTATTATGTGTATGTATTAGTGTGACATATGTACACATAAAACACACAGTAATTCCATTAGATATAGTGATAGGAAATTCAGTAAATTCGATTAAACTGATATTAGGTGAATTAATATATTGTGTCTAGCTAGCAATATTCAACATGAACGATATTTTTTTTAAGAATCAGAATAGTGTGCACATCGTTTGTATTAATATGACCATTTGATGTCCGTACGTGGAAAACCAACACACTGTAACCCTGTTTCAATATGTGTGTGATTGATTGGAGACAAGACGCACCCGACACACAAATAATTAAAGAAATACATTTATAAATGAATATAACCAACAAAAATCAAGAAAAGTTAAGAGAAGCCCCCCCCCCCAAAAGAAGAACACTACAAGTACAACCAACCTTCCCACACATAACTAAAGGAGTATATATTATAAATAAACATGACAACCAAGCACCAATCAAAAATAAATAACAGAAAAAAGAAAGAATACAAGCATCCCAAACACACACAAAATTAATGAAGTACATTCGTAAGTGAACAAAGCAAACACAAATCAAGTAAAAAAAAGTAACATGGCACTTTTTTTGTTTAATAATCAAAAACGAAGAGCGACCCTGGTTCTCATCGGATCACCAAAGTTAAAGCGCCTGTCACACCTTACTGGATTGAGCAACGGACATAAACTGGACAAAGAATTGTCTAGTCCGGTGGTGTTCGGTATCAAAATGTATCGAAATGTGTTGAAATGGTGCACTATCGTGTCAACGGATGCTAGATGAACGGACATGAAATGGACATGAAACGGACATGAAAGGATAGCTGCCGGACGATAACCGGACAACAACCAAATGTCAAACGGACAGACTGAACATTAACAAATAGCCACCGGATTGTCATGGACGCACCAAAAAAAAAATGATGGACCGAATTCCCCCAACACCATCAACGGACTCTGCAGGAAGCAAACCGGAGAGGTAACGGATGGGTACCGGACATGAACCAGAGAAAACGTACTAAAAGGACTTAAAACGGACACCAACCATACACATTAGTCCGACGGTGTCCGGTACAAGTTTTGTGCATGTTCAAAACTTGCCACAGTACACACCGGACACCACCAGACAGATAACAGATACGCCGAATGCAAACCGTATATAAACCGTACATTGCCGTATTTCACTGGACAGTGTCCGGTTTCTGTCCGGTTCCTCAATCCGGTGAGGTGTGACAGAGCCTTAAACAACTGAGCCTCGTCAGTACGTGGACGACACAGTAACCACCGGGAAGTTAAATGTGGTGTAGACATCCTGATCCAGGATTAAGTTATAGTTATAGCCAACCAAATCAGCAGTCAGTAGCTAAGTAGACATGTCGGCTGTGAATACAGCATTGTCAGACCAGCACCTGCGACACCAGTGTTTTCTCACACTCGGAACCGAACTCCGTGGCCGAATCTGGAAGAGCGCAGACTTCCCGTGCGGAAGGTCGGGAGGTCGAGTCAAACCAGTGACTTATCATATTGATACTTCTCACTACCTAGCCAGGTGCTCGGCATTATTAGGATAGGGCAAGGATGGGTTCGCTCAGTGTCAGGATAATGTGACTAAGTGGGTTTTCAGGTCATGGTACTGGTGGCCTGGTCTCCCAGTGGGGCAGCACTGTAAAGTATCCATGAGTGTACACTGGCACAAATCGGTACCCGTCCTTATATGATCTTAGACGTGACTAGGATGTAAAACAACAATAAACAGACCTACTATACCTGAGTCAGTCTGACGCATCAGCCTTCCAACAATTCCTCCAGTAAGGCATCCACTGCGGTGAGCCCATAATAGGATCCTACTCGTACCAATGCGCGCCCGTGACTCCTCCGCCTACCTGTCGGCACTATGACAGGTGTGGTGGGTTGGTGGCTCTCCTCCTGTGTGTGTTTGTGCGTGCCGAGCGTGGGAACGGAGCGTTGGGCACTATTAACTACAGGGGCCACTGCCTACCTACCGCCAGCACCGCCACCGGCACCACCGGCACCACCGGCACCACCAGCACCACCGGCACCACTAGCACCACTCCGCCCCGCTCCGCTCTATCAGCCGCTATTGAATGCATCCAGCCAACCACCTTCAACCAGTAGTACGCCTCCCTTCCCCCTCTTCACACTCACACTGCTCCGTCATTCATATCAGTGGAGATTGAGTGCAGTGTGACTCCGACCGAGTACTGGTTTTCTACAGGTGTCTTTTTTGTGTGTATCATGTTGTTAACCCACTCCCTTTTCTTTCCCTCCTATAATTGTTGCTGGGGATGGGGGTGTTTGGTGTGGGGAGTAGTAAGAGAAGGTGTGTGTGTGTGTGGGGGGGGGGAGTGTGTATGTGTGTAGGGGGGGGGGGGGAGGTGGTCACAAGTGATTGGTGGCAGACGATCTCCACGCTCTGCTACTCCAGTGTGTGAGCATTGCACACACTCTGGTTGTATCCCCTCATGAGCTCTCATCCACAGGTCCCTGATCCCTCATGCAGCTCCCCTCCCCACAATCCCCCTCACCCTCTCAGTGTCACAAGCACTGTTTGTATGTACTGCATGTAGCCCAGCTGCCATTGAGGCATGGTAAGCAACTGGGAGGTTGACAGTGTGGATCTTATCCCACAAACTGATAATGAGCTGCAGGGTTGTGGATGTGGCTCTTATCCTACAAACTTATAATGAGCTGCAGGGTTGTGAATATGGTTCTTATTCAACAAACTATTAATGAGCTGCATGGTTGTGAATGTGGCTCTTATCCCACATATTTTTATTGAGCTGCAGGGTTCCGAATGTGGTTCTTATCCCACAAACTGTGGTCTTCCGAACGTGAGTATTATCCCACAAACTTGCTAACAAACTGTGGTGTTCCGAACGTGGATCTTATCCCACGAACTGGCAATGTCCTGAAGGGTTGTGGATGTAGGTCTTATCCCACAAACTAGTAATGAGCTACAGGGTTCCGAATGTGGTTCTTATCCCACAAACTGTGTCGTTCCGAACGTGGATCTTTTCCTACAAACTGGCAATGACCTGCAGGGTTGTGAATGTAGCTCTTATCCGACGAACTAGAATTGAGTGATAGTGTTGTAAATGTTGCTCTTATCCCATTATCTGGTACTGAGCTGTAGGATCGTAAATGTGGCTCTTATTCCATTATCTGATACTGGGCTGTAGGGTTGTTTGTTGTTTTATGTCCTAGCAACATCTAAGGTCATATCAGGATGGGTACCGACTTGTGACAGTGCGCAGTCATGGTGACCTTAAAGTGCTATCCCACTGGGAAACCAGCCCGCTGGCACTATGACCTGATATTCCACTCAGTCACATTATCCTGACCCTGAACCATCCAGTCCTTGCCCTATCCTAATAATGCTGAGCACCTGCTGAGGAAGCAACAAGTATCAATTTTTAAGTCATCGGTCTGACTCGACCAGCGTTCGAACCCACGACCCCACGATCTACCAGCATGGGAGACGGGCGCTCTAACTCATTCGGCCATCCCGTCTGGTCGGTCCAGTAGGGAGGTAGCAGTGTGAGATTCAAATAAAGGCACGCCTGTTGGCCCCGGGGTGCGTGTTCCCAAGTCGTGATAAGGCACGCACGGACACACACACAAAAAGCCGCATAGACACACACAAAAAGCCCTCCTGTGGGTGGAAGCGGGGGAGGAAATGTGGGTGGCAGCGGGGGTGGTTGTTGGCGGGGGTTGGCTGCGGGGGCACAGCAAAAGGGGGAGGGGGTGGAGGGGGGGGGGGGGGAGGGGAACATGAGGAGACATTTGTTAAAGCTGCAGGGTCCGATGAAGCCATAAACTTTTCAAAACTAAAACAAATATTTCGATTTTATTCTAGATATCTATTTTAGATAATTGTGCACTTATTAAGTATGTGTCACTACATTGAAGAGTATACTGACACAATTTATGAGAACATGTTCCCGGAGAAGCTGCTGGTGACGGAATTGTTGGCATGCTTGCCAAAATTAATTTTGCATGTTTGCGCTTCAAATTTCTCAAAAGTTAGTGATTTTAAATCAAACTTAGCGCAAACTAAAGTAAGGTAGATTATAACGATCAATTTTATTTATTTATCTCAGAACAATCACCGAAACTCAAAACCATCAGACTATGCAACTTTAAGTATGAACCCGCATATGACGTGATCCGGGTGAACCTCACTGAGGTCAGCGTGTGGCAGGCAGAGGTCAGAGGGCAAAGGTCAATGTTGAAGCAATACTTGATTTACATTGCCCTAACACTGAGCCAACCAGTAATTGAGCTATCCTGGTTATGCCGAGCACCAGCCAACCAAGCTATGTAGCGACAAGTGGCCATTTTTACAAATATATGCATTGATACCAGCTGGGGATTGAACCCGCGACCTCCCACACGGGAAGGCAGATGCTCTTCCCATCCGAGTGAGACAAGATGGCCGATTGTGTTGAGCGTCCGGTTTTGGTAGATGGTGGGATTCACATTCACAGGTTGGAACCCTGGTTGAGCCACACCAATGACTTATAATTGATACTTGTTGCTTCCTAAGTTGGCACTCTGCATTATTCGGATAGGGCAATGATTGGTTGGCTCAGTTTCAGGATAATGTGAATGAGTGGGATATCAGGTCATGGTGACGGCGCCCTGATTTCCCAGTGGAGCAGCACTATAAAGTCGCCAGGAGTGAGAACTATCACAAGTCTGTACACATCGTGATATGAGCTTAGAGTTAGATGTTGGCAGGACGTACAACTCCAATAACCAACTAATCCCACTGAACATTCCCGTTCGCTCACAAAGCTTCCTGGATTACCACTCCATGCACTTAGTCCTCGACCCACCCACCCACCCACCTCTCTAATATAACACCATATACTCTATAAATATAATAACTAAACTCACGAGGGAGGAAGGCAATTGGGACCGGCTCCAAGGCTGTCTGTTCGCAAAAGGTCATGCGCATTGACCTACATTCTCGGGTGTAGGTATTATATATGGACGGAAGCACATGTGCTGCAGAAAGGCATTTGGGAGCCGAGCCAAGCTCATCAATTATAGGAGACTGGCTAGTGTCTACTCAATGCATGTCAATCATTGTCTGTATCGGTTGGTTAATTTGCAGAGTGGGGAACCCTGGATTAGCTCGTCCATCGTTAATTATATCCTGCTGGAATACAGCTAGTGCGGGTTAGTTATATTCTACTTCTTATGAGCCAGACGGGATGGCCGAATGAGTTGAGCGTCAGTCTCCCGTTTTGGTAGATCGTGGGATTCGAACCCATGGGTTCGAACCCTGGTGGAGTCAAACCAATGACGTAAACAATTGATACTTGTTACTTCCTAGCCAGGTACTCGGCATTATTAGGGTAGGACAAGGACTGTTTGGCTCAGTGTCAGGATAATGTACCTGAGTGGGATATCAGGTCATGGTTTTTTGGTAGTGCCTGGACTCCCAGTGGGGCAGCACTATAAAATCACCACGAGTGTGTGCTGTTACAAGTCGGTACCTGTCCTGACATGACCTTACGTGTTGCCAGGACGTTAAACTCCAACAACCAGTCAAGCGCGGGAAGCTCTATAAATTCATCATGCCTGAACGCTGTCCCAAGTTGTCTGTCGGTCCAGTGCTTATAGTGCTGCACCACTGGGAAATCAGGCCGCCAGCACCATGACCCGACATCACACTCAGTCATATTATCCCGACACTGCGCTAACCAGTCCTTGCCCTAGCCTATTATTATTAACGCAGAGTGCCACGCTAGAAATTGACAAGTATCAATTTTGTAAGTCATTGATTTGACTCGACTGGGAAATGAACTCCCAATTTCCCGGATGGGAGGCCAGCGCTCTACCGATTCGGCCATCGCGCCCCGTCCCGCTTGAGAAGTAGACAACCTTTGAAGGGACAGTCCATACAGTGTTGTATTCTCCACAGCTTCCTTAGATTTCAATACCAGGACAATAATGACCCAGAGGGTTTGCAAAGGCCTTTTTGGCCATCTTAGCCGCCCCCGTCTCCGGTTCTTTGCTGGTTCCGACTGGTCATTATGCCAAGGACACGACAGGAACCAGCGTGTGCACCATCTGACCCCGGCCAACCACCACGTGACCCCTTTCATATTGTTCCGGTGTCTATTTACCTGACGGTCCCCTTTTCACACACACACACACACATTCGGAATAATGCAGTGTACAGTGTTTCCCACCATTACACCGGACGTGGTAGTCGAATAGGTAGAGTGCCGACTTCCCTTTCGGAAGGTCGGGAGTTGGAATCCCGGCAAAGTTAAAACTATGACTTACACAATTGATACTTGTTGCTTCCTATGCTGGCGTTCGGTATTAATAGGAGGGCAAGAACTGGTTAGCTCAGTATCAGGATAACGTGACTGAGTGGGATATTGGGTCATGATGCTGGTGGCCTGGTCTCCCAGTGGGCAGCAATATAAGTATAAAGTCACCAGGAGTGCGCACTGTCACAAGTCGGTAGCCGTCGTGATATGATCTTAGATGTTGCCAGAACGTAAAGCACCAACAAAGAAACAACCCCATCATTGTATTCCTTATCGCTTGGGAGACGAGAAGGAAGTCAAGGGGGGAGGGGGTAGAAGTGTTTTTTGCATTAACCTGCCCCCTGACGGGAGTGGAAGGAACTTATCGTCTGAGTAGGACTTCAAAACGACTGCCTTGGATAGTATTAGTAGCTAACATAACAGAAGTCAGCAGAAAACTACAGGGACATTCATTGCAATGTCAAATTTAAAAGCGCATTTTAGAGAGGTTGAATTTTCCCTTCAGTGTCAGTTAAATACATACCTTACTGTGATATGAAGAAAGTTCCTCTCAACACATTTGACATTTGTATTTTCATCCGTAAAAGCCACAATTTAGATCGAGAATTAAATTAGCTTTGTTCATTTAACAATTCAATAGCATGCCACAAGACATAAGAAACAAGACAGACTGCAGCACAGACAGCTTCGAACACAAACTGGACAAATATCTCTGAACCATCCCAGATCTACCAAGAATCCCAGGATATACCAACCTGACAATAACGGACACCAACTCATCGCTGGAAATGACAAAGCTGCCCGCAATGACCACTGCATCCACACTAGATGACCAAGGCGGAGTTAACGACCTGGCCTGAGCACCACATGCTCAAACTGAACTAAACTAAACTAAATTAAATGCTTCGTGTACGTGGGTGGGGGGAGTGAATAAATATTTTGGCTATTTTGTTCATTGATGCGACACTGGTATTGTGACCTATAATATATATGTATATGTAATATATGTGCTCTATAATCTATTATGGGAATATAAACAAGGACACTACCCCCTAGCAGTTCTCTCCCTTACTTACTCTATACCCTAATGTCACTGAGCTATTACTACCATAGGACTAGGTTAGTTCCTTCATTCTCCACTGCACTGCCACCTGTGAGCAGCTCATGACCGCATGATACCAGCTGCGCCTGGTCACTACCACTACCGCTCCCTCTCAGCAGGACGGATTTTAAAAATCCGATAAAGGCCGGCTACATTACAAAGGAACAAGAACAAGACAAGTAGTGGTATGAGTTATATATTCTCTGGCTAGGAATATCAGCCTAACAATATAAAGGAAAAAAATCCCGGATGCGAGTGATGTGTTCAGGGTAGGCAAGTACCGGGCGCAGCCAGGGGTGGCGCCACCAGTCGCGAGATGGAGGAGGCAGTACAGTATGTAGTGTAATATTAACAATAATTAGCACATAATAATAATTAAGAGGGGTTAATTCCCTTCCGCGCCTTTATACTCGCATAATGCGTTATACATCACATATATATTCATGGTTATTTACATTGAACAAAGAGAGGAGTATTCTATGCTGTAGAAAGCCTATTATTAATACTACTTCCAGGATAAATGATTAATTTTGATGTAATCAAACTAATGTATGTGCCTTTAAATGAGGTCCCAAGTGGCGGGTTTAATGGTAGTCCTTATGCATGACATATATGTCATTTTCTATAAATGCATGCATATACTTATAACCATTTATCGGCATACACACATATATATGTAAGGATATATTTACATATATATTAATACATACAAGGAAGCGTATTCTTCAGGGCTATGTGTGGTCTACTCTAATGTATGGGGCTGAGACATGGAAAATCTCTAAGAAAATGTACAAATGCTTAGCAGCATTTGAGATGTGGACTTATCGAAGGATGATGAAAATATTATGGACAAAGAAGATCACCAACAAAGAAGTTCTCAGACAATTTTTAAATAAGAAACGCTTGTTTGCCACTGTACAGACAAAGAAACTTATTTATTTTGGCCACATCATTCGTCAGAGTTCAATATACCGTACATTGTTGGAAGGGAAGGTGAATGGCAGCAGAGGGAGAGGGAGACCAAGAACATCATGGTTTACAAATATTTCACAGTGGACAGGCTTGAATTATTCACAGTCTATCAAAACAGCACACCATCGGGACAAGTGGAGAACCATTGCATCCAACCCTCGAGTAGAGGATGGAACTATTGATTGATTGATATTTACATAAATATACCGTTGTGTTACGAATGTATTCGTTTATAGTGCATCAAACCCCAAGAAAACAAATAAATAAATGTATATAGACATATATCCGGGATATATCCATACACGCATACGTATATGCATACACAGTAAAACCTCTCTAACCGAGACCACTTCCACAGATCGACCACTTTTCCTGACACTGAGCCAACCAGTCATTGCCCTATCCTAATAATGCCCATCGCCTGGCTAGGAAGAGACAAATATCCATTTTTTAATTCACTGGTTTGACTCGACCAAGGTTCGAACCCATGGGTTCGAATCTGACGAGCTACGAAAACGGGAGACGGACGCTCAACTCACATGGCCATCCCGTCTGGTTATATACATATATGTATATACATATATGTGTATATGTATATATATATGCATATTCATATATGTATATATATATATATATATATATATGAGTCAGCCTCACGAAAATGGGCCAATTGGTGGTCAATTGAAGATGTCGGCATTGCAATTCTTAAAACTGTAGTGCATTTCTTTGTTTCATATTAAATTATTCTAGAAACAAATAAGGTTGTTGTATTTTCTCAACCTTTACATTCAGGATACATTTTAAGACTTTCCAACACCTCAGTTAATGCTAAGCTATAATTATACCAATCGACGCCGACATCCAATGATCGATGCCGACAACTTTAACAGATGTCGGCATCGCAATTCTTAAAGTGTAATGCATTTCTTTGTTTTTTATTAAATTATCCTAGAAACAAATAAGGTTGTTGTATTTTCTCGACCTTTACATTCAGGATAAATTTAAGGACTTTCCAACACCTCTGTCAATGCTAAATTATAATTATACCAATCGACGCCGACATCCAATGCTTGACGCCGACAACTTTCCCCAATTGGCCTCTTTTCGTGATCCTGAGTCGTATATACATATATGTATATACGTATATGTATATAACGACACATAGCATACTGTGGGAAGGTATGTTGTCGTATCGTTGGTCTGTGTTGGTCTTAGTGTTAAGCGTGCAACAGTTAATTCCCACAGACAACAGGCTGAGCTTATGACATGCATAGTTTAAATGGAGTAATTACAGAATGGCCTGTACATAATGTGACTGAATTGACTACATTGTGTGGGACTTCCTCTCCAAAGCCCCAACCTGCCAGGTTTGACCTAAACCTCCTTCAACACCCCCCCCCCCCCACCTCCCCCTGGACTTCCTGCTGGTTCGTTTGTTGGGGTCTTACATCCTAGCAATTAGTACGGGGGATAATTTGATTATCACTATAAATACAGTCGGTGGTTGGTTGTTGGAGTTTGCGTCCTTGCAACATCTAAGGTAATATCAGGACGGGGATTGTCTTGTGACAGTGCACACTCGTGGTGATTGTATAGGGCTGCCTCTCTAGGAGACCAGGCAGTTGGCATCATGAACCCATTTCCCACTCTCTCACGTTATCCTGACACATTATCCTGACACTGAGCTAACCAGTCCTTTCCTTAGCCTATTAATGCTGAGCACCAAGCTAGGTAGCGATAAGTATCAATGTTCTAGGTCATTGATTTGATGAGCCGGGATTCGAACTCCTTACCTTCCACTCGGGAAGCCTACACTATACCAATTCAGCCACCGCGTCTGGTCTGTCTCCCAGATGGAACACCCGGTTCTTTGGTGAAATTATTTCTGGGATATTCATGTTACCAGCTTTAATTCGCAAACACACTTAGTATTAACTTCTCTCTTTTTGTGTGACCGGACGCAGTGGCTGTATCGGTAGAGCACATGCGTCCCTTGCGGAAGGTCGTGAGTTCATTTCCCGGTCGTTGTCCCGGTCGATAGTGCCTTACAAAATGCATACTTGCCGCTTCCTAGCCTGGCGCTTGGCATTATTATTGGGAGAAGGCAAGGACTGGTTAGCTCAGTGTCAGGATAATGTGACTGATTAGGATATTGAGTTATGGTGCCAGTGGCCTAATTTCCATGTGGGGCAGCACTATAAAGTCACGATCAGTGTGCACTGTCAGGGTCAGAGGTCGGTACTCGTCCTGATATGACCTTAGATGTTGCAAGGACATAAAACTCCAACAACCAACCAAATAGTCTGCACTGATCTATCAAGCAATGAGCTACAAAGACAAGTAGACGTGGATAGGGTGATTGCATCAGGGAGCCTAAATAATGTAATGATCAACACGCTGGTTAGCCTGCGCTAGGTTTAGTGTTTCCCATTTTCAGCACCCCCATGACATATATATATATAAATATATATATATAGTATAACCTCGTTAAACCAAATTTGAAGAGACCCTAGAAATTTGTTTGGATTAATTGATCATTGGTTAACCAAGCTTTGGCTTTGACTTACACTTTGATTATTGTTTTTTATGTATATACAGTACAACCCAGTTAAACCAAGCTCGGTGAAACCAAACGATTGGTTAATCCAAACTTTTTTTCAGCGGTCCAGCAAAATACTACCATTTCTCATATAAAAATGTCTGTGGGGTTTCAGATGACGTTATAATCACATGAAAGTTTGGTTTAACCATACCAGAGTGGCCAGCCTGGGGTCCGACAATTTAGTTTGGATTAACCGATAATTTGGATTAACCAACTTTGGTTTAAGAAACTTTTTTATATGATAAATGGTAGTATTTTGCCGGGCCGCCAAAGAAAGTTTGGATTAACCGATCCTTTGGTTTAACCGAGCTTGGTTTAACGGGGTTGTACTGTATAGGCAATTTATTGTGTACACACATAGGGACCTCTTTCCGTGTCCTTTCTATCTGCACGCACATGTTAAGGTAATTGACCCCAATTTCATGATTATTATTGGCGTCGTAAACTCAAAATTAACACTCTTTTCTTGGTATGTATATATTAGCGAGCGGATACCTTAGCTAAGCCGAGGTTAAATCTGGCTTTGCTTAAGCTACATAATCCCTAGATAAAAGATTCACACCGTACTTCCAGTACAGGGGTGAAAACCAACCGATTAGAAAAACTAGCGAAAAATGTTGACATGCTGGGGAAATGAACTGAGCTGATAAATTCTTAATTTAAGAAGCAAAATATATTATTCACAATAAATCTTCATATTTACCCGCTACTTCTGAGTTAACAAATATAATAAGTAAGATATAGTGTAAGGAACTTTACAAATAAAACCGATGGCGTGTTATCACCCCTCCCCCCCCCTCCCCAATCTTGTCTTCTTGCATTCTCTCTCATTTCACCAACTCTGTGCCGATATCGGTAGCCATTTGATCCTGGAACCAAAGTTTCTACTTCCTGTTCCATACTAAAGCTATTTATGCCAGTATTTAGTCTATGTTGTGGTTCACCCCTGTACTGTAAGTCCGGGGTGAATATTGTATCTACATAATCCCATGAAACCTGTTCTAAACCAAAGCGCTTACCTATATTTAATTCCCAATATCCAACGTAATTACCATTGCACTAATTAATCATATGTTGCTGTATAACAAGGAAATACTAAATCAGCTTAAAGTTGCATTGTCTGATAGTTTTGCGTCTCTGGCATTTTCATTAGATGCATATATTTGGGAGCTTCTTATAATCTACCTTATTTTAGTTTGAAGTAAATTTGATTATAAATCGTTAACTTTGGAAACATGAAGGAAATAATTTCGGCAAGCACATTGCAATGTTAACACTATCGGCTTTATATTATTAAATTGACGTTGCGTCCGCGTTTATGCGACGCGACACGGTTAATAAGTGCACCAGTATCTAAGTTTGATATGTAGAATTCAATCTAGATAAGTAGTTTGATATCGAAAATGTTAGATTTGCATCACTCTGCAACGTTAATACAACCTATTACTGTTACTGTTCCTTTCCAAGGCACCCATCGCGACTTTATAGTGCTACCGCATGGGGAGACCAGCCATTCCGTCTGGTCTGGCAACCATGTACACCAGGCAATATGTAGCTTCGGTTGTTGCTGTTTGCCCCCCCCCCCCCTCGGTTTTGGTTTTTTTTTTTAATTGAGGCTGTATTTATACTGTCCATAGAATATAAGCTCAAGTACTCAGGCTTGTTTTCAATGCCCGCCAGCTGTAGTGTTGGTGTTATCTTATCACAAAGTAGCTGCTGATAAGGTGTTTGATTGCCTGCATTACAGTAGCAGGTAGGTAGTTGGTTGATATGCTTAGTAGTCTATGTTATTTTGTT
This sequence comes from Branchipolynoe longqiensis, assembly GCA_030323885.1. Taxonomy (NCBI): domain Eukaryota; kingdom Metazoa; phylum Annelida; class Polychaeta; order Phyllodocida; family Polynoidae; genus Branchipolynoe; species Branchipolynoe longqiensis. Next base: position 42,875,991 of record CM059199.1, on the reverse strand, counting down.
TGGGATTTTTTTGTCATATATATATTTTTTTGTGTTCTACTCTTACTATTAGACTAGCATACTCCTATTTACATATCATAGGCTTGTACGTAGTTATGTGGTGTGCTAGCTGGCTAATTTTGGCATGGTTACCTTCCATTGGCTGTCCTGCTGGTTGGCTATGACATATCACATGCACCCTTGCAGCGCAGCTTAGTGGGGATTTCCTACCCTTGTTTTGCACAGATAATGTTTGTATGTTTTTAGGTCAGGAATTTGTCATTCCTTTTCCGTTTGGGCATTGCACACCTTGGCAGCCATTTCCAGCATGCTTCTTTCATGAGCTGCAGCATTAGTTTATTTTTATCATTGCTGTTGAGGTTTACATTAAAGTCCCCTAGAATGAAGATTTCTGCCTTTGTCAGTTTTTGTATAGTGTTTATGCTCTTCGCTAGGGCTTCAATGAATAATTCTAGTTCACCTGATTGTGGTCTGTAGAGGCTTGCTATGGCTATATTTGCTTGTTTTTCATTTGTTATTGGGCACCATAGTAGTTCTATGTGCTCTTTTGATAGGTTAGCTGTTCTTACTTCTTCAGGATATAGGTTTTTGGTGTCTTTGCAGTAAATGCCAACTTGTCCACCCTTTTTCCGTTTAGTTTATTGCATTGCTATGCTGTCTGTCGTTATGTACAAGCCTGTATCCACTTATGTTTAGTGTATTGTTTTGGTGTTTTTCAGTGAACCAGGTCTCTGATAGGGTTAGTACATCTAGGTTGTTTTTTTGGAGATGCATTTTTATTATGTCTATTTTTTGTTGGATGTGCTCTGGCAGTTTAGGTGGGCAAAGTATGCACCTTCCCAGTTTGCATTCAATCTCTTCTACCATGTTTATTTTAGTTTACTTATTGTGTCTTTATGATAGTGGTTGCTTGATATTCGCGAGTTTTGATTTTAATTTGGGTTTAATTTAATTTTAGTGTGATTTGTGAGTTTTGGGTATATATACTAAAGTTAAGTGATTTGTTTGTGCCTATGGCATATTCTAATAGGTTCCAACACTGGGTTTATTTATTTTTAACTCGGATGTGTATTTTTTGTATACTTTACAGGTTATTTGCATAACCGTCCGTCTCCGCTATTTAAATAATAAAAATATCTGTACTATGACCATGGTACCTCCTGGAATATACCTATCTGATGTGGACACTGTGTGTTATAGGCATAAGGAATGTTAAAACTAAATGTCTTTAGTCAGTGTCCTATTTACTATATATTACTATTTACTATATATTACTGGAAATATGAATGTCCATAACCGTCCGTCTGCAAGAATAAAATGGTTACCCCTAAAAAGTGCTTTATGCTAGGAGAATAAAGTTTTTTTTTCTGAAAAGCGCAAGATTGTGGCATATAATTGAACATTTTTTCTAAGGAAAAGATGCTATTACTTATTAATTGGAGCAACTAGTACATAGTTAAGTAGAAAAAACAGCATAGTTGTGGGTGGTACAGATAAGTTTAGTCCTTCACCATGAAATAAAAATGTAAAGGTAGGAGATATTTCTGACATATTTACATTGACAAATATGTTATACATGTATATAAATTAAGAAATCATAGGTTAACAGGTATTAAATAGGTATATCTAGGCTTTATCTACATGGAAATAAGTGCAGACGGACGGTTATATTCAGTAAGGAACCTTATTCTTCAAATAGTCACAGAATGGTCAATTTTTAGAGTTAACTTGCCCAAATTCTGTCACTAATGTACCAATATGTAGTGAATAGAATCAGATTAGAGCTGAAATGATATAAAGAATTCCTAGAATACCCCCTCAGAACTCTAAATGTTGCAGTTTTGTGAGAAGTGACCATATGTGCTGGTGCATGTGAGACTTGACCCTTGAAGAGGGTATACTTGTTGACCTAATCGCACACTATTATAATGACCTGGTGTGTCATTCAACTGAGCAGAGATAGTTACAAAAACATCATCATATAACGATTACCCAAACACCCCGCCCACCCACATCGCATGTCTAGTGTAGGCTCCCAGACACCCACTCAATTGTGTCACGGTCTATTCCTAAATAGTTGTTCACAAGAGAAAATATTAGCAGACCAACTGGCCACGTAGGATTCCTCCAGTGTGTGTGGCGTGAGGGCCCCACTCGCCAATTACCCCGACAGCAGGGGGGGGGGGGGGGGGGCACGCCACACACACAATTTTGTTTGATTTTGTGATGCCTCTAGAGCACATTGATTGTTATCATCAGCTATTGGATGTCAAACATTTGGTCATTCTGACACATTTCTTCAGAGGAAACCTGCTGGCGCCACATAGGCTAATCTTTCTGATAAGCAGTAAGAGGTCTTTGTTATGTACTTTCCCACAGACAGGACAGCACACACAACAGCAGTTGTGGACCACTGGTTGGAACGGAAAATAGCCCAAACTGCAAATTTCCCCACTGCGCAGGATCGATAGGATGACCGACACTCGGTGACATGTTAGTCCAACACTTGGGGAGGTCTCTAACCCAAGGGCTACGGGTGGTGTTTCCGGGGTGGAACCACACTCTCACGAATCTTACTGGACCTGCACACTCAGGTAAACAAGGCAGGGAAAATTCCGTCTATGTGGGTGTGTGGGTGTGCGGGTGGGCGGGGGGTTGTAGCTGTGTGTGTGTGTAGGTGTGAGTGTGTGGGGGTGGGGGTGGGGGTGGTGTTGGTGTATGTGTGTGGGGGTGTGGGTGCGGGGGTGGGGGTGGGTGTATTTGGGTGGTCGGGTGTGGGTGTGGGTGTGGGTGTGGGTGTGGGTGGGTGTGGGTGTATGGGTATGTGTGGATGTGTTCGTGGGTGGTAGTGTGTTGGAGTGTATGTGTATGTGTGAGTATGTGTGTGGGTGTGTGGGTGGTGTGTGTGCGGGTGGGTGTGTGGTGACACGAAGATCACGTGAGGAGATGCGGTTGAAATCGGGAGGAAATGGGGGTGGGGGTGGTGGGTGGTGGGTGGTGGGGGCGGTGGGTGATGGGTAACGATGTGGGGGGAGGGGGTGGAGTCAGGGTGGGAGTGAGTTGTAGGGGTGGTGGGTTGGGTGGGTGGTGGGTGGTGGGTGATGGTGTGTGCATGATGAGGATGATGGGGAAGGCCTATACAGAATAATCACCGAAAGTATTACCTCATCCCCTTGGAAACCTACTTTGAGACAGCCATTAAGCTAAGATTCCTTACACGTGGTATGCGGCATGCGGTATGCAAATGCGGCAAAAAATCGAAACGCCTTGAAGTCAATGGGCTACAACTCTTACACACGGTATGCAAATGCGAATGCGAATGCGACAACTTGATCGGTCCCTGTAGCGATCGGTGCGGCATGCGGTATGCGGCACGCAGGGTGTGAATACAAACCTGAGTCTGATGTGTCCATTAGTTTAACACTAGGACAGGCGACTGAGCATTACGGAACGGTCTCACACAGGGGTGCTGAGGCGAAACATATGGTAGTGGTGGTGGTGGGGGTTCGGGTTGGTAAAAATGCTACCAGAGCCACAAAAATATGAATACTCATCTATAATTTGGTAATTATAAAGGTAAGAACCTCCATGTGACGTATCAAGAGTTACATAGGTATACATGCCATATTAGGCCATATACAGTGCAGTATGGAGTATACTTGTTTATTTATATTTTTTAAATATAGCCAGTTGTGTGCCGCATGCCGCATACCACGCAGAAGGAATCTTCCCATTCGCATGCCGCATACCACATGCCGCATGCCGCATACCGCATACCGCGTAGAAGGAATCTCAGCTTTATGCAGGAAAAGGCATTAAGAAATTAGGTCCATGTCATGGCATGATTAGCCATGCCCTCATTCCAAGTACCATATGTAATGTGGTCATTGCAGGATGTCAATACGCGTCGTAGCTAGTTGACTTTTGAAAAGCTTGTGGAAATTATGTTGCGTTCGTTCAGCTCAAATTGCATCAAAATGAGCAATTTTTCATCAAAGTTACTCCGGCCAAATGATTAGTAGGTTATAACGATCAATTTGATATATTTATCTGAGAAATATAATAAAAATTCAAACACGTTCGGAACATGCAACTTTAAGGAAGAGATCCATGTGCCAAACTAGGAAGCGACAAGTAGGGAGGGGGATGGGAGTCAGTGGAAGGAATTGTTGTGGAAGGCGTGTGGCAGTGCCCCCTAGTGGAGGTCAATGGGGTCAGCTTCATGGTTGGCTGGTCAACTCCTCACGCATCCTGTTTACTAGAATATTAGCCAAGTACCTTGAAGTTGCACCCATGGTTACCAGACAAGCACCAGCTACACTTGTCAACGCCAGCTGATTAAATGTCGTCTGCTCTCACTAAAAGTCAGTCAATCATGTCTGAATGTCGGCTGTTCTAATGGAAAGATCCCACTTAAGGGAAAGCTTATTAGGGCTGTCCCAAATGTCGTCTGTTGTGATCAAATGATACAATTCGAAGTAAAGCTTATTTTGACATCGTCCAAATCTCGTTTGTTTCGAGAAAATGATCACACTTTAAGTAAAGCTTATTTGACCTGGTCAGAATATTGTAAGTCTGGTGAATCTCGTATGTTCAGAGTCATGGGTTCAACTCTAAGTAAAATTAAGTCATGCTAGTCCGAATATTATCTGTTCGGATTCTTTTTGATTTATTTCTAGTAATAATTCATTCGATTTTCTCTGAATGTCATAATGTGTTCTAAATTTTAAAAATCATTGAGTATTTCATTGTTATAAACAAATTTCTACACAAAAGAAACAATAATTACATTGATTTAAATAGGTTTACAATTTAGTGCATGTATAATGAAATCCTGATTCAGGATTTAGTAGATTCTGTCAAAAGGTCATCCGTTTTAATTAAAAGTCGTCTGTTCTGATTAAAGATTGACTGCCACTAGACATATTTATCTTAAGTTGTGTCTCTACACAGAAAGATGTCTCGTAATGTCACCGTAATGACAGCAGACGACATTTGTTTGACCGCACACTGTCACATGTGGATAGTGCATAAATCATTGGCATCAATTTTCAAACATTCCAATTCCACATTTTCACTGCGATCATGATGGTTGTTTGGTTGTTGGAGTTGTACATCCTGGCAACATCTAAGGTCATATCAGGATGAGTACCACCTGGTGACAGTGCACACTCATGGTGACTTTACAGTGCCGCCCCACTGGGAGATCAGGCCACCAGCATCATGACCTGATATCCTACTCAGTCACATTGTCCTGACATTGAACCAACCAGACCTTGCCCTATTCTAATAATGCCAACCACCTGGCTAGGAAGCGACAAGACCATATCAATTTTTAAGTCATTGGGTTGACTCGGCCAGGGTCCCACGACCAACCAATCAGTCTACAATCTACCAAACTGGGAGACGGACGCTCAACTCATTCGGCCATCCCGTTCTGGTCCTCCTGCTCTTTGGTGGCATTGACAAGAACTAACGTGGGTCGCATCTTACCACATTTACTGTTACTTGCAAATTTGATTGGTCATTTCCTCATAACGTGATACACATAGGATGTGGCCCAGATGTGCTATGGTAACAGAACTATATATATGTGTGTGTGTGATGGGGAGGAGGAGGGCAGAGGGGTTGACAGATGGACGGATGGTCATATGACCGCAGCCTGTGGTTGACATTGGCCCCTGACCTCTGACCTCTGCCCGGTTCACTCAGGTGTGTGCTGAGTAAGACCAGCTATATGAGTCAGGATTTGGCCCTCTCGCAAGTAAATCCCCCTGGGACGGATGCACTATGTGTAAATGTAGGCATGTGCACATAGTCCTTACGCACACACCACACATCACACACAGCACACCCACCACACCCACACTACAACACACACTGCACATACACACCACACACACCACAACCACCACACCCACAACACCCACAACACCCACAACACCCACCAAAGCACACACACCACACACAACACATGCCACACACACACCACCAATAGCACACACACCACACACCACACACACACACTACACACACCACACACACCACACATGCCACTAATACACCCACACACCACACACCACCCACCACACACATACACACACCACACATACACACCACCCCTACACCACACACCACCCACACACACTGCAACACACACCACACATACCACACACCACACACCACACACATAACACACACAACACACGCAACACACCACATACACCACACACACACGGTACACCCTCACGTCCCTAAGATACATGTATGTACCCAACGCAATTCGTGCAATTCAAATCGGGTCCACCTGGTGACACTGGAATGGCCCAACCTGCCCAAATAGTTGCTTCCCGTGACTTATTCCAATGTGAAGGCCCTGTCACACTATGACGTATGGCATCAGCACATGCTCAACATTCGAAAATTTGCCAGTACTTCGGCATTCATCTAACTTTTCAGCGGCAGGGGATAAAAATGGGCGTATACACAACGTACACACAATGTACATAATTTATGCAAAACGTATCTCTGACCTATTGCTAGTGTATGAGAGCTTTCATGTGCCTTCCAACCGTTCGCAAAATGCTTGCATATGCTCACGGTACGTTGAGCAACATTACATATGTTACTCCATCGCTAGAAGTATGGCATATACATTAAATACACTGGAGATATGGCAGGCATAAGTTTGAAGTACGTTAGGAGTATGTAATACATCCATTGGCAGTACACCGACTGTACACGGACTGCGCATTCCCACCGGCTGAATGTAAGGCTAACGTGCATCAATGTATACCAAAGTATCCCTAATGTACTCCCAATATACGTCGACGTATCCCAAACGTACACGCAGAGTATGTTCAACTTACGAGCCACATGTTGACACACATTGGAAATGTTGAGCATGCACACAATCTTTGCGGAGCCTTGATGCATGGCAATGTAAGATGATGTATAACGATGTACCAAGAACGTATCCAATGTAGGTCCAATGGATATGTAACATATGACGACATACGCCGACGTGTTGGTCGAAAATCACATACGTCGGCATACATTAAGGCTATACGTAGTAGTGTGACAGGCCCTTAACCGGACTGTACGGCAGCCCGGAGGGGGCAAGGACAATATAATTACCCTCCGGTGGATTCGTGGGATCCATCCCCGGCCGAGTCAAACCAAGCACCTACCAAAGATATGCATAATGCTACCTTGGCCGTCGTTTGGTGCTATCAGTATAGGGTACACAGGGTTGGTGGGGGGGGGGGGGGTTAATGTCAGGGTAATGGAATATCGGGGCATGGTACCCCCAATGGAGCAACACTATAAAGCATTCCTCCGTATGACGGTATATTCGCAGTTATACACCTACCTACTGCCAGCAAATAATCCTCCAATAAACCGAAGAGTTGGTGGTGGCTTTCTGCTACCAATTTCGGGAATGGGCGTTGGGGGAGGGGGGGGGGTGTTGAAAACCAAATGAACATTGTGCGTAGATCAGGACTTGAACTAACACTTCTGTCCTTCTGGGGAGAGAGTTCTAACCATTTGCTTATCTAGACTCCATGTCGAAATCATACTACCCACGCCTACCTGTACATGTGGCTCTTTGTCTGTGGGGTTGGTGCGGACTACTAGTACTGCACTAGTTGTGGTGGTTGCTTTTGGGAGTGTTCGTAACCTTAAGATGGTTACCGGCTGCAGAACTGCAGCAATATAGAAAGGCCCCGATACATCAGTCCAATCTTTGGTTGAAGATTAATCTTCAGTAGGGACGGTTGTAGAAGCTGGGGATGTCTTTACAACATTCAAGACGGCGAAGCATTAGGGCGGCCCCGAATCTCTCCAGTCCGGCGGTAGTCAAGCACTCGTATCCAGTCAATGGCAGCAAGGGTTTAGGAGGAAGGAACAGGTAAAGGTGGGTCCAGCGGTTCCAGCAACAAGAACAAAGTGAGAGAAACGATAAGGTAAAGGGCCCCACCCAAGCAAACAACTCTCTTTATCAGGGGGAGAAGTAAGCCTGAGAGAAAAGAAAGAGGATAGAGTATAGGAAAGAGAAATGAGGAGAGTTGAGTCATGTCTATTTGCTCTATGGTTACCAGCCGGCGAGCCAAAGAAACGGACAGAGTAAGAGTAGAAAGTGAAATGCTGGCAGGCTCCCCCTCCTGGAACTCTTTTCAGACATAATCGAGGAGGAGCATGGCCAGCGGAGAGGAGATAGAGAGAGGTGTGGACGAAGTGCGGTCCGGGTAGCAAGTACTTGTGGTGGTGGTAGAGGAAGGTGGGGTTTTGCAGGGAACATGCCTGTGACATGGTGATAGGGGTAAGGATATCATAGATATTAGAGAGAACGATGATGGCCTAAGTGGCAAGAGAGAGTAGCTGACAAATGCCCAATGGGTAATGGGGGGGGGGGTGGTCAGGTATAAGGCCATGAGGACTGGGTGGAAGTCGTTTTAGAGCGCGAACTTCCAGCACTGAATAGAATCGTCGATGTGGTAAGAGATGTGTATGAGGTGGTCGTGGTAGGGGGGTGGGGGGTTAAAGTAATATATATGGTTTTGAGTTTCTGTCATATAGATAAATACTATAGATGATGTCAAGCCAGCTCACTCTGAAGCATGCTCTATGAATTACGTCTTATTCAGGGTGTACGTCACAAATATTCACCCTGGTGGCTGTTGAAAGAACTAATCATAGTCATACTGATGGCATTTGATTGGACTTGATCTGTGGAGAAGGTTGTGTTGTTCCTTTCTGGGGCATGAAGTGATTAAACACTGAGTCAGTTATATTTCAGTAACGATATAGCGATATAGCGAATGGTAGACAGGAAGTGTGAACACTTATTTGTCTCTCATTTTTTTTGTTGGGTACATTAGTTGTCTCAAGCAGGGGAAATCCCAGTCACAGACGCCTGGTCTTCCCCACTCCACTGCTGGTCGATAGAAAGCCCGAGCCTACACTTTTACCAACCCAAGGGATGTTTAACCTCCCACACCACATAGACATGGTATGAGAGCAACCGGCCTTTGATGACGCTGTAACTTATACACAGCGGTGGAAAGCCAAATTGGCAGAGCTGGGGGCATGAGGAATCGAACCGCCAACCCTCAGATTAGGAATCTGACCTAGAAAAAAAGTCAGACACTATAACCACTCCGCCACAGAGAACGTACCATGTGTGCTTGGCCGTTGGCACTTGCCAGTTGCCTTCACGGTGGTTCTTGATGTGTGTGTGCCTGTGTGTGTGTATGTCTTGATGTCATGTGGTTTAAAAATAAATGTAATATGAAGGCAGTTAAACCGGAAGCGACCACTAGCCAGAACAGAGCGCCGTGGCCTAATCGGTAGAGCGCGGGCCTCGGGTGCGGAAGATCATGAGTTCAGTTCCTGATCGAGTCAAACCGATGACTTTAAAATTGATAGTTGTCACTACATAGCCTGGTGTTTGGCATTAATAGGATAGGGCAAGGACTGCTTAGCTCAGTGTCATGGTAATGTGACTGAATGGGATAGTGGGTCATGGTGCTGGCAGAACGATTTCCCAGTGAGGCACCAATATAAACCTGCCATGAGTGCTCACTGTCACACATCTGTACCCATCCTGATATGATCTTAGATGTTACCAGGAGGTAAAACTCCAACAACCAACTGTAAGAACCAGTCCATGATGGTTGGCTGTGATAGCAGTCTCTCCCGGTGAGGTGCCACGTTAATACTCTAGTGGTCTGCACTCATCTCTCAGGCGGAGCCGCATAGACAGGTAGGCTTGTATATAGGGTGATGGATGGTTGGTTGCTTTTTGTTTTATGGCCTGCCAACATATAAGGTCATATCAGGATGGGTATCGACTTGTGACAGTGTGCACTCATTGTGATGTTATAGTGCTTCCCACCTGGAGACCAGGCCACCAGCAACATGACCTGATATCCGACTCATTCACATTATCCTGACACTGAGCCAAACATTCCTTGCCCTATCCTAATAATGCCAAGCGTCTGGCTAGGAAGTGACAAGTATACATTTTAAAGTTATTGGTTTGACTCAACCAGTGTTCGAACCCATGAGCCCATCGTTTCGGATCCTCCAAGAAAGGAGACGGATGCTCAACTCATTTGGCCATCCCGTCTGGTCGCAAACAGGTATTCATAGTACATCTCGTATTTATATTATATATATATATATATGTTCAGTAAAACCTCTCTAAATCGAACGACCTTGGGACCTATTTTAAGTGGTCCATTCAGGGAGGTGGTCGGTGTAGTGACTTAGAATATGGTTACAATAGCAATGGTTGGACCCAATTAAAGCGCTCGGTATAGGGGAATGGTAGATATGTCGAGGTGGTCGGTTATGGATGGTTTACTACATATATATTATATAGTTCATTGTTGCATGTTTGTGTGTGTTTTTTTTAATATTTAATGGCAATATGTAAGGTAATATCACGATGCACCTGTAACGGTTCACATCCTGGCAATATCTAAGTTCTTATCAGGGTGGGTGCCGACGTGTGACGGTGCCCAATAATCGCGGTTCTATAGTGCTGCCCCAGTGCGAAACCTGGCCTCCGAGACCATGACCCGAGATCCCGTTCAATGATATTATACTGACACTGAGCAAACCAGTCCGTGTCCTATCCTAGCAATGCCAAGTGGCATGCTAGGTTGTGATAAGTATAAATTTGTAAGTTATTGGTTTGACTCGGCAGGGTTTCGAACCCATATCCTACTTGGAAGGCAGCCAGGGCGCTTACCGAATTAGTATGGTATGTAGTGTCTATTATATAGCTAGGTTATTTATCGTGTATATTTTGTGTATGAAATGACGGTGATTACATATATATATATATATTCTATTGATTCACTTCTGGTTCACGAGGCTGAGGTCATGACCTGACCTTGACCTGACCTCTGCGAGCATTTAGTGTGCTGTTCTATGTTAACACAGTGTACACCAGGTGTAGTCGTCAACAATAGCCCACTTCCGGGCAGAGAGGACTGGAGGTAAGCCGAGTTCAGAGGGACCGACTGGATATGGTCAGCCATATGTGACACAAGCGGAAGCAGTCCTCCGTCAACAATAGCCCACTTCCGGCCAGAGAGGCCTGGAGGTAGCCCGACTTCAGAGGGACCGACTGGCCATGGTCAGCCATATGTGACACAAGCGGAAGCAGTCCTCGCAGTCAGCGACAAATATCAAGTGTTGGTTAGAGTTGATTGTTGGAGTTTTACTTCCTGGCAACATCTAAGGTCATGTCAGGATAGGTACCAACTTGTGACAGTGCACAATGATGACGATTGTATAGTACTGCGCAACTGGGAGACCATGCCACCAGTCCCGTTAACTTATATCCCCCTCAGTCATATTATCCTGACACTGAGCCAACCATTCCTTGCGCTATCCTAATAATGCCGAGTGCCTGGCTAGGAAGCAACAAGTATCAATTGTTTAAGTCATTGGTTTGACTCTATCAGGGTTCGAACTCGTGGGTTCGAATCCCACGATCTACCAAAAGGGAGATGGACGCTCAACCTCATTCGGCCATCCCGTTTGATCTCGCAAGTGTCGGTGTGAGAGTGCATCCCAGTTGAAGTGATTGCTGCATTGTACCTACGCCCATAGCAAAGCCGTGGTACATTTTATATCTGCTTTACTGACTATGGGTATGTGTCTGCTATGAATACATGTGATCATCGTGATATATATATATATTTTATGATATATAGTTAAGTTTATATATGTATATGATGTCAGGCGCAAAACCTTGTAAATGCCAATCCAAAAATTTAGATAAAGATTGGAATCAAACCATCAAAATGTTAATCTTTTTACATTCCTACTGTTTTGTTCATTGGTCCATAACCATGTCATGACAAGAAAAGTGGAATTATTGAGAATTAAAATTATTTTCAGGAACAAATCTGTTATTTTAATCAAATCTTTACATTGGCAATTACGTGGTTTTGTGATTTAAACCGGTATGTATAGCCTCTCAGCTTCCCGGTTCCGAGCCTCCCTCCACCACATCCCACATATTTGAATAGAAGTAAAAAGTAATAAACAAAAGTAAAATAAATCAAATAAAAATGCCAACCACTCACCAAATATATATTTATATATGGATACAATACAACCCCATTAAACCAAGCTCGGTTAAACCAAACGATCAGTTAATCCAAACTTTTTTTGGCGGCCCACAAAATCCTGCCATTTATCATATAAAAAAGTTGGTTAAACCAAAGTTGTTTAATCCAAATTTATCAGTTAATCCAAAGAGAATTTCATGCCCCACACCACTTCCGGTACAGATAAACCAAACTTGTATGTGGTTATAAGGTCACCTGAGATCCCACCGACTTTTTTATAGGATAAATGGTTATACTGTATATACATAAACAAAAAATAATCTAAGTGTCCAGATACATTGTATATTACATGTGCAATACACTCTTACTCAAAGTCAACTTTCCCCGACTCTACTTTCCCTGACTCTACTTTAGCCGACTCTACTTTACCTGACTCTACTTTAGCCGACTCTACTTTACCTGCCTCCACTTTACCCAACCTGACTTTACCTGACTCTACTTTATCCAACTCTACTTTACCCGACCTTACTTTACCCAACATGACTTTATCTGACTTGACTTTACCCGACTTGATGTTACCCGACCTGAATTTGCCCGACCTGACTTTGCCCAACATAACTTTGCCTGACCTGACTTGACCAGACCTGACATCACCTGACCTGACCTGACATTACCCAACCTGACACTAACACCTGACTCGGACCTGACACTTGACTTAACCCACTTGACTTTACCCGACTTGACTTTACCCGACCTGACTTTGCCTGACCTGACTTCCCTGACCTGACTTAATCTGACCTGACTTCACCCAACCTGACTCGACCTGACCTGACTCGACCCGACCTGACTCGACCTGACCTGACTTTACCCGACCTGACTTTACTCAACCTGACTTTACCTGACTCTACTTTACCTGACTCTACTTTACCTGACTCTACTTTACCAGACTCTACTTTACCCAACTCTACATGACTGACTCTACTTTAATCGACATAACTTTATCCGACACGACTTTACCCGACTTTACCCGACTCTAGTTTACCTGACTCTACTTTCCCCAACTCTACTTTCCCTGACTCTAGTTTAACCGACTCTACTTTACTCCACTCTACTTTACCCGACTCCACTTTACCCAACATTAGTTTACCTGACTTGACTTTACCCGACCTTGACTTTACCCGACAGGACTTTACCTGACTTGACTTTACCGGACTTGATGTTACCCGACCTGACTTTACCCGACCTGACTTTGCACGACCTGACTTAACCTGACTCTACTTTACCCGACTCTACTTTACCTGACTCTACTTTTCCTGACTCTACTTTACCCGACTCTACTTTACCTGACTCTACATTACCCAACTCTACTTTACCCGACTCTTCTTTACCCGACTCTACATGACCGACTCTACTTTAATGGACACCACTTTACCCGACCTGACTTTACCCGACCTGACTTTACCCGACCTGACATTACCCTACCTGACTTTACCCGACCTGACTTTACCCGTCCGGTCAACTCAGGTCAGGGCAAGTCGGGTCGGATCAAGTCGGGATGGCTCAAGTCAGGTCGGTTCAAGTCGGGCAGGTCAAGACATCTCGGGTGAAGTCGGGTCAGGTCAAGTCGGCTTGGGTCGGGTCAAGTCGGGTCGGGTGAAGTCAGGTGGGTTGAAGTTGGGTCGGTTGAAGGTGGGTCGGGTCAAGTAGGTTCGGATTAAGTAAAGCCGGGTCAGCTAAAGCCAGATCGGGTAAAGTCGGGTCGGCTAAAGTCGGGTCTGGTAAAGTTGGGTCTGGCAAAGTCGGGTCCGGTAAAGTCGGGTCCGGTGAAGTTGGGTCCAGTAAAGTCGGATCTGGTAAAGTTGGGTCCAGTAAAGTCACGTCGGGTAAAGTCAGGTCAGGCAAAGGAGAGTCGGGTAAAGGAAAGTCGGGTAAAGTAGAGTCGGGTAAAGTAGAGTCGGGTAAAGTCAGGTCGGGTAAAGTCAGGTCGGGTAAAGTCAGGTCGGGTAACGTCAAGTATTATTGTCATTTTTATCATTATATATTTGTTATTATTATCATCGTTATTATCATTATTAGTATCATTGTTATTACCATTATTATTGTTATTATTATTACTGTATTATTTTAATCATTATTGGCATTATTTTTAGATTTACATATACATGTATGTATACTTATAATATATATATATATATAGATATAAATATACACATACATAGGTGTATACATATAAATATACATATACATATGTGTATATACATATATAAATATTACATATGCACCTATGTGTATATATGTCTATATATACATGCATTCACATGTACATATATGTATACATATATACATATGGAGACCTATATATGTGACTACATAATTATATATCTGTATATGTGAATACATACTGTATTTAGAGATGACTCCATCACATATTGTAGAGTGGTCCTCCATTTGTCACTGGTAAGTTAACCCATGTGTAGTCTTTTTCACTCTCATACTTATTGCAAGGGGCCTAAGCTCTGACACTTTAACACTGAGATTTTAACCAAAAACTGCCAAGGAAAGCTTTCACACCTCAGGTTGCCAATGGTTCTCTGGGCTACACCTCCACTGACAGCTGAGCTCACTGAGTGTGAATGTGTCAAAGCTTATGCCCTTTGAATAGGTGTGAGAGTGGATTGGATTTGGTTTATAAGGGTCTGTGCCACAGTGCACTGCACACACATATTTCTGAAGGCACACGCTACACAACAGTCAATTTGTTACTTGCAAATGGATTACCATTGTGAAGGATCTGGCACAGTCATCCTTACATTTAGGAACACTGGTGAGTTATTCTTCACCTGATATTGCAATATTATTTATATATTATATATAATACATACATATGTATGTGCATATATGCATATATGCATATATACATATAGCTTTGAAAGTATGTGTATGTGTACATGTACATGGATAATCAAAAATAAAATAAATTAAATATGAATGGAATATTATTTAGGGTAATGGCAGTGTTTGGTTAAAATCTGAGTGTGAAAGAGTCAGAGCTTAGGTCCCTTGCATTGTTGCAATAGGTCTGATAGTGACACAGACTACATATGGATTAACTTAGCAGTGACAAATGGAGGACCACTAAGATATGTGATGCAGTCATTTGTAAATACAATACGTATTGATATGCATATATATAGAGTCATGTATATATGTCTGCATATATATATATATATCTGTATAGGTATATGTATAGCATTTATAATAGGCATACAGGGTTTGGGTATCGGCACAAGGAATCCCGGCTTCCCAGCACCAGGATTCCCCCCTCCCAGCACCGAGTATCCCAGCACCAGGCCTCAATTCAAATAATATAAATAATATAAATAAAATGTGATAACCAACAATGAAATAAATGAAATATAAATGCAATAATATACGAGGTGAGTTTAATGTTAATGTTGCTGTACCAGCAAGAAATGCCATATTCGTGGGGATTATGCATCAAATGCATAATTACAGTGTTATTTATGAGCATAGCTTACTGGCTTCCCATGAATAGAAATAAAAATAAATCAAATACAATAATATTTAAGGTGGGTTTTTCTTAATGTTGTACCAGCAAGACAAGTCATATTTGTGGTGATTATGCATCAGATGCATAATCACAGTGAATTATTTCTTATGCATATATATATATAGGTATGCAAAGAATATATCTAAATGATGTACAACAGTCCCCACAGGACCTCCCCTAGTGGCAAGTGGAAGTATATGAGTGGGCTACAGAACAGCATATACCCCCATGGTTGACTGGAGGTTCCTCTATTGTTTGGGATTAATGTCTCTACCAACACAGTACTGTCATGGGCAGTTCTGTCATGTAGACATGTGTTGTAACTACTGAATTATTTCCTAATATTCAGTGTTAATTTACTCAATCCGGTCCCAACTAAATGTCCTTCGAATATTCAGGAAATTAGATATAATTTTTTGCTTTCTAGTGATGTATTCGAATATGAAAACATCCTAAAACTCAGTGTTCCACAACCATATTTGTTAACCTGCACCTTATTCCTATAGGAAATCCGACCTTGGAAATTGAACCGGTACTCGAATTAGATGCTTTAACCACCATAGCCCGAACGAGGTAAGCTCTCCAACCTGCTTTATCCTGACACTGAACTAACCAGTCGCCTTAGATGTTACTAGGACGTAAAACAACAACAAACAAAAAACTCCTTCTCTCCCCCTGGCTCCTCTCCTTTTTCTCCTACCTGGTACGGTGCCAATTGAAGTTGTAGTAGAAACCGCAGTAGTAGTAGTAGTAGTACTAATAGTAGGTACTCCAAAGTGGGCAGATCAATTGTCCGTATCCCCCAAGTTGACATAATTTAACCTTTCTAAAACCACTTCAAACCTCCACTAATTCTGCTTTCTGTGAAATAAAAATGATATGGGGTGAATGACTGTTCTTTTGTCTTTTAGAGCATTCAACTTTTAATTAACATGATGAAATAAATTAGAGTCAATGGGCACTTGTTTGGGTGTACCATCAGCAGCTCTGTGCATGTTTGCCATAGTCTGTATGCATCCAGTCTTAGCCACTCCCTTCCCTAAAATTGTTACCTTGCTGAGTATGGTCACCTGAGCTAAAAAATAACCACCAATGAAAGCTGGAGAAGAAACCGCGCTTCATTAGTATATCAAGCATGGCTGTCCTTGAGCATGAAATTTGATTGAACAGAAGGAGTGAAAACATTAAGACGTCCATTCTCCTTGAAAATTAATCAGGATAGTCCTGAAAATTATATCATCAGAAAGCTCAAGTCCTCCTCTACCTAACCAGGAGAATATTTGGTTGAGATTCATATCATACTTGGCAAGGTTGGTCTGAGAACTTTCTCCCGCACCGGAGAGACAAACATGCCGTTGATTGAAGCTTCTGTTTTGGCAGAAAAAGCTTGATGTGGCACGCATCGATGACGACTTTAGAGTGTGGAAGGTGCCAGACATTGAAGACATTTCTGAAGCCTATTGTTGCCTGAGGGAATCTGTTTAATCATCTTAATAAAGTTAATGTCTTTGTGAACTAGACTTCTAGTCATCTAGCAATGCCTATAAAAGTGAACTTTCAGTTTTTGTCTCATATCAATTCAAAACATGTACGATCATATATAGGTTTTGATTCTGATTATTTTGGAATAAAAATAGACTGATAGTGTGAGTACAACAGAAGTTATGATGTTTCAAAGAATGTATCATTAACTCTGCTGATATTCAGTAGAAATTAAGGAATTTAGCAAGTTTAGCATGAAATAATCTGAAAGAATAACGAAGCTAATGGTTTGGAAAAAATGGTGCCTGCTAGGTGTGCTATAAAGAGTGAGATCCCTATTGTTGGACAAATTATACACAATATAGCTTCTGTCTTGGGCCCTTAAAAACCTAGATTTCCCTAATTTGGAAATGTGCACAAATAAAGGTGAAAAATATGAATCTTTAAAATCTCATGATTTCAGAACTTTTCAAGAGATCTATATACATTTTATATAACTGGAATCGGATGTAAAAGATCTATACACCTCTCTAATTTAAAACAGAAAATCACGTTGGAGTACCTACTAATAGTAGCAGTAGGTGTAGATATATTGTAGCAGTAGTTGTATGTAGTACCAGTAGTGTACAGGTCCCAATCCAGTTGTCGCACACTCCGGGGGGTCCGACCAGGCAGTGAGCGCCCGCCTCCGGCCGCTGCTGCTTTTGCTACTACCCGCCTTACCTACACGACTTCCCGTGCGGGTCCGCCGCGGTCAGTGTACTGGTTTTCGGCAGGTACACACGTGGTGTTTCATGCGTCGCCAGAGGAGGGCGCTACCGCACTTCCTGCGCACGATTTCGATTCGAGGCTTTAGTTCAGACCGCATTGTTTGTGCCCAGAAAATCGAGAGGTACACATGATTCTCAAAGATGAGTATTTATATCTGGAAGTCAATACCAGTAGAGATTAGAAACCTTAAAACTTTTAAAAACTTCTGTAAAAAACTAAAGATAAGCTATCTCAATGCATACTAAATCGATTACCAGTAAAGAATATAATTATATAATAGGATATAGTTGTCATTAACTAGTCGCATAATTTAAGATATCAAGTGGCTATGGTAAAGAACATAAGATGTACCCCTATTAACTTACATGCAAAATATGGTAAACACATACAATTATTTGGCAGAAAACGGCCATCGCGTAGCGCACGGGCGTGCACATACCTAACTATAGTGACAGTTTCAGGTTCAAATAACTACTGATACTGCATGTAAGTACATGAATCCATGACACAATATACATATAATATTCCTATTATTACTTTGTTTTTTACTAACTGTGAAGAGACGCATCAGTATCTCATCATAATCATTAGTTAAAAATGTAGCTTAAGTTTAATCATTTGTTACTCTCATCACTTGTTCATTCACATCATGGAGACCAGCTAGATAAGCATCAATTTTCTGGGATCCTTTCTGTCTGTAAGGAATTTGTATGCATTTATTGTATCACCTCAGTTTATTGTAAACATACCTTGCAGAGAGGTAAAATAAAATAATTGAATTTATAGCACATATATATGACAAATTCAGGCGCAAACCCACGTAAACGCCGATCCATAAATAGAGATAAACATTGTAATTAACCCTTCAAAAGAATGCCTTTTTTTTTACATTCCCATTTTTTGTTGTTCATTGGTGTATAATAATTATATCACTAGAAAAGTGGAATTAGTTCAAATTAAAATTAGCTTCTGGGAAAAATCTGTTATTTCAATTAAAATTGTGGATTGGCGTTTACGGGTTTTGCACTTGAACTCTTCATATTCATCTTCAGTAATCTTAAGGACCTTTCCTTTTCTATATATATATATATTATGTATATACCATGGTTTGTTTCTTGCATCTTGACAAAAACTTACATGTATATACACACACATGTATATCTTGTTCATATTACGATTATCTACCTTGGGATACAAATATTAACTCAGGCTCCCTCACCTTAGTTCTAAATACCTTTGATTTTAAATGGCTAATTTTGAGATATTTAAAATCAAACCATGCAAAATTACTTTTGGAAGGCACACCAAAATATTGAACATCATAGGCTGCAACAGTAACTGGTGGTATTAAATTGATTGAGTGTTCCCTTTCATTGATTGATTGATTGATTGGTGTCGGCAGCATAAGCCATATACACGGCGTGTTCCCTTTCATGTTGGAACAAATGTTTATTAAGTGCAGCATTATCTAAGTTAGATTATTACTATTAAGTCCAATTTAAGTGAATGTTTCGCAAATACAGTACAACCCCGTTAAACCAAGCTCGGTTAAACCAAACTTTCATGTGATTATAGGGTCATCTGAGACCCCACCGACTTTTTTATATGATAAATGGTAGTATTTTGCCGGGCCGCCGAAAAAAGTTTGGATTAACCGATCGTTTGGTTTAACCGAGCTTGTACTGTATATACATAAAAAAACAATAATCAAAGTGTCCACATACTTTGTATATTATTATTACATTCATAATGCACTGCGTTTTTGCCAAAGCCAAGTGAAAGTCGAAGCCATAGCTTGGTTAAACCAATGATCAGTTAATCCAAACACATTTCTAGGGTCCCTTCAAGTTTGGTTTAACGGGGTTATACTGTATTAGGCTTTCGTTTGACAATGCAATTTTAACTCTCTACACACTGCTACACATGCAGGCACGGGGGGGGGGGGCACACGTCTGACATGCACTCATATATCCATATATTCCTAGTATCTTCTTTAATCCAAATAACCCACAATTGCCATGTCCATACTGCGATAACAAAATAAGTCCCAATTAGGTTCCAGAATGACTGCCTTCTCGAACTAAGAATGTCTGCCTTCTGGAAATGGTTTTGGAAAAAATAGCAAGCACACATGCCGACGATATGGTTATTTGGCCTTTAAAATAATCGCTAGAAAGTACTGAGATTCAAATGCCGTTTGGTAAAAAATGACATTTTGAAAGATTCTACATTTGGATAGTGTTGTTATTGAATGCACCAGATGGCACCAAAGCACCAGATGGCAGTTTCTTATCGACCTTCTCTGTCGTGTACTCCCTGAACTGGGAGGGCTTAGGTGACAACGGGGGTTGGTGGTATTAATACATCATAATGTACATACATGGCAGGAGGCATTGATATATCCTGGGGCTGCTAATTAAGGAGAAAAGACGGAGAAATAAACGGAACCGGAAGTTTTAATCAGCAACGCTGTCTGAGAGAGTGCATAGACAGGAAGTGTGCATTCAATTAGATGGGGTTTTTGGGGTGTTTTTTGTTTATTTTATTTTATTGACTAGGTATTTACTATGCCCATGTTGGTTGTATTACCTGAATATCACTAAAAAGACAACGTGGAACGAATTGTTGTATGATAGTACACTGAGATGACGGCGACATTTCCACCAACGTATATGTACGCTAAATACATATATAGTTATGTAGGCCGTTCTGATATGACCCTAGATGTTGCCAGGACGTCAAACACCAACAAACAAACATATACGTACGTCACATACATATATGTATATCACATACATATCTGCCGTAATAATATGATTTTAAATGTTGCTAGAATGAAAACTCCCAACGAACATGAAGAACATGAGAATGAAAACTCCCAACTTATAATTTATATGAACATTAGATAGATCATATATGTGCAGTACACTCATAAGTATGTACCGTCCTGATATGACATTAATTATTGTTCGACCATAAATGCCCAACAATTATACATATTATGTACATTTCCATACATATGTGTATGTCACACATGCATATCTGCTATCCTAATATGACATTAAATGTTGCTCAACTATAAAGTATGAACTCCCAACAAGCATACAACTTGTTTAGATCTAGATTTAGAATTGGCTCAAAGGAAACACAATAGATGGTCAACAAAAACATACTTAAAAGATTTGTACAAAATGACTGTTGCTTCCTAACCATTATATATACTTGCTGGAAACCCTCATAGTAACTTAAACATGAATGACATAAAAGCAACTGACCATCTATGTCATTCTTATTCGAGATCTGTATCTAGCCTTTCTTCTAGAGATATAAATAAATGAGTATGGAAATATTTTCATAGGATCTTGCTCCACAGGACGGCATTTATTAAACTGCTACTGAATAGCAGACCCAGCCTTTCTAAAATTGTGCTATTAGATTTGCTATCCCCACCCCCTCACCCGGACACACACCACACACACAGCCACACCTCCCCACCCCCTCACCCGGACACACACCACACACACAGCCACACCTCCTCACCCGTCACCCAGACACAAACACAGCCACACCTCCCCACCCCCTCACCCAGACACACACCACACACACAGCCACACCTCCCCACCCCCCACCCGTCACCCAGACACAAACACAGCCACACCTCCCCACCCCATCACCAGGACACACACCACACACACAGCCACACCTCCCCACCCCCTCACCCCTACCCGTCCTTCAAATACACACGACACACACAACCACTTCCTGATATGACCTTAGCTGTTGCCAGGACGTAAAGCTCCAATAACCAACACACACAGCCATACCTCCACACTTCCTCACCCTCACCCCTCACCCGGACACATAACACACACAGCCACACCTCCCCACCCCCTCACCCGGACACACACCACACACACAGCCACACCTCCCCACCCCCTCACCCGGACACACACCACACACACAGCCACACCTCCTCACCCCCCCACCCGTCACCCAGACACAAACACAGCCACACCTCCCCACCCCCTCACCCGGACACACACCACACACACAGCCACACCTCCCCACCCCCTCACCCCTACCCGTCCTTCAAACACACACGACACACACAACCACTTCCTGATATGACCTTAGATGTTGCCAGGACGTAAAGCTCCAATAACCAACACACACAGCCATACCTCCACACTTCCTCACCCTCACCCCTCACCCGGACACATAACACACACAGCCACACCTCCCCACCTCCTCACCCACACCCCTCACCCGGACACATATATGATATGTATGACGTTGCCAGGACGCACAACTCCAAAAACCATCCAACACACATTAGCCACACCTCTTCACTTCCTCACCCCCATAACTCACCCCGACACACACACACACCACACACCCACACCTTCCCACCCTCTCACAACTACCACTCCCCTTCACAACTACCCCTCCCCTCACCCCATCTCCTTCCCCACCTTCACCAGGTTGGAGAGCTTACCTCGATCGGGCTATGGTGGTTAAATACTTCATTCGACCCCCGGTTCTATTTACAAGGTCGAATTTTATATAGGATTAGTTAGCAGGTTCAAAAATATGGTTATGGCACACTGAGTTTTGGGAAGTTTTCATATTGGAATACATCACTAGAAAGCAAAAAATGATATCTAATTTCCTGGATCTTCCTATGGTTGACTGGAGTTTCCTCTATTGTTTGGGATTTATGGCTATACCAACACAGTACTATCATGAGCAGTTCTGTCCTGTAGCCATATGTTGTAACTACTGAATTATTTCCTAATATTCACTGTTAATTTACTCAATCCGGTCCCAACTAAATGTTCTAGGAATATTCAGGAAATCCGATATAATTTGTTGCTTTCTGGTGATGTATTCCAATATGAAAACTTCCCAAAACTCAGTGTTCCACAACCATATTTGTGAACCTGCACCTTAATCCTATATGAAATTTGACCTTGGAAATTGAACCGGTACTCGAATGAGGTACTTTAACCACCATAGCCCGAACCTGTTCACCTCCACTGCCGCTCTGGTGTTGGTACACAAGTGATGCAACCACACCAGCGTATGATCAGACTGACCATTGTGGTGTCTGTACATGGGGTTGGGGGCGGGCGGTCACTCAGGAGTGGACTTAGGCCAATATCAAAGGCTAATTGTTGCGTATATATCTGGCAGTTTATCTGCTACCCTACACCGCAACAGTAGCACGGTAACAGATCAATGTAGGATGTATATATGGACAGAGTGGATGAACCTAATGTCCTGTGTGAACATATTGATTAATTCCATACACGTGTAAGTTTATTGAAGATAATAGGAGGGTGTGCGTTCACGTCACTGCCAGTTGACGCGGTGAAAAAAATCTTGATGACAGCAGTGCTTTTCATTTGATTTACATTCGCAATAGAGGGAGTGCATGTGATGTCATTACTTAGCAATCAGCGGTCAGCGGGCTGCCATCTTGGATTACGAGCACCCTCCCTAGCCATGGTGTGAATGCATGCATGTGCAGTAAAACAGAGTTTTCTTGTGATATGGGAGGTTCTGGGCAGTTTAGCTCCAATGGGTTTACTTACAGCACTTTAGCAACAACTTCTGAGGCCAAACTGCTCAAAACAGTGACAAATAAACCAACAAATCAGTAAATAACCACAGTGTTGGCAGCTGCAAGCCTTCTGTATGCCATTCAATATGGCCACCGAAAGTTGCCTCGTGACGTCATTACACCCCCTCTATCATGCCGACTTTCACTTATCAGTAAAGTTCAAATACGGAACAGTGTTGCACTAGTTAAAGGTTCCCACCACCCCACCACCTCGATAACATGAACATGTGGATTCAGGCTTGTAAATAACAGATCGTAGCAGTGAATAGATTTGTGCTTTTTAGCCGTGTTTACACGGGGAATTGTGAAACGATCTAGACAAAGTGATTTATATGAAGCGTTTTAGAGGCGCGTTTACACGGACAGAGTTTGAAAGTGTTTTGGCACCGGGAACCAGCAGCCTTAGCTCCGCCTGTAGCCGGCAAGCACTGCTATTTGTTTAGTTTACACTTGGTGATTCGACGCCGATGTAGCTGCTACGTTAATATCGCTTGGAATTTAAGGTTAATTTAATTAAATTTCATTATTTGAGTCTAATTCTGCTAAATGTGATCGCATTCAATAGATTTTGGCGTAAACGGGCCCTAACACTGCCGGGTACCAGCGATTAGTTACTGCTTCCCCTGTAGCCGGCAAGCACTACTATTTTATACTATCGCCGCCCGGGAACCAGCTGAATCGCTTCAAATAAACCACCTCGCGAGGTGGTATAGATGAACTGTTTCATATGAATCGATTCAGCCCTAAAACGCCTCAGAGTCGCGTTTACACGCCAAATGTGAGTCGATCTAGGCAAGTGGTTTCATATGAAGCGTTTTAAATAGCCCGTGTAAACAGGGCTTATGTTTTATTTACAAATTACATTCGCAATAACGCCGCCGATATGGCAATGGCTTTCATATCGCTCTGATGTTGGGTTTAATTTGAGGGGAATTTCACTTATTGAGTAAATTACCCTCCTAAATAACATTATTTCAACCCCCAAGTGAATATTCATTCTTCTAAATAATAGAATTAGATCATAGCAGTGAATAGAGTTGTGCTTTTTGTTTTATTTACATTCGCTTCAATGCTGTGACTGCCATTGTTTTCACTGCCTCGAACAGTTGGTAGGGCACGATGCGCTAAGTGCCCGGATGTATGTACCCTCCTATAGACCTATTTCATATGATGTCAGCATGGGTATTTAGGACAGTGCGCATGCAGCCTGGCTGCATGACTACACACGGTCACACTGCAAACTCAATGACTATGAGGAATCTTCATACAGAAAATGCCACTTAGAAAGAAACCGCTTGGTATACATATAGAAAACATATTCAAGGAAAAGATTATAATACATTTTTACGGTTAGGGCTCTGCATTTCTATTAATTTTGAAGAAAATCGTCGTGTTGCACTGCGCATATCGGCAAACTCAATGCATTGTCAAGGGCTGTGAGCAATCTTCATACAGAAAAAGTGAAATATCTCTAAAACTACACCACCTAGAAACAAACCACTTGGCACACATATAGAAAACATATCCAACGAAAAGATGTTATTAAATTTATATGGTTAGGATTCTGCATTTCTAGTAATTTTGAATAAAATCGACGTGTTGCACTGCACATATCGACAAACTCAATGCATTGTTAATGACCGTGAGCAATCTTCATACAGAAAATGTTAAATATCTCTCAAACTACACCACTTAGAAACAAACCCCTTGGCACACATACAGAAAACATATTCACGGAAAAGATTATATTAAATTTATATGGTTAGAGTTCTGCATTTCTATTAATTTTGAATAAAATCGAAAGGTTGCACTGCACCTATCGACAAACTCAATGGCAGTGTGCTTCGTTCTGCAGCCAAGGTGCGCACGCCTACACAATGTTTATAAACATTGAAAGGGGTGTATAGATTACAATTTTTGTTTTCATCTGTACTGAGATTGTAGCAATGTTCTACTTTCGTTGACCAGATAAAGATGATAACATGGTTTTGTTTTCCATGGGAATATGCTATTCAAATTAGGGCCCAACGCCTTCTAGCCCATGTAGCTTCCAGTTGCTCTAGTTGGTTGTTGGAGTTTTACATCCTGGCAATATCTAAGGTCATAGCAGGATGGGTACCGACTTGTGACAGTGCGTGCTCATGGCAACTTCATAGTGCTACCCCACTGGGAGATCAGGCCACCAGCACCATGAAGTGATATCCCACTCAGTCACATTATCCTGAGATTGAGCCAACCAGTTCTTGCCCGTGCCCTTGCCCTTGAATATGTTTACACTAGTAATGACGAGCGCCAGGCTAGGTAGAAACAAATATCAATCATTAAGTCATTGGCTTGACTCGACAAGGGTTCGAATCCCACGATCTACCAAAACGGGAGTCGGACGTTCAACTCATTCGGCCATCCCATCTGGTCCGTATGTGTAGTGTGTGTCGGCAAGGGCGTGAGGGGGGGGGGCGAGAGGGAGGGGGGGATAAAAAACTATAAAAAAACTAAAATAGGCTACTAACAGCCAAAAGCACAAAAGGCCTGCATGAGCAGAAACAGGTAAACACTCCTGGGCGAGGGACCAGACCAAGACAGCACCACAGCTGTCCAGCATTGAAAACAAGCATGCTCCCGGGAGCTCATATGTTATGGGCAGAGTAAATACCTTGTCAATAAAAAAAATAAAATGTAAAAAGTCGGCTGTGGCGACACCTCACTCACGTAGTGGGATAGTCTTGGAGAGCTTGCCGATGGAGAGTTAGTGAAGTGGGTCACAAACCGCTGCCCCAATTTAACACAGCTGCCGCGTTCCAGTTCAATCAATGGTGCGCCGGTCAATAAGGTTCATACGAAAACAGTGGACACCACAACTTTATTGGAGGTTAGGTCTGTGCTCATTATTTTTCTTTTTGATATAGACTTACTTTCTTTTTTCTCTTTTGTATATACTTTTATTTTTTATATTTATTTTTTATCGATTTTGTGGTTTCGGTTTCCGGGCATATTTAAATAGCTATTTTTTATTTGCAAAGTCGATACATCCCACACTCACTCCCTGGTAAGAAGTGATAAGTGAATATGCAATTGGGAATTGTTGGTGATTTGTAACAGTGGGGGGTGGGGGGGGGGGGGGGGGGGTTGGCGCTGGGGAAGTGTTCTTCATGTTTGTTTATATTTGTTATCAATATCTCACACAGGAGCTATGTGGTATCAAAGTTGAAAAGTATGAGTTCCGCGTTTCACTGGTCGTCCAGGAAGGACTGAAGCTGGGAGCTGGCATGTCGGGTCACAGCTTCGGCATATACGCCAGAAGGTGGGGGAGGTGGTGAGTAGATGTACAACATAATACACAAAGTGGGATTTTATCTATTGTCAAATATTTGTTAGGACACTTTCACTTCGTGAAGCCATGTACAACATAATACACAAAGTGGGATTTTATCTATTGTCAAATATTTGGTAGGACACTTTCACTTCGTGAAGCCATGTACAACATAATACACAAAGTGGGATTTTATCTATTGTAAAATATGTTTAGGACACTTTCACTTCGTGAAGCCATGTACACCATGATACACAAAGTGGGATTTTATCTATCGTAAAATATTTGTTAGGACACTTTCACTTTGTGAAGCCATGTACACCATGATACACAAAGTGCGATTTTATCGAATGGAATACATTTGCTAGGACACTTTCCCCTTTGGAATATATATATACCATGATATACAAAGTGAGATTTGATCTATTGTAAAATATTTGCTAGGAGATGTTCACCTTGTCAATACAATACACATGTATTGACAATTATACTGACATGTATATACCGCTTGCCTAACTGCAACCGGACATTAAAACTTACTTCAACTTTACCAACTGAATACAGAAGATAACTTCTGCTTACAGTTGAAATACTATGTAAATACTCACATTGATCATATTGACCTAGTTATTGACACTACTGTTACCATATTGCTTTGGAACTCTTGGGTTACAGAATTTCATTGTGTTACATGCTGCAAATTGTGTATTCAACAGTTATTGTATGCCCTATTCTATATACATTTTGTGTAAATAACCCTGAATTGAAAAATGACTGGAAGACCAGTGCTTCAGCTCTGACAAAATACTTATTTAGCAGAATAAACATATTTACCAGATGTATGGCAACAGCCTTAACAAGTTTGGTCAGCAGGAAGTATATATGCTTATTGAGGATTTGTGTGTGACGTAGACATCACACTACTCCTGAATCATGGTTGGATAGAAACCGTTTGTTCTACTATCAAGTGTATGTAAATAAAACAAGAAGCACAAATCTATCCACTGCAACGATCTAATTCTGTTATTTAGAACCATGAATATTCACCGGGGGTTGAAATAATGTTTATTTAACAGAATAACATACTCAATGGAATCCAGTCAAATTAAACCCAAAATCCAAGTGATATTAATGCCGCTGAATCGGCAGGATTATGCCGTACTTTCTATCCAACCATGATGGCTGACAAAGCACTGATCACATGGTGATAATCGTTTAATGCAAATCCTCAGTTTTTTTTAATTGAAAGGGGGGTTTTACAGTCATTTATGAAGACTGGAGGTTGCAAAAAGCTGCAACACTAAATGGGCGCCACGAATGGTGGCCCCATGTGGGACAAGACCAAATTTCTCAGGGGTGTAGAGTTGTGCTATAAAAGGGGTAGGGAATGATATGACTTTAGAGATGGCTGCACCAAGGAAGACAAACAAAGGGCCGGCCAAGGGTCCCTCCCCAAACCTCCGAAGGGAGGGAATGGGAAGAAAAAAAAAAGAAAAAAGCTTAAGGTGTTGGGCCTATATGAAGAGTTCAGGCGAAAAACCATGTAACCGCCAATCCAGAAATAGAGATAAACATTGGAGTCAAACCTTCAAAAAGTTGTTCAAAAAATGATATTCCTTCTTTTTTAGTCATTGCTCCATAATTATGTGATTATATGGAAAGTGGAATTTGTGAGAATTAAAATTATTTTCAGGTCAAAAATCTTTCATTTAAACTACATTTTTGGATTGATTTACGTGGTTTTGCGCCTGAACTCTTGAATATAGGGATGCTAAGAGCTGGGGATGGAAAGAACCCTTACTTCCTGTGTCTATGCTGAAGCTGTGACCTGGTGTTTTCACTCCCAGCTTCAGTCCTTCTAAAGAGACCAGCGGCAGCAGGAATAGCTGTATTAGCTAACCTAGCTTAATAGTATGACAATGCTGATTGTGTGTTCGTTTCTGCTTGAATGCAACACACATGAATACGGACAAGACGGGATGGTCAAATGAGTTTAGCGCCCCTTTCCCGTTTTGGTAGATCATGGGATTCAAACCCATGGGTTCGAACCCTGGTCGAGTCAAATTAATGACTTACAAATTGATAGTTGTCACTTCCTAGCCAGGCAATCTGCATTATTAGGAGAGGGCATGGACTGGTTTGACGCAGTGTCAGGATAATGTGACTGAGTGGGATATCAGGTCAAGGTGCTGGCGGCCTGGTGTCCCAGGGGGGCAGCACAGTAAAGGTTGCCATGAGTGCGCACTGGTAAAAGTCGTTACCCGTCCTGATATGATCTTAGATGTTGACAGGATGTAAAACTCCAACGACCAACCAACGTAGGAATACATCAGTGATGCCTTCCTGTCCACATCGTCCAACCAGATTAGGTGAGATGACTGGTTGAAGGGGCAGCGAGGGTATTTGAATCAGCCTATTTCATATGATGTTAAATTAAATTATTATAATATAGTAAATTTGCTAATCAACCATACCTAGGTATATGTATGTATGTATACCTATGTGCAAGTCAGTAGCACGAGGCAGGGGGGTTATTCAATCATCAATGGGTGCCGTCTTCTCGAAGAAGGTTGGCTGCAATGGACCTCCATCTCTTCCTGTCATTTGTTCCTCTCACGCATTCCGCATAGCTCATTGCTGTCCACTCAGTGATGTTGTCCATCCATGTTGTTCTCCTTCTCCCTCTTGGTCTTTTCCCTTCTATCTTCCCTTCCAGTATTCTTCTCTGTGATTCCTGGTGTCGTATCATGTGGGGTTATTATTACGATGTAAATCATGCTCGCTTTGGGAAAAAGAGCCCCTCCCTGTGGTTGGTCTCATGCTGCAAAGCATAGAACTTAGAAGAAGCGGTGTACTGTTGGCATAGAGGTCAATGGGTCATCCAGACAGAGCACAGTGCTTGTTCACAAACCGTACTAATTGCACATAACAATCTAATTAGAACACCAAAAATGCCCCCCCCCACTTCAGGGTGTCGTCATATAAAGGTGAAGTCACGACCGGTGTCGCAGTTTGAGCGCCCTGCCAGTTTGAGCGCCCTTCTGTTGCTTCTGCGCATGCACAGAATTTAATAGCATCGTCTGCCCATGCGTCAAATTCTACCCAGTTTCAAACTACCGTGGCCTAAGACAGTTGACTAAGACATAGTTGGATATTCACTACAATTCAATTCTTTTATTTTAACTCTCTGCAAGGTATGTTTAAAATAAACTGAGGTGATACAATAAATGCATACCAATTCCTTACAGACAGAAAGGATCCCTGAAAAGCAATACTTATCTAGCTGGTCTCCATGATGTGAATGAACAAGCGATGACAATAACAAATGATTAAACTTAAGCTACATTTTTAACTAATGATTATGATGAGATACTGATTCGTCTCTTCACAGTTAGTACAAAACAAAGTAATGATAGGAATATTATATGTATCTTGTGTCATGGATTCATGTACTTACATGCAGTATCAGTAGTTATTTGAACCTGAAACTGTCACTATAGTTAGGTATGTGCATGCCCGTGCGCTACGCGATGGCCGTTTTCTGCCAAAGAATTGTATGTGCTAACCAACTATCCGATTGTTAAACATATTGTAAATATTAACAAAGTTATGCCAATGTGTGGTGAAATTTATGTCAATTTCCTCAACAATTAGCCTCAGAACTCAAAATGTTGCAGTTCGATGAGAATTTGTTCATTGTTAATAAAAGCTATGAAAGATATGAAATATAAATTCTCCCCTGTCTTGTTTGTCCGAGTGTGGTGAATTCCTGCAGTAGGAAATACAGAGATACAAAAAGAATAATTAAAATAACCCCTTCCCCCAGCCAAGAAAAGAGAAATAAAACTACCCTCCCGCCCCCACCTTCAGAGATGACAAAATGGATTTGAAAAATAATCTCCCCCTCCTGACATTGTGTTTAAAAAAACAGGGTGCTCAAACTGGCAGGGCTCTCAAACTGCGACATGCTGCAGTTTGAAGGCGTCAGAAAATCCGCGCATGCGCAGAAGCAACAGAAGGGCGCTCAAACTGCCAGGGCGCTCAAACTGCGACACCGGTACTGCCACACACCAAACACCTGGGTGACAACTATCGGTAGTATAGTGGTTCTGGTCTGCTTATTTCTGGGGTCGGGAACGCTGCTTGGGCTATATATATCACATGTATTATATATATTATATATGTTATATATATATATATGTATAATATGTATATTATGTATGTTATGTACATTATGTGTATTATGTATATTATGTATATTATGTATATTATGTATATTATGTATATTATGTATATTATGTATATTATGTATATTATGTAAGTATGTATATTATGTATATTATGTCGATTATGTATATTATGTATATTATGTATATTATGTATGTTATATATGTGTAGTGGTCTGCACTGACCTCTCAGGCAAGGAGCCGCATAGAGAGGTAGACATGGGTAGTATGGTGATATGAGGGAGCCTAGGTTGCGACCGACAGCGTGATGACACAAACAGCCTGAGTTGAAGTGTGGGGACCTGTGAAGAAGGGACCAGTTCACCTGAAATCAACATATGGAATGGAGACCTTTTCTGACAGCAAGAGCATTTTAGCAAGATGGAGTGAACACTTCCAGAAGCTAGTCAACGTCCCTGGTGACATAGATCATGAAGCTCTGGACAACATCCAGCAGCGCATTACCAAAACATGCCTCGATGAGATTCCAACCCTGGATGAGATGGCTAGAGCAATTGCCAGCCTGAAAGATGCCAAAGCACCTGGGGATAATGGAATTCCTGCTGAAGTATGGAAGCACAGAGGAGACAATCTGTTCAACAGACTGCACCAACTAATCACCAGTGCCTGGGAGGAGGGTTCTGTACCCCAAGCATGGAAGGATGCCAGCATTGTAACCATCTACAAGAAAGGTGATCGAACAGACTGTGGGAATTATAGAGGAATCTCTCTTCTTTCCATAGCAGGCAAGATCTTCACCAGAATCCTCCTCTATTCACATAACACCTGATGTAGTTCTGGAGACACAGTGTGGCTTCAGAGGTAACCGGAGCACCGTGGATATGATATTCTGTCTCCGACAGCTACAAGAAAAGCGCATTGAGCAGGACCGACCACTGTACATGGTATTTGTCGATTTTACTAAGGCGTTTGATACAGTCGGGAGGACCGGGCTATGGCAGCTACTGAGGAAGTATGGATGCCCAGAGAAGTTGAAAACTATGATGGAGGCTCTACATACGGGAATTATGGCGAATGTTAGGGTTTGAGGGGAAGTCCCGGAATCGTTTGGGGTTACCAATGAGGTCAAGCAAGGTTGTGTACTGGCCGCCATGCTCTTCTCCATCTTCCTATCAGTGATGCTCGATAAGGCTTTCCGAGGCATGGGGGATGATGTCTATATACAGTCCAGACAGAGCACTGACCTATTCAATGTCGCCCACTTCAGAGCGAAGATCAAGACTACTCAGGTACTGGTGAGAGAGCTGCTATTCGCAGATGACAGTGCACTAGTTGTCCACTCTGCTGATGAGATCCAGAAAATAGTGGACACTTTCTCTGATGCATCAAAGAAGTTTGGCCTGAAGATTAACATCAAGAAGATGCTGTACCAACCCAACTCTACAAGAACCCAAGAAGAGGATGGCATGGTTGACGGAAACAAACTGAACTCTGTTCCTGAATTCACCTATCTCGTAAGGAATATATCAAGTGATGGACGCATTGATGCTGAAATACAGAGGAGGATGCCCAAGGGAAGTGCATCTTTCGGACGACTATGCCAGAGACTCTGGAACAACCACCATGTGTCCATGTGGGTCAAAGGCAAGATCTACGGTGCAATCGTGCTATCCACCCTACTATAAGTAGCCAAGGCCTGGACAGTGTACAGACGACAGGTGAAAAAGCTGCATGCCTTCATGATGCGACATCTGCATTCGATCATGAGGCTAACCTGGAAGGACAAATTGACAAATAAGGAAATACTCGAATGGACAGGGGTGCCATCTATGGAAGATCTTCTGATCAAAAAGAATCTCCGGTGGACTGGACAACTGATGAGGATGTCATCAGACAGGCTACCAAAGCAGATCCTCTACTCTCAACTGTCTTCTGGTTACAGAAAGAGAGGGTGCCCTCGTCTCCGGTTCAAGGATACTATCAAGAGAAACCCGAAGCTGAGAGACTTTAAGACCTACTCATGGACATCACTCTCACAGCAGAGAGCTAAATGGAGAGCGGTAGTCAAGTAATGAAAACAGTCTTTGTCGCATCGCGACCGACAGCATGATGATGATGATGAGGTGGAGTTAGCGTGTATTAAATTGTGATGGATCACACGCAGTGTGAATTTATAGTGCTGCTCAATTGGGCCCGGAATGTGAACAGATGTGGGTTTGAGTCCCGCTACAGGTGCAATATTTCCCATTTTCATCACCCCCAAGACATATGTTATATATGTTATATTTATGTTATATATGTTATTGATTTTATAATATGTATAAATACTATATATATCATAAGTCATATATATTATATTTAGTATATATTCAACATATTATACATATAATATATTATATATATTATATATTATATACATTATATATATATATTATATATATTATATATGTATTATATATATTATATATATGATATATATTATATATATTATATATAGCATGTATTATACATAGCATATATTAGATATATATTAGCTATGTTATATTTTATATATATATAATATATACTATATATATATATTATATATAGTATATCTATTATATATATTATATATATTATATATATTATATATATTATATATATTATATATATTATATATATGATGTATAATGAATTATGCAAATATAAAACAGGCAGAGTTTCATTATTATTATTATTCCGTATATTTGTTTATTATATTATTGTCCAATCGCTGACCTGCCCGGGATTTGCCCCGGCTAGCCGGGCCCGAGCGCCACCACCGGGCGATATCTGCCCCGGGCAGTCACTTTGCCTCCTTATTTCAAACTAGAAAGTCGCACCTGCATTCGCACCTGCTATAGGCCTCCTTTCAGCAACAACACAGTCTACCTGCTACCTGTGTGTGTACCTGGCTGCTAGGACGACGTTAATCGAGGGAGGATCTCATTTACTACACGGATACGACCATCACGCTACCTGAGAGTCGACGATCGCTGGGTCGACGACAAGCGTGTCGGTAGAGTGTAGGGGAACGGAGCACAGGATGACGGTATCGTTGAAATAACTTAATATTCGACCGCTATGACCCGTATCCCAAAATGTTCGATCTGAACCATTGATGTTTGTGTCGACTATTGCTTCAATTATTTAATGATAATCGAATGCATGCTATAGGAAGAAGCATTCGAGGCGTTTGCATTCGACCAAACAGTATTTAGATTGAAACTGCCATTAGGTTTGTCGACATGTTGTGTCGATTATAACTTTCTTTATTAAATCGACCATATATATTGGTTATTCGACACTAGTAGCTGATTCTAACTAGTTCTACAACCTAAATCGGCGGTTTATTTGAATTACTGACGGAATGAAGCAATTGAGCACTTTAGTACTCTTTTAGTATATACTCAGGCAGGTATTAAGCCCGGAAGAGCATCGACACACTGGCCGAACCTACCATGTCGACACGCAGTGGAAAAGCATCGGCAAAGAACACTAAGACGACAGCCGACCACTACGAGGATGTCGAGATGGATCCTACAACTTCAGCGATGTCGACTCTCTCGCTGGACGACCGGGAGAGAAACGCGCGGGAAGCAATCGACAAGATAAAGTCGGAGATGCGCGTCGCCGACCTGGAAGACGAGCTAGCTGCGCTGATGGAAGAGCGAGACAGACGACGGAGTCGACGCGGGACGGTGACAATTGATGATGGACGACGGGGAGACAACCGCACCACCCACGGGCACTCGACCTGCCAGGACGACGCGACTACGGACGACCGTAGAAGGACGACTGAAGCAGCCCTCCCTCCGCCATCTTGGACTCAAGGATTCGACCGGGATGACGGACACTCTTCATACGGTCGTTCGCGTCGACACTCACGAGGGTCGAGTAGGAGGAGGAGGCGGTCGTCCAGATCGAGCAGCGGGAGGTCTTCGCGTAGGAGAAGAAGTAAGTGGTCGCTGCGCAAGTACGGTCAAGGAAAAGATGTCAGGAAGATGAACACCCACGAGCTGTTAAGAGCATCCTGTAAATGGTGCTTGGACATCCAAGGCTTGACCGCATCAGACTATAGGGCATTCATCGAACACGTAAGCTTTGTATCAGCAAGAGCGATGGATGACCACTATAAAGACAGTGCTCACGGGGACCACATCTTGGCAATACGCAAGCTCGGGGAGACAATCGGCTTCTCCGCGTTCTCTAAGTCTCATCAGGACGAAAGTATAGAGCACTATGGCCCTCACAATATGAGGCAGAAGAAGGGCGGACCCTGGCAACGCAGTGCCGCGAAGCACTCTCCTGCCCGGGGGTCCGTAGGTCTTGCTACGCCTGGAACGGCGACACAGGATGCACACGCTCGGGCTGTCGACTCTCACACGCCTGCTCCGCTCCGATTCACACACACGACAGAAGTGCAAAGAATGACCTAGGAAGCCGTGGGTTCTTAAAACCGAGAATCGCCAGACCCATGAGTGGAGCACTGCTGCTGATGACTCTGGGACTGATATGGGCGTCACTGATCATGGCCCTTTGGGCGCCAACCGGGGCCACGCTGTGAAAGACCTTGGGACTATTTCCCCCGCTGTTGTTTACGCGAGTACGCCTGACCCCGCCAAGACGGATACTGTCGACCCTTGCCCCAATGCCAATGTTCATTATACTGTTGTTTCTTCTGCAGCCGGGGTCGATACAGCTAGTCTGGGGGGGACTAGCGAAA
Source organism: Branchipolynoe longqiensis (assembly GCA_030323885.1). Lineage (NCBI taxonomy): Eukaryota > Metazoa > Annelida > Polychaeta > Phyllodocida > Polynoidae > Branchipolynoe > Branchipolynoe longqiensis. Next base: position 42,840,211 of record CM059199.1, on the reverse strand, counting down.
GCCGGATCCATGATAAATCTCCGGGTATTGGATTGCGCTGGTTGAGTCCGGCAGGTTCCAGTCGCTATGACCGCTTGTTCGTCGAGCAAGTTGATGGGGGCAGCCTCCTAGTTCACATTAGGGAACTTGAAGGGGGTACGCCGGTGACAATTAAGGTCACCAGAGAGTGTGTTCGGGGCTATTGTGATTGTACTCACAAGATTGCCGGTGTCGCCACCCAGCTCAGACCATGTAGAGTCTTCACTGAGTTATTTCTGCGTGGCGACACCGACCCCGACTGGTTATACATTATTACCGGAGTTACTTTTGGTTTCCGTGTAATCAATCCCGGCTGTGCTGCTAACTACGCCCCTACTACGACTCGCAGTAGGTCAGCCTGGGAGGGTGGGATCATTGACGGTAAGTTCAGGGATGAGGAACGAGATGGCCTCATCTCCGCCGTCACTGCCCCCGCGCCCTGCACTCACGATGCATTCGTCGTCCCCAAGGACGACGGTGGTGGGCGCGTGGTCATCATTTGCAGTGTTCCGCCTGACAGTTCTGTCAATGGTTTCACGGACCAGGTATGCCTTAAGTTCTCCTACAAAGGTCTCGACGACGTGACGGACATGCTTGAACGGGGTGACGCGCTCGGCACTGTCGATATCAAGGATGCCTACAGGTCGGTCTCAATCCATCCCGAGGACCGCCACCTTCAAGGCCTCCGTTACAAGAGACCCGGTGACCATGCCTTCTCTCACTTTCTTGACAACCGCCTCTGCATGGGCCTCTCTTCGAGCCCTTACGTATTCTCGAAGATCTCGGACTTTATCGTGAGATGCTGTGTTCGGGAGGGAGTTGACCGGATAGTTAACTACCTGGACGACTTCTGTCTCGTGGCCGGAACTAGGTCCGAGGTCGAGAGGGCTCAGAGGAAGCTGATCGCGATCCTTAGGCGGAGCGGTTTCTTTGTAAGCTTCAAGAAAGTGAGTAAGGCCGACACCAAGGTCCGGTTCCTCGGGATCGACGTAGACTCCTTGAGCCTTGAGCTCAGTCTCCCACAGGACAAACTGTCTAATACAATAAGAGTGCTTCACAGTCTTCAGGGGCGTAGGAAGGCATCTAAGAAGGAACTCGAGCGTGTTGGGGGCCTGCTGGCCCACTGCTCCAAGGTCATTAGGGGTGGGAGGACGTTTTCTAGGTGTATCTACGACCTGATGGCCAGCCTCAAACAACCTCACCATAGAGCCCGACTAGGCAAGGGGATAAGGGAGGACTTGGACTGGTGGCTACGCTTTGCGAGGCGATTCAATGGCAAGGCTAGGATCCTCGGGAAGTTTGCTCCTGTAGTAGCGACCTACAGCGATGCTTCTAAGTGGGGATTTGGAGCCCTCCATGGTCACGACTGGGTGGTTGGCTCCTTTATCGACGGAGCCAACAAACCCCTCGCTTCCTATGCCGGCCACCACCACCTTCTCCCCCCTCCTGACGTAGGCTCGTCCCACATCAACATCCAAGAAATGTGGGCGGTATATGCAGCCTGCCTTCGTTGGGGGACAAGTTGGGCAAACAGCACGGTCATGATCGTGACCGACAGTGAGGTTGTTCGGGCAGCGCTGAACACTGGCAGGTCCAAATGCAAGGGGATCATGTTCTTCCACCGTAAACTATTCTGGCTGGCGGTCGAGAACAACTTCTCGTTCAGCTCTGTCTATATCCGCAGCAGCGTAAATGTGATGTGTGACGCCCTAAGTAGGCTAGATAAGGCTGATAGCGTTGACAGGATCAGGGCTGTGGATGTCAGCGGCTCACTCTGCTGTAGCCACGTGTTTGATGCACCTTTCGTTTTTTGCAGTGACATTGGCGCTGAAGGTCGAGCAGCAGGAATACCAGCGCCAGTCCTACGCGAAAAACTCGGCCATCACAAGGGGGGTGCAGATCCGCAGATATTTAGAATATGTTAATCTTTTTCACTCCTCCAGGGCTCCAATCCCTTGCTCCGTTGAGCAGGTGGCCCTCTATGCTACCTGGCTGGCCCGCTCATTGAAATACCGTTCAATCCTTAACTACCTAAGCGGCCTGAACCACTTTTTAAGGATTAACGATGAGCCGCCAATAGACTATAAGGGTTATGTCCTGGCGGCTACCCTTAAGGGAATCCGTAGGGCCAAGGGCGACACTCCCCGCCAGGCGATGCCTCTGCTCCCGCACATGTTGCGAAAAATCTTCTCTCTCCTTTCTAACAACCCTGGCCATGTAGCATGGAGGGCGGCGGTTCTCTGCTCCTTTAGGGGATTATTACGCAAGTCTCAGGTTACCATGTCGGACTCCACCCTCCTCAGATCGGACTTCTCATTCTATGACTGGGGGATGCTTCTGACTGTGCGCCGTTCTAAAACAATTCAATTCTCGGAACGTGTGCTTGAGATACCGATCGCCAGGTGTTGCGACACCACTCTCTCTGCGGTCCACTGGACCGAAAGGCATTTTCACCAGATCAGGGCGGGCCCGTCTGACCCGGCTTTCCGCATACCAGTTTCTGGGGGGGTCTCCTCTCCGTTTCCATATGCCTCTTACCAGGAGACCCTCAAGATATTTTCCACCAGGGCTGGCTTTGATGCGTCCACCCTCTCGTCTCACTCCTTGAGGAGGGGAGGATGCACCTTCTTATCCATGTGCGGGGCCACAATCGAGGAATTGAAGGCCAGGGGGGACTGGGCCTCTGAGACTGTATACAGCTATCTTAAGACGCCCCTGGGTGTTAGGATAGTGAATGACTTGAGGGTGGCCGCGGCACTATGCTCTGAGGATGCGAGTGTTGGGTTGGGGGGAGACGCTTAGGCGTTCTCCTTTGGCCCTTTTTATTGTGCATGTCATAGACGCTCAATAAAGTGTCCGACCCAACACTCGTCTTCCTTCTCTTCTTATTACATAGCCTAACTTTATAGGATGTATAATGAATTATGCAAATATAAAACAGGCGGAGTTTCATTATTATTATTATTCCGTATATTTGTTTATTATATTATTGTCCAATCGCTGACCTGCCCGGGATTTGCCCCGGCTAGCCGGGCCCGAGCGCCACCACCGGGCGATATCTGCCCCCGGCAGTCACTTTGCCTCCTTATTTCAAACTTTACCGATATGCCCTTTTTATTGTGCATGTCATAGACGCTCAATAAAGTGTCCGACCCAACACTCGTCTTCCTTCTCTTCTTATTACATAGCCTAACTTTATATTATATATATTATATATATTATATATATTATATATATTATATATATTATATATATTATATATATTATATATATTGTGGTGAAAGACCATGGGGTCATTCGGGGTCATTGCGGGGTGCACGGGTCGGCGAGGCCATTGGACTGCCCCCTCTTCCCCCCCCTCCCGCGTGGCCGGGGGGGGGGGGGGCGGCCTCACAGTGGGGGTACCCACACTCTTCACTGCACCACCCCACCTACTCACTCGACCTACATTCACTGCTCCCTGCCTCCCTGCTGCTCACAGAGCACACAACCACTCACACACAGCAGCGCCTCCCTAACACACACACTACTGGTCACTCCGCTCCCAACAACAGGACTGACCACACCTAACTTTCTTTGGCACCATCGGAACTACCGACGCACACACAACATGCCGAGAAATGGCTTCTCAGGTAAGAGCAGGAAGGCCGGGACGCCCCTGGGCTCCAAAAACAAGGCGAAGGGAGGACCCTCCGCCGCCACCGGGACACTACCTAAGCTCAACCTGGGAGACAGCCGGGGAGCGGGGAGCAGCACTCCCCAGGACACTGACGACTCATACATCCCGCCTGGGCAACGGTCTCCGGCCTCCCCGGTCCCACGGGCGGACCGGGACCCCTCCGCAGCCATCGGGGCCCACCCGACCTCCCCCGGCAGTGGGGTCGATGCCAAGCTCCGAGAGATGGAGGCGCGCATGGAGGCTAGAATGGATACCCGCATGGCGGCCATTCAGGATGCGATCATGGACATAGCACGGCAGGGCGCGGAGCGCGATGCTTGCCACCTGCGTGCGCCTCCCCCGGCCCGTGTGGAGCGGGACGCCCGACATGCCTCTCCGCCGCCCCCCCCCGCCCTGCCGCGGCTCCCGCCCACCACCACCGCCCGGCGGGCGGGCCACCTCCCCCGGCCCGGCACAGGCTCAGGTCGCTCTCCCCCGGATACAACCCAGCCTACGTCGACCGCCATCTGGGTGGATGGCGCGACCCATACGCCCGCCTACCCACCCCAGCCGCAGGGAGGGACGCTGAGATACGCGACGAGCAGCAGCTCAGGATGCAGCAACTACAATCCATAGACCACGACGTCGCAAGATACGAGGCAATGCACCGAAGGCTGCAAGGTAGGCGTGCCGTGATGCACGACATGTTCATCACCAACCCCATATCCAAGCCCTATATGTATCTAGATCGCACTGACTGCCAGTCGGCCGCCCAGAAACTGGCGGCCCGTGGCACTATGGCCGAGCGAGAGTACCTCTCCGCGTTCATGACCCTGATAGACGACAATGAGGTCTATGACCCATGTGACTTCCTTGACATGCTCGACCACTTCAGGTGCATCACCGACGAGTGTAAAACTAAGCCCTGGTCGATGGTGCGCAGGTGGTCCCAGCCCATATTCGACAGCATCGAAAGGAGGAAGATGCGATGGAGTGACAGGTCGGATATGAAACACGAACGCCTAACCTACTACACAGCCATGCCCAACCCCGACGACAGGGCGGGCAGACCTAGTGCGCGTGACAACAACAATGGTGCACATGACAACAACAAACAGGCACGTGGCCGAATTGAGTTTGAAACACATGAGCGCCCGTGTGCCGCCTACAACTCCCCACGACGCTGCACCCTCCCCCAACGCCACCACGACGGACCTGACGATGTGGTGCATGCGTGGGCCTATTGCTTCAAGGTGACACAGATCGGATTCGATCACTCACAGCAGCAGTGTAGGCGCAAAGCAAAGGAGGCCACAAAGGACTGATGCCATGGGACGCGAGGGAGCACTGGGACCCGCCCCATCCACCCCCCCGCACAACCCCCCCACGCCGACCCCCCACCCCACCCCTCATTAAACCCCATGGCCCAGCACCAGCCAACGGCCAGGCCTCTCACCACACCCACACAGCAACCGCCACTCACCGACACCACCGCCGCCCACACACCCCACCCACACCACCCCGCACCGACGCCCGTCATCCCGGCTCAGGTCGCCCCCCCCCTGCAACGCCCCCACCCATCCACTCCAGGGGGGCCACGGCTAATGGCCTGGTACACATCAAAGCTGACGGAGTCAGCCGTGATGGAGCCTACAACGGACAAAACCTGTTTAAACGCATAAGGCTTCATTGTACCCACGACTCCCCCACCCTACCCGGCGCCCTATATGGCCCTCACGACGCCCCCCCCCTTCGCCCCTTGGTTCCATGCATCACCGATCATGACCAGGCAGAAGGCAGACCCCACCAAGCGAAGGATCATCACCGACCTGTCCTTCCCCACCGCTACATCCGTCAACACGTTCATTATGAAGAACACCACCCTCGGCCACACCCGCGACCACTGCCTACCAACGGTAGAGGGCTTCACATGCGAACTAAGCGGGTGCGGGCGCGGCAGATTTATGTTCACCATGGACATCAGCCAAGCATACAAAAACTTCCGCTCCTGCCCTCTCGACTGGCCCTTACTCGGCGCCCGCTGGAGGGGGCGCTTCTACCTCCATCCCATTTGGAGCCCGAGGATCCAGCTGCCACATCCAGAGGGTGGCCGAGGCCATCACTTACATCCTCAGGGGGTGTGGCATCGCAGCCACCATGTACCTGGACGACCTCATCGTCGTCGCCCCCGACAAGCGCCCGGCCGACGCCCACTTCGCCGTCGCGCGACAGCTCTTCAATGAGCTCGGCCTCCCCGAGGCCAGGGACAAGACCCAGCCCCCTGCGTGGTCAGTCCGATGGCTGGGCATACACATAGATGCCACCACCATGACACTGACCATGCCCCTCGACAAGGTCGATGCCACCATCAGCCTCGTACACGCGGCCGCTGCCAGGACTCACATCACAAGGAAGCAACTTCAGTCGCTACTGGGGAAGCTACTCCACCTATCCAAGTGCATCCACCCCGCTCGGCTGTTTGTCGGCCGCCTCCTCCAAGCGCTCAGGGGCATGACCGGCCAGCGCACAGCCATGACCGACGACATGAGGGCCGACCTCGCGTGGTTCCCCGCATTCACCAGCGGATGGAACGGCTCGGCAATCATACCCCCCAACGACCCGGGCAGGGAAATCGTTGTCGATGCCTGCCTGGGTGGCATAGGCGGAACAGACGACACATGGGCCTACTCCATGCCGCTCACCCACGGCTACCACAACAAGGACGACAGCATCACACAGATCGAGGCACTAAATGTCCTCGTCGCCCTACACACCCTTGCACGCCCCGAGGACCATGGAGGTCACATAGCCATACACTGTGACAACATGGCGGCAGTCCACGTACTCACCACCGGCAAGGGCCAGGACCCCCGCCTCCTCAGCATAGCCAGGGCTGCCTGGATGTTCCAGGCGGTCCGCAACATAAAGCTCACATACCACCATATCCCAGGCGAACAGAACATAGTCGCCGATGCCCTTAGCAGGGCCCACATCAGTCCACGCCACAGGGACCTGGCTATCCAGATCTGCCAACACAGACACCTTACCCCCATACCACCAGCCCTCCTTGACTACAGCCCATTGCAACCTCTTTCTTTCCACAGGGGCCGAATACAGCAGACTGCACAGGGCGGCCGAGGCAAGGCAGGCCGACGCGAGGGCGCCGGGGACCTGGGCCAACTACAATGCGACGAACCGGAACTACACGGCACACTGCCGCAAGTACACGGTCGACATGCTCCAGCCGACCCCGATCCAGCTGAGGTGCTGGATAGAAGAGCGCGCGGACCACTTGTGCCCATCATCAGTGGCGAACTCGGTGTCACACGTCAGGCTCTTCCTCAAGATCAATGAGGCCCCGGTGACCCCCCTTGACCACATCACGGACACCGTGGCGCTCGATGCACTCAAGAGGTCCAAGGACCACATGCCCAGGCAGCAGGCCCAAGCGCCAGTGAGCGTCATCAGGATGGCGGTCATCCACCTCGCACACTCGCCACAGGGGCAGGTGGTGGCCTTCACCATACTGGTGATGTTCTACATGGAGCCCGACAATCCGAGGTGGCACCAAGATCTGCAGCGACCTACGACCCGACGCACCATGCTTCCAGACAGGATGTGTGGGTCGAGGATGCCCACCTCATCATCGACCAGAAATGGGCCAAGAACATACAGGCCAAAGGCCGATCGCGGATGATCCGGCTGGCGCCCAGCCCGGACCCTCGACTCTGCCCGGTCAATGCATACAATCGCATGATCGGCATAGCACCCACCCGGTACCCGACACAACCCCCGCTGGTCTTCCCGGCAGACGGACACACCATGTCCATCCCATACATTTCTAGGGCATGGCGCGATGCCCAGCAACCCCACCCTCAGCAATAGCCCTTCACCCTCCATTCCATCCGGACGGCGGCTGCTACCGTTGCCTTCGCATCCGGAAGCTCCGAACTGCAGGTCCAGCGATTTGGTGGCTGGGCCTCACAAGCCCATAAGGTATACATCGACACACATGACTCGACCAGAGTCAACTCTGCCTTGGTAAATGCCATGGTGCGAAAATAACACTCTACCACGAACAATACTTGGCTTGGCCACTTAATCATAAGAAATGATATATATATTATCATTATACCACACATCGCTATTAATTAACCAGCAATTCACATAATTAATATCTCCATATAATATAACAATTATACTAAACAATTACTATAATTACATATCATCTTATATTACAATAGGTTATTTATGCTACCCGCTAATAACCACTATATACACATGTTCATCGCCTATGCTCATATGTCTCGCCTCACTCATCCCACTCTCATATTTGACCGCGATCACCCCATGACTTTGCTCCATGCAACCTCCGGCTCGCTCACATCATGTAAGGCCCCCGGGGGACGCCCGGAATAAATGCCATGTTATCCCAACGTCATTCCTCCTCGTCCTGTGTACCGATGCTGCAATGATATATATTATATATATTATATATATTGCATATATTATATATATATATTATAAATTATATATATGAAATATATAGTATAGCGTTGTATACATTTGGTATATTATATAAATTGTATACATATATTCTATATATTCTATATATTATATGTATTATATATATTATATTATATATACACACTGATTACCTCACGATTAGGGTTACTGAGCTCTTTTTGCAAGTGGTTCGTGAGTAGTCTGGTCACATCTTATTGAGGTCACAATGTAAGATATGGAAATAATGGTAATCACTTCCAGGGTTTTAGTGCAGGTTTAGAATGACGCACTTATCACTGTCCCCTCCGTTTCTACTCTTACGTTGGAAACTGTGTTTATCTATCGAATCTCCTGCACAGATAACAATACTAGATAAATACTTTATGTTCATGTCCCCTTTCAGGATACTATAAAGGCAAACAATCAAATCATGTTGAGACTGCATAAACACCAAAACAATGGTTTCACTATAGTGCGATCCTATTTTATTGTTTTGTGGCATATTCTTTGTTTGCACTTATTTGTGGGTTCATTGTATTTTGTTTCCCATCTCACCAAGTGCTACCTCCGATAGTTTAGCATAGTCTTTTTTTAAATTGCATAGTCCGATGGTTTTGAGTTTCTGTCATTGTCTTAGATAAATATACTAGATTGATTGTTATAATCTACCTCACTTCAGTTTGAACTAACTTAATGTAAATGGTAATATTTTGAGATATTTCAAATGCAAACCTATCAAAGTAATATTGGCAAGCACGTCAAACTCTGACAACCAAGGCTTCTGCAGTGACAGGTTATATTAAATTGACTCATTATTCGCTTCTATCCAGCAACATATTATAAATAAGTGCACTAGTCTCTAATAGTTAAATCACAGTCTAAAGCCGTGTTCACACATGGGCGTTAAGTCACCTCAACTAGTTTGCCTTGTCTAGTTCGGCTCATATTCACCGTGTGGACGCGACGCTGAGGCGGATTAGGGCTGATTCGCCTCATCTAGTTCGCTTCAAGTAAACCATGTCATGAGGTAGTCCCGATGAACCGAACTAGCTTAAGTCGGCCCACCTTGCTTGTGTGGGCGGTAGCGGTTTACTTGAATCGGATTAAGCACGTCACACTATATAATATAATTTGGTCTATGAACTGGCTAGAGGTGCACAGATATTTTTTTCATCATTTATTTTTAGGGTTTCACTGCCCAGCAGAAGTTTTGACCGTTCCAAAACAATACGATTCAGTCCATACATATCTAGGTCGAACCCACACTCTCTCGTGGCGACGTCGACTAACCGAAACTGTCTCTGGTCAGTATGGACTTGCTCATGCGCAGATATCGATTCCCGCCTTAAACCACCCCAAGTATTGCGTGTGTGGACACGACACACTTTCACGCCTAGTTCGCCTCATCTAGTTTGCCTTATCTAGTTCGGCCTAAAGTTGTGCTGTGCGAACACGGCTTAAGTCAGGTATGCATAATCAAATCTAGCTAGTTGCATTGGGTTTGAAAATTCGATGTTTTTATCGGACAAAGCAACTTTAAGCCAACTGCACCATGTGCTGGGAATAGATGTGTGCATGTGAAAGCTATTATTATTATGTGCGTGAAAGCATCATGTGTGGGTAATGGCATGTAAAGACAAGCATACGTGGAACGCCACCTAAAGCAGATTGGTTGGTTGGTTGTTGGAGTTTTAAGTTCTAACAACATCTAAGGTAATATCAGGATGGGTACCGACTTGGGAGAGTGCGCACTCATGGTGACTTTATAGTTTTGCTCCACTGGGAGACCAGGCCACCAGCACCATGATCTGATATCCCACTCAGTACTATTATCCTGTCACTGAGCCAACCAGTCCTTGCCTGGCTAGGAAGTGACAAGTATCAATGTTTAAATCATTGGTTTGACTCGACCAGGGTTCTAACCCTGGGTCCGAATCCTACAAAGTACCAACGCAGGAGATGGACGCTCAACTCATTCAGCCATCCTATCTGGCTAAAGCAGAACGCTTGTGGCGGTAATGACTGCATTGAATTAGCATACATGTTTCTTTAGGTTTTACAGGTTTATTGGGGGTTTTTTTTCTTGAAGATTTATACTACCTATCATGGATAAGTCTGAATAGACTTGTTTTAACCATTAGACAGTTTGTCAATAGAAAGCCCCAGCCTACACTTTTACCGACCCGAGGGAGTTTTAACCTCCCACACCATATAGACATGGTATGAGAGCAACTAGCCTTTGATGATGCTCTAAGTGATACACAGCAGTGGAAATCCAAATTGGCACAGGTGGGTGGGGCAGGGAATCAAACCATCGACCTTCAGATTAGGAGTCCGACCTAAAAAAAAGTCAGACACTCTAAGTCTAACCAATCTGCCACGTCCTGGCAAGAAATACCATGTATTAAATTGTGATTGATCACACGCAGTGTGACTTTATAGTGTTGCTCGATTGGGATACCACATTGCTGATAGTGTGACTCCATATCCCGTTCAGTCAGATTACCGTGATAAAGAAACAGCCGATCATTGTCCTATCGTAGTAATATCAAGCACCAGGCAATGTGGCAGTAAATCTTGTTGTTCAAGTAAAAGGTTATTTTTGTTGTTGCTTTGTGTGGGTTTTTGTGAGGTTTTTTTATTTTGCCCTATCATGATCGATATGACGATCGCTTGACCCGGAACCATACGCGGTGGCGCAATCGGTAATAGGACTGGATTCCCATGGAGCATGTCGGAGGTTCTAATCCCAACCAAGTTAAACGAATGACTTACCCATTTTTTAAATTGTCACTACCTGGCCTGACACTCAGCATTACCATGAAAGGTCAAGGACTGGGTATTGTACGATCAGGATAATGTGACCGGCTGAAGATATTTGGTCATGATGAGAGTAATCTGTTCTCCCAGTGGGATAAGCACTATAATTTGACACCGACACCGCATATGAGTTTAAAGTTGGATTTATTTCTTTTTCGATAAGGAGTCTGTAGTAAGCACATGGCAATTTTAGTAAGCACATATTAAATTCAACAGAATAAGCACAGTCAGATAAGTCAATGAGTTATGCACAAAGAGGTCAATAAGCTTTAACCCTAGGCACCATATAGTCTTTTAGCAGGGGTGGGTGGGATGTCAGTTCAATGCCAGCTAGTGTCCTCCTGTGGCCGTGTCAGAGTGAGCTCTCTGCCGCTTAGACGGTCCTTATATAGGCATTTGGGCCAGTAGTTCGAGTGGGCGACCGCAGATGGCAGGTCAGTAAGACAGAGTTAGCATCTCGAAGTATTTTGTATCAAAGTATGAATAACCAGACAGCGCTGACACAGAAGTCAGAAGGTAGTATCGCCGTACGTAGATAGGTGGCAGCATAAGTATTAATCTTAATGCTATGAGGCTATGGCGGCGATCGAATGCCAAATTACCCGTGTTGCTGAGCATCACGAACAATGTTGCTACGAGTGTGCACTGTCACAAGTCGGTACCAGTGCAGATGATTATGAACTTAAATGTTGTCAGGTAAAACTCTGATAAACAAGTGATCCGGGAAATGGTGTGATCTATCCGGTTGACAACCCTCGCCGGTTGATTTAACAATGAATATATATATATATATATATATATATACATGCTGTATAAGAATTATATGAGTATAATAATCTGGAACATCCCTCCCTTCCCTCATCACTTACTCAGCTCCATGAACTGATGGAGTCTGTCCGTGTCATTTACTGCTCCAGCCTCCTCTACCCCAGCTCCGATGGTGGCACCACCATTCCTGCACACTGTAGCCGCCACTCACTATACCGCTGAAAATTTAACTTCGGAGTGAGTGGAGTGTGACGCTCCGCGCAGACATTGTGTTTAGACGGCCGTCATTATATTTGAAGGTGGTGTAGAATTAAGCCCTGCTATACCTTATCTACAAACATGCTGGTACCTTTATTCACGGGCAGAGGGGGGTGGGGGGGGGGGGGGGGGGGAGCTGAGCAGTACACTAAAGAGCTTATTACATGCGATACAAGGTTTATCAATATCCATATACATATATATATCTGGCTGTATTATATATAGATATGTATATATATGTGTATTATATATAGATATATATACATATATATATACATATATGTGAGTGTTATATATATATATATATATATATCTATATATATGTGTGTATTATATCTAGATATATATATGTGTTGTATTATATATATAGGTATATATATATGTGTGTATTATATATATATATGTGTGTATTATATATACGTGTGTATTATATATACGTGTGTATTATATATATGTGTGTATTATATATAAGTTAAAATTGAAGGCATTAAGGCCAGGCGCAGCTGGCATACAGTGCACAGGGCCGCTCACAGGGGGCGCCACCGTGGCCTATGTCATAATAACAGGGTCAGCTAGGTAGGATAAGTGCTAACTATTACATATGGAACTGAAGATCGGTAGTGTCCTTGTTTATATTCCCATAATGGATTATAGAGCACATATGTCAGTGCAAGTGTATGCAGACCTATATATGTATATATATATATATATATATATATATATATATATACATATAGATAGGCATTCTCAAGCACGTATTATATAATATGATATTCCTGTTCTCTGAAGACAGGTCTTATGCAATGCATGTGTTTGAGGCATCTTACCTGGGGAGGCCAATGTAGGTCACTATATATATATGGACATTTTATTGTATGTAGTGTACAATATGTTATTTCTCTTTTCAGAATATATGTGATACATGCTTCTGTAGACCCCGCTAAGCAGACGAAGACGAAAAGCTGTGGGATATACAATTGTTTTTTTTAAATATCACGGAACACTGCATCTGGCTGGCACAAAACAGCTCAATAAATCACCAAAAATGTTCGTGTCGGAACATTTCAAATCGGCGCGCAGGCCGACAGGCGTATCAGGGGAGGGTCTCGTCTGTCTCCCTCCCTCCCTCCTCTTGCTCTTTTATTGTATTCGATACAGCCCGACCTCCTTGTTTAGAATTTTCTGGAGTAGCCTTGACCCTCTGTGAAAAAGATAATTGTTTTTTTAAGCTTACGCCCCACCTTATATGTCAGTTATATGGCACAGGGATAAATAATCCTATTCAGAACTTCAAAAGTAGACACCATTCCGTCTACTCAGGTGGCGAATGGATGTCATTTAATTCACATAGTGGATGTATTATGTGTTTTTTTGGGCTCATCTCATGTTCATGTGACACCTTCCAATTGAGGTGAATATCAGCATAACTGAAGTTTGCCTAGTCCGAAGAAATCATAAAATCGTCCACCGCAAAGCACTTGGTTGCATACATATCAAAGCTATATAGTGGTGCAAGTAATAAACAAGTATTGCTGCGTAGAAGTGATAGTCTATGTAATATAACCTCCTACTTTTGAAAGTAATAGAAGCTTCTGGTGTCCCTTATTTTGGCATGCATGCCAAAATGATGTTCCATGATTTTCTTTCTTCAAGTATGTCCGAGGTTAGCCTTTTATCTTTTTAATGAAGCAAATCTATGCGGTTCAAACCCTGGCTACGTTAACTCAACTGTTTATAAATTGATACTTGTCGCCAATCAACAAATCTATGGCCGAATGAGTTAGAGCGTCCATCTCCCATGTTGGTAGATCATGGGATCGTGGGTTCGAATCGTAGTCGAGTCAAACCAATGACTTGAAAATTGATACTTGTCGCTTCAAAGCCAGGCGCTCAGCATTATTAGGATATGGCAAGGAGCAGTGTAATGAGGAAGACCAGTCGTCTGCAACTGAAAGTTCCCTTGCTTAAACAACTAATGTACAAAAAAATAAAATAAACATTTAATAATTTAAATGTTACTCCAAAAGGAAGTACAGAGGATGATTACACTGATCAACTTAGAGTTGTATAGTCCGATTGCTTTTAGTTGCTGTCATTTCTGCAGATACATATTTGTGGGTGATTATTACAACCTACCTTTAGTTTGAAGTCACTTGTTATTTTAAGGGCCAAACTTGGAGCTATTTGAAGTGCAAACATGCCAATTAATTTTGGGGTGCATTTCAACATTCTGAGACCATACTCCTCTGCATAATTAATTGTGGGATGTATGCCAACATTCTCAGCCCATAGTCCTCAGCAGCAATCAATCAATCAATGGGTGCCGTCTTCTCGAAGAAGGTTGGCTGCAATGGACCTCCATCTCTTCCTGTCATTCGTTCCTCTCACGCATTCCGCATAGCTCATTGCTGTCCACTCAGTGATGTTGTCCATCCATGTTGTTCTCCTTCTCCCTCTTGGTCTTTTCCCTTCTATCTTCCCTTCCAGTATTCTTCTCTCTGATGTCATGTGGCCAAAGTTTTTAATTTTTCTGTTTTTGATTGTTTGTATTATCTGTCTCTTTATTTTCATTCTTGTTAGGACCTCCACGTTGCTTATCATTGCAGTCCATGGAATTTTTAACATTCTTCTGTATTGCCACATTTCAAATGCCTCGAGCTTTGTTGTTATTGCTTTCTTCAAAGTCCATGTCTCGCAGCAATATAAAAGTGTAGACCACACATAGCATTTTAGCAGTCGGAGTCTTGTTTTTATATTTATGTCCCTAGATGTTAGTACTTTCTAGAGACATAAATATAAAAACAAGCAATCTGGTCTAGTAAATTGACTTAGTATTCCCTTCTATGCAGCAATTTATGCTTAATTAGTGCACTAGTTGTATATACAGGATACCATCTAAACAAGTGTTTTGATTTTGAAAATCTAATCCTTTCATCGGGCTATGAAGAGCTTTAATCTCTAATACAGTATAACCCGGTTAAACAAAACTTGAAGGGACCCTAGAAATTTGTTTGGATTAACCGATCATTGGTTTAACTGAGCTTTGGCTTCAACTTTGACTTTGAGGAAGCGTGTATTGCATATGTAATATACAATGTATGTGGACACTTTGATTATTGTTTTTTTGTGTACATACAGTATAACCCAGTTAAACCAAGCTTGGTTAAGCCAAACGATCAGTTAATCCAAACAAATTTCTAGGGTCCCTTCAAAATATTACCATTTATCATATAAAAAAAGTCAGTGGGGTCTCAGATGACCTCGTAACCAAATGAAAGTTTGGTTTAACCCTACCGGAAGTGAACTGAGGTCCGACAATTTTGTTTGGATTAACCGATAATTTGGATTAACCAACTTTGGTTTGACCAACATTTTTATATGAGAAATGGTAGTATTTTGCCGGGCCGCCGAGAAAAGTTTGGATTAACCGATCATTTGGTTTAAACAGGCTTGGTTTAATGGGGTTATACTGTATTTTGAAATATCATTGAAACACGAAATCATTTGGATTGTGCAATTTCAAGTATAGTCACTTTTGGTATTTGCGATATTAGGTGAAGCCAGTAGACCAGTTACGTGACACTTAGGTAGGTTTGTTTTGTTTGTTTGTTTGATGCTTAACGTCCTAACAACATCTAAGGTCATATCACGACGGGTTCTGAGTCGGTTTCCAGCGGGCATTCGACCTGTTGTACAATTCAAGATACACACACCGTTCACTGTATTGAATGGGTGAAGTGAGTTAGGGAAATTGTTGATCTGTTTGTGAGGAGGAAGTCTTTAATTTATTTACGTCAAAGCCTTTGTTTAAAATTTAAAGTTTCCATGCTTCACGTTCTATGAAAATGTTGTGGAGTAGCACACACACACACCCACACACACAGGGTTGTCTGCCATAATATGTAACTTTCATGTTAAAGCTGCATAGTCCGATGAAAGTATCAAATTTCCCACACCAAAACACTCACCTATATTTATATATCCTACTTAGATACTAGTGCACTTATTAAGTATTTGTCACTGCACTGTGGTGTTCTCTGTGGCGGAGTGGTTAGAGTGTCTGACTTTTTTCTATGTGAGACTCCTAATCTGAAGGTTGGTGGTTTGATTCCCTGTGCCCCCACCTCTGCCTATTTGGATTTCCACTGCTGTGTATAACTTACAGCGTCATCAAAGGCCAGATGCTCTCATACCATGTCTATGTGGTGTTGGAGGGTAAAAATCCCTTGGGTCGGTAACCGTGTAGGCTCGGGCTTTCTATCGACAAACTGTCTAATGGTGAAAAGAAGTCTATTCAGACTTATCCATGATAGGCAGTGTAAATCTTCAAGAAAAATAGGATGAGATACTAAGAAAAGTAGATCATGGGATCATGGGTTCGAAACCTGGTCAAGTGAAACCAATGACTTATAAAATTGATACTAGTCGCTTCCTAGCCAGGCACACGGCATTATCAGGATAGGGCAAGGACTGGTTGGTTCAGTGTCAGGATAATGTGACTGAGTGGGATATCAAGTCATGGTGCTGGTGGCCTGGTCTCCCAGTTGGGCAGCACTATAAAGTCACCATGAGTGCGCACTGTCACAAGTCGGTACCCGTAGTGTTATGACCTTGGATGGTGCTAGGACGTAAAACAACAACAAACAAATAACAAACAAACTAAGCCGAGTTGCTAGAACCTGTTACTGCTTGAAACCTATGGTGTCAGAATGTTGGTGTGTTTGCCAAAATTAATTTGGCATGTTTGCACTTCAAATACCTCCAAAGTTAGCCATTTAAACTACATGTTACTTGAAACTAAAGTAGGTTATAAGGACCAATCAAATGTATTTGACACTGTCTCAAAAGGTGCTAAGCAATATGGAACAAAACTTTGTCCATTGTAACAATGAACATACTATCTGCTTATGCATTTGCTCAGGATAAACTGATTAATTTTTTAGTAATTTTACATGGTGTTTCATAATCCCAATAGAATATATATTGATTTGAAGCAAATGTCATTGAGTTTTCAGTGTATCTGTTTCTGTGCTGTTTTGTGTCAATCGTTACAATGGACAGGCTCATTTGTCCCAGAAATATGCTGAAGCTCAGAACTATCGGACTATGCATCTTTAAGAAGAATGACAATTATTAATGATTGGTTATATGCTCAGAACTTGTTTGTTGTCCTTTAATATAGCACATCTCACACTACCTTTTAATCATTCCCTTGTCTATTTCCACCTGTATGTTCCTCTTACTTCAGCATGCACGTTTTAATATGGTGTTCTCTGTGGCACAGTGGTTAGAGTGTCTGAGTTTTTTCTAGGTCGGACTCCTAATCTGAAGGTCAGTGGTTCGATTCCCTGTGCCCTCACCTCTGCCAATTTGGATTTCCACCGCTGTGTATAACAGTGTCATCAAAGGCCAGTTGCTCTCATACCATGTCTATGTGGTGTGGGACGTTAAAAATCCCTTGGGTTGGTAAAGGTGTAGGCTTGGGCTTTCTATCGACAAACTGCCTAATGGTGAAAACAAGCCTATTCAGGCTTATCCATGATAGGCAGTATAAATCTTCAAGAAAAAAAAAAGAAGAAAAAAAATATCTGTCAATATTTCTCAGGATGATTTCACTATTCTGACTGCGATAAGCTCTTAGACATCAGCACCGGGGAATGTTGCTACTGCTACAGTGCTAGTATTGTGGAGGTTATGAAAATGGGGAATATTGCACCTAGAGCAGGATTCGAATCCACACTCCTTGTCATTCCAGGATCAACATGCTGTTAGTGTTACACGACCTAGGCTCCCTGATGCAATCACCCTCTCCACGACTACCTGTCTTGGTGGTTCCTTGCCTGAGAGGTAAGTGCAGACTATTACAGTAACAAATGACTAAGTTTGGACAGATATTTAATGTGAGATCCTGTCAAATATATTTGCTGTGCACAGTGATATGCTGGACTGGATATGAGGTCACGTGTAAGACCCTGTACGCGCCAATCCAAAAATTGAGATAAACATTGGATTCAAACCCTCAAAAGGTTCACTTTTTTTATAGTTTTGTTCATTGCTCCATAACTATTTCATCACAAAAAAAGTGTAATTAGTGAGAATTAAAATTACATTTACGTAAAAATCTGTTATTTTAATTAAATTTTGGATTGGTGTTTACAGAGGTTTGCGCCTGAAATTTTCATATGTTTGTCAACCCAGTTTCAGCATGGTTGGTGTTCTCTGTGGCAGAGTGGTTAGAGTGTCTGACTTTTTTTCGAGGTCAGACTCCTAATCTGAAGGTTGGTGGTTCGATTCCTCATGCCATCACCTCTGCCGATTTGGATTTCCACCACTGTGTATAACTTACAGCGTCATCAAAGGCCAGTTGCTCTCATACCATGTCTATGTGGTGTGGGAGGTTAAAAATCCCTTGGGTCGGTAAAAGTGTAGGCTCTGGTTTTCTATCGACAAACTGTCCAATGGTGAAAACAAGTCTATTCAGACTTATCCATGATAGGCAGTATAAATCTTCAAGAGAGGGTAGCACAGGTGCAACATCCCCAGTACCACCCTGCAATATGTGCGGTTTTGTTTACCTAACTGTCCGGGCGTGAATTTCAGCTGTGTAATGTATTCAATTACACTACCTTCATTTCCCTTCAAATCCTTCCCCAAATGATTACTTAGTCCAGCAATATTTAACTTGGAATACAGGACGCGGTGACCGAATTGGTAGAGCGCAGGCTTCGCGTGCGGGAGATCCGGAGTTTAGTTCACACTCGAGTCAAACCAATTATTTATCAAATTGATACCTGTCGCTTCCTAGTGCTGTTCCACTGGGAAGCCAGGCCAATGGCACTATGACCTGATATCCCACTCAGTGACATTATCCTGACACTGAGCAACCAGTAATTATTAACTATTAATGCCGAGCGCCTGGCTAGGAAGCGACAAGTATCAATTTTTAAGTCATTGGTTTGACTCGACCAGGGTTCAAACCCACGACCCCACTATCTACCAGCATGGGAGACGGACGCTGTAACTCATTCGGCCATCCTGTCTGGTTGTGGAATGAGGAACACCAATTGTCCGCAATTGAAAATTCTCTTGCTTAAACAACTAATGTGCAAACAAACTGAAACGGGTCATAGTGCTTGCTGATGGTGTGCAACAATAAAATCGCCATGAGTGTGCAAACAAAAGTCGATACCTGTCCTCATTTGTAGTTTGATGTTGCTAGGATGGAAAAAGATGTGTTTAAATAAACAACGACAGGAGAACATTATGCAGTAGACATCAATGTAGGGGCAGGTCGCTGGGTTCACTTGTAATTGAATAACTCCAATGTACTGAGATAGTAAGAGGCATGTCGGAGCAGGGAGACAATAGCACGGAGACAGTGAGCCGAGCTCAAATGTACACGTGGAGCATGACTTGCAATATACATGCAAGTAGTCAGGACTGTGTTTCAGTTGGTATCCATGGAAACAGCATGAAATCAACATCGCAACAGCGCTGGTAGAGTGAGTGATGCTTGGCATTTTCACCATAGCAACATCTGATGATATATTATTTGTTGGTTGTTGGGGTTTGCCGTCCTACCAATGTGTAAGGTCATATCAGGACTTGTGACAGTGTGCACTGATGGCGATTTTATAGTGCTTCCCAACTGGGAGACGAGGTTGCTGGCACTATGATCCGATATCCAACACAGTTACATTATCCAGATGCTGGGTTAAACCAGTCCTTTACCCTATCCTAATAATGCCGAGCGCCAGGCTAGGTACCAACAAGTATCAATTTTGTAAGTCATTGGTTTGACTTGACTGGGATTCGAACACCCGACATTCCGCATCAGAAGCCAACACTTTACCGATTCGGTCACCGCGTCAAATTGATGATATGTGAAGTAGCATGAGATTATGATCTACATTTGTGTACTGGTTAAACAAATTGTAGTGAAAAGGTGGTTTGAGTGGGGGGGAGAGAGAGAGGAGAGAGAGAGGCGAGCGATGAGAGATAGCGTAGAGAGGGGGTATAGAGGAGGGAGAGGAGAGAGGGGAGAGAGGGGAGAGGGGAGAGACAGGATAGAGATAGAGGAGAGAGAGAGGAGAGAGGGGAAAGAGATAGGAGCGAGAGAGGAGAGAGAGGAGAGAGGCGAGACAGAGGAGAGATAGCGTAGAGATGGGGAGAGAGGAGAGAGAGGAGAGAGAGGAGAGGAGAGAGAGAAGAAAGAGAGAGCAGAGAGGGGAGAGGGGAAAGAGGAGAGAGGGGAGAGAGATAGGAGCGAGAGAGGACAGAGAGCAGAGAGGGGAGAGGGAGGAGAGAGAGGAGAGAGAGAGGAGAAAGAGAATGCAAGTCATCACCATTTACCGGCTTACAAAGCAAACACCTTTTGATAGATGTAGAGTCATTCTACAGCCTCATTGTGACTTGACTCTCACCCTCCCCACCCCCACTCTACCTCAACCACCACCCCTACCGTCACCCCCACCCCCTCACCCCCACCCCCACCCCACCAACCACGCACTCTCTCTCTCACAAGGCCACTCCACCTGAAACCCCAGATCCGCATTGTTGTCTATTCGTCTGCATGCCTAGCAACGGTAAACATTTTCGCGGCGACCTGTTGCCATGGAACGTGCAGCAGGTACCCCCGGCACACGTGTGTACGCGCTGCCCGCCGAGTCTTACTAGCGATTTACCGATAAATATTCACACCTCTAGACTCCCACTATTTAAACCGGGCGCGGTAGTCGAATCTGTAGAGCGCAGGCCTCGCGTGCGGGCTATCGGGAGTTTGGTTAAAGTCCAATGAATGACTTATCAAATTGATACTTATCGCTTCCTAGCCTGGCGCTCGGCATTAATAGGATAGAGCAAGGACCGGTTAGCTCAGTGTTGGGAAAATGTGACTGAGTGGGATATTGGGTCATGGTGCTGGTGGCCTGGTCTCCCAGTGGGCAGCACTGTAAAGTCGCCATTAGTGTGCACTGGCACAAGTTGGTTCCCTGATGTGACCTTAGATGTTGCCAGGACATAAAACTCCAAGAACCAACCAACCTATTAGTTAAAGTTACCAACCTATTAATTAAAGTTGCATGGTCCGACGGTTTTGAGTTTTTGTCATTTTCTGAGATAAATAGAGTAGGTTGATCATTATAAGCTATCTTACGTTTGTGTGAAGTAACTTCTATTTTAAATGGCTATCTATCTTTTGATATATGTGAAGTGCAAACAGGTCAAATAAATGTAGTGAAATATCTACCACTCGGTATTCCAATTGATGTGCAACAAATGTTTAAATAAGCGCAAGATTATCTAAGTTGGCTATGCATAATCACATCTAGGTTTGTTTGTTTGTTGTTGTTTTACATCCTAGCAACATCTAAGGTCATATCAGGACGGGTACCGACTTGTGACAGTGTGCACTCATGGTGACTTTATAGTGCTGTCCCACTGGGAAACCAGGCCACCGGCACCACGACATGGTATCCTACTCAGTCACATTATCCTGACACTGAGCACACCAGTCCTTGCCCTGTCCTAATAATGCCGAGCACCTGGCTAGGAAGCGACAAGTATCAATTTTTAAGTCATTGGTTTGACTCGACCAGGGTTCGAGCCCACGACCCCACGATCTACCAGCACGGGAGACGGACGCTCTAACTCATTCGGCCATCCCGTCTGGTCTGGTCCGGCCATCACATCTAGGACTTGGTTTTGAAAATGTGATGCTTTCATCGGACTATGCAGCTATAAAAAATAAATTAATAAAACAATAAAAAAATATAAATAAAAATCCAACAAAGATGCAAATCCATACATGTCAAGCATCGGGAGAGCTGAGTTTGCATTGATCGAGGCTAGCCGGGTGTGTGTGTTGATGCTGGCTTGTTGCTCTCGATTGAGAGAATCACCCTCATTTTGGGCCGCGAATATAACTATGAAAAACACACATACATACTGTTCTTGGTTGGTTGTTGGAATTTTACATCCCGGCAACATCTAAGGTCATATCAGGAGGACAAGTACTGACTTGTGACAGTGCACACTCATTGTGACTGTATAGTGCTGCCCCACTTGGAAACCAGGCTGCCAGCACCAGCACCCAATATCTCATACAGGCATGTTATCCTGACACTGAGCTAACCAGCCCTTGCCCTATCCTATTAATGCTGAGCGCCAAGCTAGGAAGCGACAAGTATCAATTTTGTAAGTCATTGGTTTTAAGTCGACCGGGAATTGAACTGGCGATCTCCCGCTAGGGAGACCTGCAGCCTGCGCTCTACCGATTCGGCTACCGCATCCGGTCACACACATACTGATGCTGTACATTGGTTGGTTGATGGGTGGCAATTACAAGGTGCGATTTCTTAGTAAGCATTGCAAGCCCGCGCAGATGCAGGATGGGTGATGAGGCTAGAGCCTGTTGCCAGGCGACGACCCGGAATAAAAGTAAAACAGGATATTTTGGCATGCGTGCGTCTGTCAATTAATGTGCAGGTCGCGTGCAGTTTGGGAATCTCCAGCTAGAACTCCTGATATAATCATGAATAGGTCATGACTAATGCAGTTTCATTAATACTAGCATGTCTATGTTGGATTCAGATATCTTAAAAGGTAAGTTCTACCAGACAACTATATATATATATATATATATATACAGTATAACCCCGTTAAACCAAACTTGAAGGGACCCTAGAAATTTGTTTGGATTTACCGATCATTGATTTAACCAAGCTTTCGCTTTGACTTGAGTCAGTGTGTCTTGCACATGTAATATGAAATGTATTTGAACACCTTGATTATTGTTTTCTATGTATACAGTATAACCCCGTTAATCCAAGTTCAGTTAAACCAAACGATCAGTTAATCCTAACTTTTTTTTCAGTGGCCCGGTAAAGTACTACCATTAATCCTATAAAAAAGTTAGTGGGGACTCAGATGACCTTATTACCACATGAAAGTTTGGTTTTACCGTACCCGAAGTGGCCTGGGTCTGACAATTTTGTTTGGATTAACCGATACTTTGGATTAACCGACTTTGATTTAACCAACATTTTTATATGATAAATGGAAGTATTTTGCCGGGCCGCCGAAAAAAGTTTGGATTACCCGATCGTTTGGTTTAACCGAGCATGGTTTAACTGGGTTAAACTGTATGTGGATGTATTTAAATGTCGGTGGTACAGTGACTGAGGTCAATAAGCAATTACCGAGCGGTGGGAGGTGGCGCCACCGTCGGAGCTGAGGTTGAGGTTGTTTTGGGGTGGGGTTTTTTTTGTGATGAATTTATTCACCCTGCTCATAACGGATGAGTGTGTTAATACTTGTTTTCACCGCTGGGCAGCAGTAATCCAATTTGATTCAATTCTTTGGAATTTAGTTTTAGTAATAATTTTGGTTTTCTTGCTTCTTGTTTATGTTTTGTGACTGTTTGTAGATTGCAAATAGTCCAATATCCAGCTTTCACTATACTTTGTAATACTCCATTTAAACATCATCTGTATTTCTAGGTTAGATTATGTTTTAGTAGTTTCTTAGTAAGTTTCAGCAGGCTCCATTACCAGATCACTGGTGGGTTGAACTGAGGAGAGAGTATGGAATTCTGGGTCATTATAGACAGGAAAATTATTATCATTATATAAAAAGGTGGAGCGGCTTCTCCTTTATTATTGTTCTGATTATTACTGGGCAGTAATGAGTCTGTTATTTAATGACGATTAATATGTATATTGGCCTATCACGACCCAACTTGATCGATCCCTCTGTGCGCTACTGCAGCGCCACCGTGTGTTGGTGCCCTGCGAACCGCTAGTCGGCCATTTCACACCGGGCTTTCAAACTTATAACCGACTAGGCATTATGCCAGCCAAGATCTCGCATTAAAGATGATCAACCCAAATTTATGTTTGTCTCGTCTGTTCTAGAGCATAACCTAACTTTATAGTCGTATAATTATGATACATCAGTATTCTGGATGTTACAGGTATGTTCCTTACCCCAGAAAATGTATGCTTAGACACCAAGATAGTGAGTCTAAGTCATTTTGCAGCTGATATATCGGTAAAAATAGGTTTTTACACAATGGCCGCCTTAAAAGTCCAAGATGGCCGCCATAATCAGCCTGGAGGAAGTGGTACCCCTTCCAAATTTAAAGCTAGAGTAATGAGTAGTACCAGGAAAATATTTGGTGCTTTTGTCTGGAACGTCCACATCATTCTCAAATCTGGTCCTAAGCTGCCTCACTATATATGTGTATGTACACATAAAGAGTTTAGGTGAAATAACCGACAAATCCAGTTGTTTTCTGTAAAATAGGATTTGTTTTGCTTTCCAGCTAACGTCTATCAATTTCATAGTTGGTAGTGCATCGTATAGGGGATGTGTCTTTTTCTGCGAACAAGCAGATTTGATTATAGGAATGATGGCACCGTCATCTCAAACCTGCTAGTCATGGTTTCATCTCGGCTTGAATGACGTTTGTCGGTTTTTTAGCCTGAACCCTTCATATGGATTTGTGTATATATATATGAAGAGGTCAGGTGCAAATCCATGTAAACCCTTATCCAAAAATGTAGTTTAAATAAAGCATATTTCCCTGAAAATAATTTTAATTCTCACTAATTCCACTTTTCATTTAATCATACAGTTATGGAGCAATGAACATAAAAATAGGAATATAATTGTTTTAAGTTGTTTGTAGGTTTGATTCCAATAGTTATCTCCATTTTGGGATTGGCGTTTACATGGTTTTGCGCCTGAACTCTTCATATGCACATATCTGCATATATGCATATGCACATATATACATGTAGATATATACATATTTACATATATACATATATATATATATACATATATATATATATAATTCATAGATATGCCTACCTTAGTGACACAAACCAGTTAAGAAATATCAAATTTAGATAATTGAACCTGAAAATGAGATTCCTGATACCTGATCAATACCATGTAACTGCAATAGTCACATGCTTTGTGGCAGGCTTTAAAATGCATGCTATTAGATTAGTTGATTCAGCAAGGCAAAATCTAAACAATTACAGACAATTGCTCTTTCTTATTCCACTGCTCCTTACACTGTCCTAGTAATTGCCAGAGTTCCAGTAGTGGCTGTTTGTTTTTGTTTGTTGTTATTTTACATCCTAGCAACGTCTAAGGTCATATCAGGAAGGGTACTGATTTGTGACAGTGCACACTCATGTGCTGCCCCACTGGGAAACCAGGCCGCCAGCACCATGACCTAATATCCCACCCAGTCACATTATCCTGACATTGTGAGCCAATCAGTCCTTGCCCTATCCTAATAATGCCAAGTGCCTGGCTAGGAAGCGACAAGTATCAATTTTTAAGTCATTGGTTTGACTCGACCAGGATTCGAAGCCACAAACTCATGGGTTTGGATCTCCCGATCTCCCAAAACAGGAGAAGGACGCTCTACTCAATCGGCCACCCCGTCTGGTTCCAGTAGTTGCAGTAATACACATCAATTTGATAAGTCATTGGTTTGACTGGATGCTCAAATCGCATGATATTCCCAAACAGGAACCTGATTTCAACTCATGCTAGTCCACATTAAAGTTGCATAGTCCGATGGTTCTGAATTTCTGTATTTCTTCTGAGATAAATATATTAGATCGATTGCTAGTATCTACTTTACATTAGTTCAAAGTTACTTTTATTTTAAATGGTAAACTTTTGAAATATTTTGAGCGCAAACATGGAAAATTAGTTTTGGCAAGCTTGACAAAACTCTGACACCATTGACTTCTGCAGTAACAGGTTCTGCTAAATTGACTCAGTATTGCCTTCTACGCAGAAACAAATGCTTAATAAGTGCATCAGCATCTAAGTTAGATATGTAAAATCAAATCTAGATCATTGGTTTGGTTTTGAAAATGTGATATTTCAACGGACTATGCAGCTTTAAGGTAGAAAAGTACAATATACATACATTTACCATGAACCCGCCCTCTGATTTGTTGTTGGAGTTTATGTCCTGGCAACATCTAAGGTCATATCAGGACGAGTACCAACTTGTGACAGTGCATACTCATGGTAACTTTATAGTGCTGCCCATTGAAATCAGGCCGCTGGTACCAGGACCTGATATCCCACTCAGTCACATTATCCTGGCACTGAGCAAACCAATCCTTGCCCTACCCTTTTAATGTTGCACGCCAGGCTAGGAAGCGACAAGTATCAATTTAGTAAATCATTGGTTTGACTCGAGACTGGAATTGATCCCGACCTTCCACACGGGAAGCCTGTGCTGCGCTGATTCAGCCACTGCATCCGGTGCGGTCATATGGTCTATAGCGATGAGTTAAAGTTGCATAGTCCGATGAAGCATCACATTTTCAAAACCAAAATAAGTATTTCAATTTGATTCTACATATCTAACTTAAATACTAGTGCACTTGTTAAATATGGGTCACCACATAGAAGGGAATACTGAGGCAAATTAATAGAACCTGTTTCTGCAGAAACCTATGGTGTCAGAGTTTTGGTATGCTTCCCAAAGCTAATCTGACTTGTTTTCACTTCAAATATCTCAAAAGTTAGCCATGTAAAATAAAAGTTACTTCAAACTAAAGTAAGATAGATTATGATGACAAATCTTATATATTTATTTCAGAAAATGACAAAAATTCAAAACCCTCAGACTATGCAACTTGAACTATGCAGCAGTGTAAATGCATCTGAAATCAATAAGGCTTTAAACATTGGAGAGATGGCATTAAATATTTCTACAGAGAACATGCATTAGTTATGCTTTAACTAGGACAGTGTCGCTATGGTAATAATAGGTTCCGGTTAATGGTTGTCGATTTTCCTGGGTTTTTTTTTTTAACTCAGTTTTTTTTCAGAAGATATAAAAGCTTCAGGCTTGACACATGTTGTTTCCAAGCGGCATCCATTTTGATTATGGTAGGTCATTGGGGTAATCATGATGCGCAGCTTAATAAGGCGCCGTTACTAAGGGGATGTCCAAAGTTGTCAACATGGTCACGGTTGTACAAAGTGTACAACAGGGAGGAAGAAGGCTGTCAGTAAAATACAATTTGTATCGTTTAATAAAATTGTATGGTTGCGAGTTCGAGTCTGTGGCTATGTAGGAAGGCTGAGGTGAAAAACAATACAGGCGGAGAGAAAGAGAGAAAGTAATGCAAAGTAAGAGTGTGAGAAGCCTCTCTGTTTTCTTATTTATATGGTACATGGGTTCATTGTAGAGTATCACCCCACCCCTTTCCCCCAATGGGAAACAAGCATTCTTGGTTCTACCAATAGGGATCAAGCATTCCTGGTGCCCATGGCTACTAGTGGTCTGCCCACCAGCACTAAGCTGTGTGGCCCCTCTGGCCACAACCAGCCTTGAACCTTGACCCTGAGTGTGGTGATCCTACCCAGCAGAGGGGGACGGGTAGGCCTTGAGTGCCCCTTACACACAGCCCAGCCAGCACCACTATGTCTATTTACATCCCACTCAGGCACCACCAGCACTTACATATATATACATACATGCGCTTGGTCACGTATACCTGTTTCATAATAGAACATCTGCATTCCCCTAATGTCGTAAATCAGAATATTTGACAAAATGTTTATATTTTTCATCAATTTATATTTCGTTTTTGTACATTACTTGATTAAGCAGGATAATTTCCAATCAGGGGTAATTGATCTTCCTGATTCTACTGCTCCTTGCATTATCCTGGTAATACCAAATAACAGGCTAAGTAGGGACAAGTATCAATTTCTGGGTTAGTGTTTTGAATCCCACGACCTATTAAGTCAAGAGATGGGCACGTAACTCATTCGGCCACCCCATCTAGGTCTGTCAGAAAATGTCGACGTGACCTACTTTGAGGGGTAAAGGTGTGTGTGTGTGTGTGGTGGGGTGTCTATAAAAGTAGTACTCTTTGTACTACAGCACACCAAGCTCGGTTAAACCAAACGATCGGTTAATCCAAACTTTTGTTGGTGGCCCGGCAAAATACTACCATTTATCATATAAAATAGATGGTTAAACCAAAGTCGGTTAATCGAAACTATCAGTTAATCCAAACAAAATTGTCGGACCTCAGGCCACTTCCAGTACGGTTAAACCAAACTTTCATGTGGTTGTAAGGTAATCTGAGACCCCACTGAATTTGTTATATGATTAATGACAGTATTTGAAGGAACCTGAGAAATTTGTTTGGATTACCCGATCATTTGGTTTAATCGAGCTTGCTTTAACGGGGTTATACTGTATGTGCATACAAAAACAATAATCAAAGTGTCCACATACATTGTATATTACATGTGTAATACACTCTTACTCAAAGTCAAAGTCAAAGTCAAAGTCAAAACTTGGTTAAACCAATAATCGGTTAATCCAAACCAATTTCTAGGGTCCCTTCAAGTTTGGTTTAACGGGGTTATACTGTACCTTGAACATGTTTACAAGTTTGGACGTTTCCTAACAGGAGTCATTCCCGGGTAATCCATTATAAACTCACGGAATGACATGTTTTATAATCTAATGGAAGAATCTCAAACATACAGATATTTAATTTCCTAGTTAAAACGCAATCTTAACCAGGTGAATCTTGAGAATAGATTACAGCTTTTCAATTGATTATGATTTTCTTATCGCATTCTATAAAGTAGGGGTCTGCTATATAGAAGACACAGTCGTCCGATGATTTAAGTCGAGAGATGGGGACATGAATTACTGTCTATCTGCATGATTGATTCATTGGTTGGTAATTCATTGGTAGTTGCCTATTGCTATGTCAGCAACTAAGGCAATATTTGCGGTGTGAAGTGCTAAACTTGTATTCTCTTCTATTGTTCTCTTTTTGTTTCAAGGTTGCCAATACCTTACTTCCTTGGTGAATATTTAATGCTGAGCTAACATGGCAATATGAGTCTATTTTCTGTGTATGGTGTTTTCCCTATTTTAACAGGCAGGGACATGGTGGGAGGGGGGGGTTGGGAAGCCGGGCGGCAAAATTTAAATAATTTCAGCTGTTTTATGGCTCAACTATTGCTTTTACACAGAACATAAAAGCATATTATCAATGATTTGTCAAATGACAATTATAATAACTCCAGCAGATAAGTGCTGTTGTTGGCTATGGATGATATAAGGGGGGTTGTACACAATAGCAAGTTCGACCGTCATATATACAGATGTTTGTCACAATAAGAAATAGGAAAGGAGTTTCTAGCAGGAGGAAATTAATACAAAGATATTTTAGATTGCGTTTTTAATTATTGGGGTTTTATATCCTTGACACATTTTGAGGTAATATATGTACATCTGTAAAGGAATAGTATTGCCCTGAACATACTTTTATCGCCGGCATTATAATACCACCACACCCTAGTAATAGTCGTATACTTCCCGTGCGGGAGATCGGGAGTTCGCTTCCCTGTCGAGTCAAGCCAATGACTTACAAAATTGATACTTGTCACTTCATAGCTTGGCGCTCAGCATTAATAGGATATGGCAGGGACTGGTTGGATCAGTGTCAGGATAATGTGACTGATTGGGATATCAGACCAAGGTGCTGGTGGCCTGGTCTCCCACTCGGGCAGCACTATAAAGTTGCCAGGACTGTGCAGGAAGTCCTGATATGACTTTAGATGTTACCAGGATGTGAAATTCCAACTATCAATCAATGATGACGTCATGTTAACACCATCCAACCAGCACCATGTCACAATATCCTTACAGTGAGCAAAACCAGTAAATGCCTCATCCGAATAATTCTGCCGGCCAGGCTACGTAAAAGATTAAGAACCATTGGCAAGCTTCCAAATTGAGTATATGAATAAATACGTAAGTCTTTGGTTTGAATCTGCAAGGGATCAACCAACCCAATGACTTTCCACACAGCATCTGCTTGCTCCGTCTTGTTGCGAGTGTGAGGAACCCCAATACCCTCCCGCTTAATGAAGAGTGCAATGCAATCCAATGACATATAGTCAAGAATCCTTTGAGGCCGCTTCAAACTTGCAAGCAAAATGTCACGGTGGATTGACTTACATATTAGACTACTGCACATTTGTTTTTTTGTTTTTTTTTGTTCCATTAGTTGTTTAAGCAGGGAAAATTTCAGTCATAGACGACTGGTCTTCCTCATTCCAATGCTGGTCGATAGAAAGCCCGAGCCTCCACTTTTCCCGACCCAAGGGATTTTTAACCTCCCACACCACATAGACATGGTATGAGAGCAACCGGCCTTTGATGACGCTGTAAGTTATACACAGTGGTGGAAATCCAAATTGGCAGAGCTGGGAGCATGGGGAATGGAACCGCCGACCCTCAGATTAGGAGTCTGACCTAGAAAAAAGTCAGACACTCTAACCACTCCGCCACAGAGAACGCCACATTAAAGGTATAATGCTCACAATAAGGCACAGGTAAAGACTTTAAAATATAATTTAGTGATAGTACGTAGTAGCCTTGGAAGTATTTTCCATGTGGGTAATATAGACCCCTTTCAATGTTTATAAACATTGTGTATGCACGCGCAGCTTGGCTGCAGAACGAAGGCACGCTGTCATTGAGTTTCCCGGTATGCGCAGTGCTAAAACGTTAATTTTATTCAAAATTAATAGAAATGCAGAACCCTAACCTTATGAATTGAATATAATCTATTCTTTGAATATGCTTTCTGTATGCGTTCCAAGTGGTTTATGTCTAGGTGGTGTGGCTTTAGAGATATTTCTCCTTTTCTGAATGAAGATTGCTCATGGCAATTGACAATGCATTGAGTTTGCCGGTATGCGCAGTGAAAAACATCTATTTTATTCAAAATTAATAGAAATGCAGAACTCTAACCTTATAAATTTAATATAATCTATGCGTTGAATATGTTTTATGTATGTGTTCCGAGCGGTTTGTGTCTAGGTGGTGTGGTTTTAGAGATATTTCACTTTTTCTGTATGAAGATTGCTTATAGCCGTTGAGTTTGCAGTGTGACAGTGCGTCGTCCTGCAGCCAAAAGGCGCACGCACTGAACTAGATACCTATGCTGATGTCATATCAAATAGGTCTATACGCTAGCCTCCAGTATCGCGGCCAATCATTAATTAAGTTTAATGAGATTGACAGCCACATCATGACCACAAGTACCTTGAGACCATGATTGGATCCGAAATAACGCACAGAAAATAGGTTATTTAAAGCTATGTAAAAAATAACTAGTCATAGTTTATCACAATAATTCTGAATATGTAAATTTGCTTCGGTCAAGTTAGAAATATAGGCTCACATCAGAATGAATATTTTGGTTTCGAAAATGGGATATTTTCCCCGGAGTATGCAACTTTAATATCTTCGACATCTGACATTTTTTTAGGAAGGTTGCCAATAATTTACTCCCTTGGTGAATATTTAATGCTGAGCTAACATGTCAATTTGAGTCAATAGTCTTTGTATGGTGTTTTCCCTATTTGAACAGGCAGGGACATGGTGGGAGGGGGGTTGGGGGTTGGGAAGCCGGGCAACACAATTTAAATATTTTCAGCTGTGTTATGCCTCAATAAAGGATAGGACTCAAGGGAATAGGAAGGAGAGAGTGGGTGGGATGGTTAAAATCAAGCAGAATGACATCATGTGCACGCATTGCATTATGGGTAATTACCAACATGTGTGTAAATCAACTGAAAGTGACAAAACAAGGGGAACCATGAGACTATTACTGTCTAGCAGCGAAAACAAGTCATTAGACTTAACCCTTATCGGCAGCATAAATACACCATCACCAAAAAAACTAAAACAACAAAACGAATCTTGTCATTGGAGCAATCCCAAATATGGTAGATTTAAAATGGCGCCAGTTCGAGGCATTATGCACATGGCAAGATGTATTGATCAGGCTGCAAATGCAGATTCAGAGTAAGTGACTGAGATGGTTGAGCTGTTAGCGCGGGCACTACCGGCTTTGTTTGTTTTATTTGTTTGTTTGTTGTTTTACGTCCTAGCAACATATAAGGTCATGTGAGGACCGATACCGAATTATGACAGTGCACACTCATGGTGTCTTTATAGTGCTGCCCCACTGGAAGACCATGCCACCAGCACCATGACCTGATATATCCCACTCAGTCACATTATCTTGACACTGAGCCAACCAATCCTTGCCCTATGCTAATAATGTCGAGCGCCTGGCTAGGAAGTGACAAGTATCAATTTTTAAGTCATTGGTTTGACTCGACCAGGGTTCGACTCCCACGGTTTGGATCCCCCGATCTCCCAAAACAGGAGACGGATGCTCAACTCATTCAGCCATCCCGTCTGGTATCAGGGGCGGCAGGTCATGGGAGAGGTCGGTCCAAATCTAAATACAGTAGTGTCTGTCATCGCCGACACCTTTTACCAGCGAACTACCGGCGTTTGTGCACAATTTTCTTACTTGAAAACCGGACGCGGTGGCCAAAGTTGTCACTGTTGTGAGCGTGGTGTAATTGTAAACAAACTCCACGTGGGTGAGTTGTTACGCCCTCTATATCTGCTTTTCTGTTGGCATTGCAATCAGTAACAAAATTAATACACAACGAAAAGTTTGTTTTATTTAACGACGCCTCTAGAGCACTTTCATTTTCATTTTTTATTTTATTTTTGTTATTGAGGCTGTATTTATACTGTCCATAGCATATAAGACCGGGTACCCAGGCTTGTTTTCAATGCTGGCCAGTTGTAGTGTTGGTGTTATCTTACCACACAGTAGCTGCTGATAAGGTATTTGATTGCCTGCATTTCAATAGCAGATAGATAATTGGTTGGTATGGTTAGTAGCCTA
This sequence comes from Branchipolynoe longqiensis, assembly GCA_030323885.1. Lineage (NCBI taxonomy): Eukaryota > Metazoa > Annelida > Polychaeta > Phyllodocida > Polynoidae > Branchipolynoe > Branchipolynoe longqiensis. The sequence continues at coordinate 42,807,379 of CM059199.1, read as the reverse complement.
TGTTAGTTTGTTTTTTATTTTCTTGGCATATACGTATTTATTTTTTCTACTCTTATTACTAGACTAGCCTACTCCTATTTACATATCATAGGCTTGTATGTAGCTGTGTGGTATGTTATCTGGCTACTTTTGGCATGGTTACCTTCCATTCGGCATCCCGCTGGTGGGCCGTGACATGCCCCTTTGCAGTACAGCTTAGTGGGGGTTTCCTAGCCTTATTTTGCACAGATATTTTTTGTAAGCTTTTAGGGCAGGAATTTGTCTTCCTTTACCATTTGGACATTCCACACCTTGGCAGCCATTTTCAGCATGCTTCTCTCATGAGCTTTTATTTGGCTTCTGGTCTGCTTTAGTAGTGGCGTATTATTTGCTCTAGTAGCCCTTTGTGGTTTTGTTAGAAGTTTATTGTTTTGACTATTGCTATATGCTAATGTTTTCAAATGAATTATTCTCCTATTTTCTTCATCAGCTATTGGACATCAAACACGTGGTCATTCTGAGATATTTCTTTGGAGGAAACCCGCTGCCACCACATAGGCTACTCTTTCCGATAAGCAGCAAGGGGTCTTTTATATACACTTTCCCACAGACAGGATAGCATATACCACAACCTTCGATGAACCAGTTCTGGACCACTGGTTGAATACACAACAAATGCATGCATTTCGATAGAAGACCAGTGCTCACGCGATGAGAACATACGTATTCACCTGAAAAAGAATATCAATTTATCCTCACACAAAGATTCAACCAGGTGGGATACCATATGCTGCCTCGGCTGGACTGAATTGGGCTAGCCGACTCCCCCAACACAGACCTTCCGTGTAAGTCGGAGGTGGGGACGCCGGAGTGTCGGATTTATGTTAATCCGCAAAAACCATATACAGCAAAGATGCTTAGCACAAAGGATTAAATAGCACACACATATGGAAGCTAATACTCTCGTGACTCAGATTTATATATGATATATTGTTGTGTTCAACCTTTCTAAAGGCCCTGTAACAAACACTACGAAGTGTTGCCTTAGCGTACGCTGACGTATGTGATTTTTTTGCCAACATCTCAGTGTACGTTGGTGTATGTTACGGATACATCAGGCATACATCATCATATGTTGTCATACACTGTCATACGGTGCCTTACGGCGATGCACGCCAGGAGTCCGCAAATGTTGTGTGCATGTCAAAAAACTTAAACATATGACAATGTGCTGGGCATAGGTTAGGTGTATGCTATCTATATGTTAGACATAGGTCATATTACACCAGACGTACATTAGACACACGTTGATGTATCGACGATGTGAGACAACATGTGAATAAGGGTCGTCTAGCGTGTATCTAACGTTCGTATGGTGTTGCTCCAACATTCCTTGATATATATAACTTTTCGGCGCAGTGGGAAAAAGGTAGACGTCAGCGCAATGTATTGGTAGCGTGCGAACGACGTTGTGGTAATGTGTATCGATGCGTGCGAAAAAAACAAAAAAATGTAGGTGCAACTTGTCGGAAAGAGCCTGATATGTGAGCGTCATGAACATAGCATTCGCATAATGTTATTCCAGTGCTCCGCAAGCTACCGACCGACGTGTTACATGACGTATGAGAGTGCGTGATCGACGCATGACCGACGACACTCCTGCGCATTTTGGCGCGTGTCGGCATGGCGCCAGCATGCTATCAGCACGCACGACGTTGGACTAACACATGAGTAACGCTTCCCGATGGTGGTACGTTGCCGACGCGCTGACGGAACGCTCACCATCGTTGGAAAAAATAGTCAACGTAGGACAACGTTCCTCCAACACACTTCTAATGTATCTCGACGTGCCCCTAACGTCGCCATAACATTGCCACCCTCGCATCGTCGCACGTCGCAAGCACAAAACTTTCGACGTGCGATGACGCGCGCTGCCGAACATCGCCGTAGATCAACGTATACCAACACATGCGTAACGCGCGTGTGACACACGCGTAATGCTTCGTGATGTATCCCGACATAGCGCCAAAAAATCACACACGTCGACGCACATTGGTGAGAAGCGTCGTAATGTGACAGCACCATTAGCCTTACATTGAACCGGCGCCCTTGGCGTATCTCTAACGTATATAGCGTACGCCTAACATGCCTCTAGCATGTGCTGGCATACCCATAGTGTATTGCGAGCATACAGCGAGCGTATGCCCAGCGTGTTGGCTGTCGGTATAGGGCTGTCACACTACGACGTATGGCCTTAGTGTATGCCAACCTATGCAAATTTTGACCAACACGTCGGCATACGGCATCATAGGTTACATATAGGTTGGGCATAGGTCGAGTACACTTGGCATAGGTCGGCGTAGGTCGCCGTATCTCGACTTATTTTTATTTTCAAATTATTTCGACACGCTACGCACATGCCGCCACCATACATCGTAGTGTGACAGGGCCTTTAGCGTGACAGGGCCATAACTGACCACCACCACAGATCGACCATTCCGTATTGATGGCTTTATTTGGGTCCCATTGTAACAATTAAAAAGAATTCCCTAAATCTCCCTAATTGGACCATTTAAAGTCGGTCCCAAGGTCGGTCGCTTTAGAGCGGTTTTACTGTGTATACATATATGCGCTGTATAATCTATTATGGGAATATAAACAAGGACACTACTACTTATCAGTTCTCTTCTATAAATTAGTTATTACCTACTATCCTACTGTCATAGGAGTTAATTCCTGCTTCTGCCACTATGGTGCCACATATGAGTCGCTCCTGGCCACCCTGGTACCAAATGCATCTGGTCACTGCCGCCTCCAGACCTGATCGAATGGTCAGATTTTAATATATATATATGTGCGTGTGTGTGATAGGCCACATATGGCCGGCTACCCAGAACTTGGCTTCTCATGCAGTCAGCACCCGATGAACAAGGAAGATAAAGTATGCTTCCAACGTTTATTACATCTCCACTCACCACAGCATCCACAACCAAGTGACTCGCCCCCTGAGCAGCCATGTCGCATATCACCTCTCATGGGTGTGGGGTACGCTCGTCACGCGCAGTAGAGGGCAGTCCACTCAGGGCATTGTCCAACGGCTAGTGTGCCCCACCTGACACAGTAGAACTGCGATAGTAGACGGCATAGTCACTACATCCACCGTGTGATGGGGGAGCTCATGTACAGACTACTAGACTACATATATAAGAACTTATGCAAATATAAATAAGAGAATTTTCAATTTATTTCTCTTCTGGATATTTTAGCGGATGCTCTTTTCTAAAACATGCTCTACGAACTTGGCATTGACATTGCCAATCATTTTTCGGAGTGTCACTTATTGCGTTTTGGAAAAGTGCTGTTCATATATGCATGGTCATGTAACCAATTTCCAGTAGCCATGAATTTGGAACCCACTCCTCGTTAAATCTCCCCCCTTCATGTGAAGTCAACAAACATAAACTGGTGGGGGACAAAGGGCAAAAACGGCTCACCATACATGGACATGGTTGAAGTATTCAAATATCTCCATGGTATCTACAAGACAGGCGGCCCCCTTATCAGAGACTCCAACACCAGGACCAGAGGGCACTCCCTGAAGCTGAGGAAGCGGTACTCCAGACTGGACCTGCGACACAACTTTTTCGGCTTTAGGGTGGTTGACCTGTGGAATGACCTGCCGGAGAGTGTCATAGCAGCGGAGTCGGTGAACTGCTTCAAGTCCCGACTGGATGCATACTGGTCAAGCATTACATATATCTTGGCGCCAGTGACAGTTGCTACGATTGACCACATCTGAAGAACTGTCTCCATTTCAATTAATTAAGAGCGGCTAACAGGTCCAAGGCCTATTATAGCTGTATCCTATTGATTTATTGATTGATTGATGGAAAGAGTACATCAGGTGTCATGTTTGCTTTGCCTTGTTAGAGTGCGCAGTGCTATGTAAATGCAGAGGCCAAAGGAGGCGTCGGTGTGTTGTGTTGATGGCGTTTGGACTGTTCACAAAAGGACACCTACAAATAAAACCTCCATCAGACAGGCCACACTACCTGATAAGCAGAAACTGGTGATGAGGTTGAAAATGATATACTAATAGTGCTAGTTTTGATCATCCATAGCTCTGTTTCTCTCTCCATATATATATATATATGTGATGTTAAGCATTATGCAAGTATAAAGATGCGGAAGGGATTATTCTATTACATTGTTATATCATATTATTGTTATATTATAGTATTAGCCAATGGGCACTCTTCATGTATTTGCTCTTTATACCCCAGTGACACAAGAGCCTGCTTTCACCACCAACCTCTTTACATCCAAAAGGTTGCCAACCACCCAGCATCCCACTGGATACATTGATTCAAAAACGTGGTTGGTGCCCTGTCGGCACTGGGTCGGCGCTGGGTCTGTGCTGGATTGGCGGCACGGTCGGCGCTAGATCGCCGCATACAGTGAGTGCGGCATTGTATATGTTGGCGCCACCAGGTCGCCGCTAGATTGGCATCAGGTCGGCACCAGGTCATTGCCAGGTCACCACCAACCAAGGGGTCGGTGAGCTGACAGGACAAGGTCGGCACCAGGGCAGCGCTAGGTTGGTGGCAGGTCACCAACCACTTTTTATCGGCGCCGACCAAACTGGTCGCAAGAAGGATGCAAGTGCAGCAGCTGCAACCTCCTTGCGTGTAAAATTTCCAATATGGTCACTGGGAGGTTGGTGACCTTGCGACCCCAGTGCGTAAGGGGGGCTTAAGGCAGTCGTAAGGAGGACGTATGGACGTCACGAATCGATCATAAGCGAATGCAGGCCTCGTGTGACTAGGGTATTACTCATCCAGGGACTGTTGCGCCACCACCGGCCTTAACTTCTGGCGTAACCACTGTCACTTGCAGATTATTAAGTTTAAGCACGTCTGTGAATATATAGGTTTCCCCACATTAGCTGATGCGGGGGAGCGCCGAAGGTGGCGCCACCAGTCATGAGCATGGGTTGGAGGCAGTACAGAGTTGTCGGTGTAATCAAATATATAACAACATAATTTCCTTCCGTGCCTTTATACTCACATAATGCGTTACACATCAGATATATATATATATATATATATATATATATATATATATATATATATATGAAGAGTTCATGCGCAAAAACCGACAAACGCCATTCGGCCCAAAATGAAACCACCATTACCAGGTTTGAGATGAAGCTGTCATCATCCCGATAATCAAATATAATATGTTCTTGTAGAAACCAACACATCCCCTACATAATGCATTACCCGATATGAAACTAAAATGGACGGTTTTTGCGGCTGAACTATTCATATATAATTGCATATGCACTGAGCTCTCAGGCAAGGAACGACATAAACAGGTAAGCATGTATAGGGTGGTTGTACCAGAGAGCCTAGCTAGTGGAATGGTTAGCATACCAGATCTGCAATCAGAAAAAAAGAAATTTCGAATCCGATCCATTTTCTTTATTGCCGTGACATATATATATATATATGTATATATATGTGTATATATACATATATATCAATATGCATATGAGCCTGTCTCAAAAGGTGTTAACTCTTTTTTTTTTGTCCATTGTAACAATTGACACAAAATAGGTCCGAAACAGTTAGACTGAAAACACAAGGACATTTGCTTCAAATCAATATGTATTCTATTGGGATTATGAAACAACATGTAAAAAACAAATCAGTTTATCCTGAGCAAATGGTTAGGGAGATAGTATGTTGATCGTTACAATGGAAAAAGTGTTGTCCCATATTGCTTAGCACCTTTTAAGACAGTCTCATATATATATATATATATATATATATATATATATATATATATATACATATGCAACCTGAATCCTGGCAGGTCAAATCTAGAGAAGTATTGTGGGTTTGAAAATGTTATGCTTACCGCGGATTATTCAGCTTAAATCACGTCTGTGAATTTGCTATAACTTAGTATAAGTCAAATATATATTGGTATTGCTCATATATAAATACTGACTCGCGGCTAAAACAACAACACTGTCGGTAGCGACTGACAACGATAAGTGCATGGATAGAGTAAAGAAACTGCCCCAGTGTGGCGCCACCAGTTTGGTTGTTATGAACAGGATACATATAGCTGAAGTATGCTAATGATACTTCGCCGAACCTTGCTGCAACACTAGAAAGTCGTCATGAAATGAGGGCACTCTGTCACAAGTCGATACCCGTCCTGATATTACCTTAGATGTTGCGAGGACGCAAAACTCCAACAAGCAACCAACAGGAGATATATAGCTGGAATATGCTAATGATACTACTCCGAACCTGCCGGGCAGCACTATAAATTCACCATGAATGCGCACTGTCACAAGTCGGTGGCCGTCCTGATATGACCTTAGATGTTGCCATGACGTAAAACTCCAACAACCAACCAGCAGGAGACATATTGCTGGAATATGCTAATGATACTATGCCGAACCTTGCGGCAGCACACCAAAGTCACCATGAATGCGCACCATCACAAGTCGGTACCCGTCCTGATATGACCTGAGATGTTGCCAAGACGTAAAACTCCAACCACCAACCAACAGGAGACATATAGCTGAAATATCCTAATGATACTATGCCGAACCTTGCGGCAGCACACCAAAGTCACCATGAATGCGCACTGTCACAAGTCGGTACCCGTCCTGATATGAGCTGAGATGTTGCCAGGACGTAAAACTCCAACAACCAACCAACCAACAAACAGGGAGACATATAGCTGAAATATACTAATGATACTACGTCGAACCTTGCGTTATTTATAGATAGGATAATAAATTATATGTCACATATTTGGTATGCTCTTTCCACTGCAATACAAGAAATTTGTACTGCAATAACACAATGAACATACGAGAGGCGACAGGTGAGTGTGGCTTCTGCGTGCTGGCACATGACACCCTCTCCTCTCCCCCCATCCCCCCATCCCCCCTTCCCCCATATCCCACCCCCCATCCCCCATCCCCCAAATCCCCCATCCCTCACCCACCCAGCCCACCCAACCGGAGATAACCTCCCTCCCCGCTGCCAAGTGTACTAATGCCGGACGGTGACCAATCCGATTTTGTAAACGCATTAAGTGAAGGTAGGTAGGTTGTAGTACCAACTTGTGACAGTACCAACTTGTGACAGTACACCCTCATGGAAACGTTATAGTGCTGCCCCACTGGCTTCGTTGGTTATTGGAGTTTTACATCCTGGCAACATGTATGGTCATATCTGGACGGGTACCGACTTGTTTGTTTTGTTTGTTTGTTGGAGTTTTACGTCCTGGCAACCTCTAAGGTCATATCAGGATGGGTACTGACTTTTGATAGTGTGCACTCATTGCGACTTTATAGTGCTGCCCCACTGGGAAATCAGGCTGCCAGCACCATGACCCGATATCCCACTCAGTCACATTATCCTGAAACTGAGCCAACCAGTCCTCGCCCTATCATAATAATGTCGAGAGTCTGGCTAGGATGCAACAAGTATTAATTTTGAAGTTTTTGTTTGACTCGACCAGGGGTCAAACCCATGGGTTCGAATCCCACGATCTACCGTTGTAGTTGCGTCCGACTCCGTTACCTCACACTCCAACCCTTCAGCTGCACCCTATCCCACCATTTACCTATTTTCCCGTCCTGATATGACCTTAACTGTTGCTAGGATGTAAACGAAAAACAGCTTTCCATTTCGAACAGTACATATTCGAACAGTAGGTGTTTTTATGTCGTAGACTCCTTCATTGGGTATCCGGAAATGCATGGTGCTGGCCGCACGGTATCCTAATGAGGCAGCACTATGAAATTGCCATGCCTGCGCATTTCTGTGTGTAAATTTGGCAAGTCAGCCTGATATGTTGCAAGGACGTAAAACCACAACAGACAAGCAATTTGACCTACGGCGTTAATTCTGTTTGTGCGACCGACTACCGACTACCGACTACCGACTACCGACTACCGACTACCGATTAAAGCCGATTTTGAAAACCTTCAAACTACTGTTAAGCTGTCCGATGTGCTACTATGCTTCAGATTGCATGCCGGTCTTAAGGGACCTTTCCGCAAAGTGTGTTGCACAGTGAGGTGCTACTCAGATTACTTCTAGTCAGGAGTTCAAATTCCAGCCGAGTCAAAGCACTGACTTAGAAAATTGACAGTTGCCACTACATCACCTGGCCCTTGGCATTACTAGGATATGGCAAGGACTGGTTAGCTCAGTATCAAGATGATGTGACTGAGTGGGATATCCTGTCTTGGTGTCAGTGGCCTGGTCTCCCAGTGGGGCTCCACTATAAACTCACCATGAGTGCGCACTGTCACAAGTATCGATACCCATCCACATATGATCTTAGATGTTGCCAGGGTGTAAAACACAAACAAACAATAAACCTACAAGAGTACTGCCATTAGAAAGCGAGATGGTGATGGTAGTTGTCTATTTGTTTTTCATTAGATGCTGGATGGTGTTGGAAATTGTCTATTTATTCGCCATTAGAGGGTGGGAGGGTGATGAAAATCGTCTATTTATTCATCATTAGAGGGTTAGATGGTGATGGAAATCATCTATTTGTTCACCATTAGAGGAATGGATGGTGTTGAAAATAGTCTATTTGTTCACCATTAGAGGATGGGATGGTACTGGAAATCGTATATTTGTTCACCATTAGAGGATGGGATGGTGATGGAAATTGTCTATTTTTCATCATTAGAGGATGATATGGTGATGGAAATCATCTATTTGTTCACCATTAGAGGACGGGATGGTGATGGAAATAGTATATTTGTTCACCATTAGAGGGTGGGAGGGTGATGAAAATAGTCTATTTGTTCACCATTAGAGGATGGGATGGTACTGGAAATCGTCTATTTGTTCACCATTAGAGGACGGGATGGTGATGGAAATCGTCTATTTGTTCATCATTAGAGGGTGAAATGGTGATGGCAATCATCTATGTGTTCACCATTAGAGGATGGGATCGTGATGGTAATTGTCTATTTGTTCATCATTAGAGGATGGGATGGTGATGGAAATCGTCTATTTGTTCACCATTAGAGGATGGGATGGTAATGGAAATTGTCTATTTGTTCATCATTAGATGATGGGATGGTGATAGAAATCATCTATTTGTTCGCCAACCAACGCCCCACTCGCCTTCACTTGCTAATATTATATTGCAATTGAAGCGGGCGAACATGACGATTTAACTGTAACAATACCCGGCCATTGTCGAAAAGCCGCCTTCACCCAGCCACAGAACCTGGCGTCGTGGCCTGATTGGCAGAGTGCATGCCTCACGTGCGGTCGGTAGTTCGGTTCCCGGTCGATTTATACCAATGACTTTAAGATTCCTACTTGTCACTTCCTAGCCTGGCGATCGGCATTAATAGGATAGGGCAAGGACTTGTTACGTCAATGTCAGAATAATGTAACTGAGTGGGATATTGGGTCATGGAGCCGGTGGCCTGATTTCCCAGTGAGGCAGCACTATAAATTCGCCATGAGTGTGCACTGTCACAAGTCTGTACCCTTCCTGATATGACCATAGATGTTGCCAGGACATAAAACTCCAACAACCAACCAACCAACCCAGTGACAGACCCATGCCTTGGCAACATGCTGGCGACTTATATTTGCCTTTGAAATGAAACAGAAGTGGCATGGTCTAGTCATTAGAATACAATCCCCGGTGCCCTCAACACTATGCAGACTAAGCACTGACCCAGACTGAGTTCAATACAATTGTAGACGCATGGGTGGCGACTTGAACAATGCTGTTGGTGATTCTGTTTAGATTTTTTTATCTGTGTCATGTGTACTGTGGTTACGTTGCGAAGTGTTGGTAGGGGAATACTTTGTTTAGACTCTCTGCCCCCATCTATCTTTATCCTTCTTTGTCTGTTCTTTCCTGTGGTTATATTTATGTGACTTCCTTGCGATGTTTTAGTCTTCCAATAGTTTGTCTCTCTCTCTATTCTGTCCTGTGAGTTTGTGTGTGTGATTTTGTTGTGAAGTGATGGGAAGGGAACAGTTTGTCTCTCTCTATTCTGTCCTGCTAGTTTATGTGTGTGATTTTGTTGTGAAGTGATGGTAAGGGAACAGTTTGTCTCTCTCTCTCTCTCTATTCTGGCCTGTGAGTTTATGTGTGTGATTTTGTTGTGAAGTGATGGTAAGGGAACAGTTCTGTCCTGTTAGTTTATGTGTGTGATTTTATTGTGAAGTGACCGTAAGGGAACAGGTTGTCTCTCTCTATTCTGTCCTGTTAGTTTATGTGGGTGATTTTGTTGTGAAGTGATGGAGAGGGAACAGTTTGTCTCTCTCTATTCTGTCCTGTGAGTTTATGTGTGTGATTTTGTTGTGAAGTGATTGGAAGGGAACAGTTTGTCTCTCTCTATTCTGTCCTGTGGGTTTATGTGTGTGATTTTGTTGTGAAGTGATGGGAAGGGAACAGTTTGTCTCTCTCTATTATGTCCTGTTAGTTTATGTGTGTGATTTTGTTGTGAAGTGATGGTAAAGGAACAGTTTGTCTCTCTATTCTGTCCTGTTAGTTTATGTGTGTGATTTTGTTGTGAAGTGATGGTAAAGGAACAGTTTGTGTCTCTCTATTCTGTCCTGTTAGTTTATGTGTGTGATGGTGTTGTGAAGTGATGGGAAGGGAACAGAGTGTCTCTCTCTATTCTGTACTGTGGATTTATGTGTGTGATTTTGTTGTGAAGTGATGGTAAAGGAACAGTTTGTCTCTCTCTATTCTGTCCCGTTAGTTTGTGTGTGTGATTTTGGTGTGAAGTGATGGTAAGGAAACAGTTTGTCTCTCTCTATTCTATCCTGTTAGTTTGTGTGTGTGATTTTGTTGTGAAGTGATGGTAAGGAAACAGTTTGGTTCTCTCTATTATGTCCTGTTAGTTTATGTGTGTGATTTTGTTGTGAAGTGATGGTAAGGAAACAGTTTGTCTCTCTCTATTCTGTCCCATTAGTTTATGTGTGTGATTTTGTTGTGAAGTGATGGGAAGGGAACAGTTTGTCTCTCTCTATTCTGTCCTGTTAGTTTATGTGTGTGATTTTATTGTGAAGTGATGGGAAGGGACCAGTTTGTCTCTCTCTATTATGTCCTGTTAGTTTATATGTGTGATTTTGTTGTGAAGTGATGGTAAGGAAACAGTTTGTCTCTCTCTCTATTATGTCCTGTTAGTTTATGTGTGTGATTTTGTTGTGAAGTGATGGTAAGGAAACAGTTTGTCTCTCTCTATTCTGTCCTGTTAGTTTATGTGTGTGATTTTGTTGTGAAGTGATGGTAAGGAAACAGTTTGTCTCTCTCTATTCTGTCCTGTTAGTTTATGTTTGTGATTTTGTTGTGAAGTGATGGGAAGGGAACATTTTGTCTCTCTCTCTATTATGTCCTGTTAGTTTATGTGTGTGATTTTGTTGTGAAGTTATGGGAAGGGAACAGTTTGTCTCTCTCTATTCTGTCCGGTTAGTTTATGTGTGTAATTTTGTTGTGAAGTGATGGGAAGGGAACAGTTTGTCTCTCTCTATTCTCTCCTGTCAGTTTATGTGTGTGATTTTGTTGTGAAGTGATGGGAAGGGAACACTTTGTCTCTCTCTATTCTGTCCTGTTAGTTTATGTGTGCGATTTTGTTGTGAAGTGATGGTAAGGAAACAGTTTGTCTCTCTCTATTCTGTCCCATTAGTTTATGTGTGTGATTTTGCTGTGAAGTGACGGGAAGGGAACAGTTTGTCTCTCTCTCTATTCTGTCCTGTGAGTTTATGTGTGTGATTTTATTGTGAAGTGATGGGAATGGAACAGTTTGCCTCTCTCTATTATGTCCTGTTAGTTTATGTGTGTGATTTTGTTGTGAAGTGATGGTAAGGAAACAGTTTGTCTCTCTCTATTCTGTCCTGTTAGTTTATGTGTGTGATTTTGTTGTGAAGTGATGGGAAGGGAACAGTTTGTCTCTCTCTATTCTGTCCTGTTAGTTTATGTGTGTGATTTTGTTGTGAAGTGATGGTAAGGGAACAGGTTGTCTCTCTCTCTATTCTGTCCTGTGAGTTTATGTGTGTGATTTTGTTGTGAAGTGATGGTAAGGGAACAGTTTGTCTCTCTCTATTGTCCTGTTAGTTTATGTGGGTGATTTTGTTGTGAAGTGATGGGAAGGGAACAGTTTGTCTCTCTCTCTATTCTCTCCTGTCAGTTTATGTGTGTGATTTTGTTGTGAAGTGATGGGAAGGGAACAGTTTGTCTCTCTCTATTCTGTTCTGTTAGTTTATGTGTGTGATTTTGTTGTGAAGTGATGGGAAGGGAACAGTTTGTCTCTCTCTATTCTGTTCTGTTAGTTTATGTGTGTGATTTTGTTGTGAAGTGATGGGAAGGGAACAGTTTGTCTCTCTCTATTCTGTCCTGTTGGTTTATGTGTGTGATTTTGTTGTGAAGGGATGGTAAGGAAACAGTGTGTCTCTCTCTATTCTGTCCTGTTAGTTTATGTGGGTGATTTTGTTGTGAAGTGATGGGAAGGGAACAGTTTGTCTCTCTCTATTCTGTCCTGTTAGTTTATGTGTGTGATTTTGTTGTGAAGTGATGGTAAGGGAACAGTTTGTCTCTCTCTCTATTCTGTCCTGTGAGTTTATGTGTGTGATTTTGTTGTGAAGTGATGGTAAGGGAACAGTTTGTCTCTCTCTATTCTGTCCTGCTAGTTTATGTGTGTGATTTTGTTGTGAAGTGATGGTAAGGGAACAGGTTGTCTCTCTCTCTATTCTGTCCTGTGAGTTTATGTGGGTGATTTTGTTGTGAAGTGATGGTAAGGGAACAGTTTGTCTCTCTCTATTCTGTCCTGTTAGTTTATGTGGGTGATTTTGTTGTGAAGTGATGGGAAGGGAACAGTTTGTCTCTCTCTATTCTCTCCTGTCAGTTTATGTGTGTGATTTTGTTGTGAAGTGATGGGAAGGGAACAGTTTGTCTCTCTCTATTCTGTTCTGTTAGTTTATGTGTGTGATTTTGTTGTGAAGTGATGGGAAGGGAACAGTTTGTCTCTCTCTATTCTGTCCTGTTAGTTTATGTGTGTGATGTTGTTGTGAAGTGATGGGAAGGGAACAGTCTGTCTCTCTCTATTCTGTCCTGTTAGTTTATGTGTGTGATTTTGTTGTGAAGTGATGGTGTGACATATGTTGATCGACCGGTACACGCTGGTCACCAGCTAGAACTAGAATGTAACTAAGGCAACTAAGACCGTTAATAAAGTCAGTCTTGAACTGGAACTCACCGTGGTCGACTCGTATCTTACATGGTGTCAGATGTGGATTACCTAACATGACATAATGGCACTATCAGGATTAAAACCCCCATTGCCATTAAATTTGGAAGGTAACATCAATCTGAACTGGACCCAATGGATCGATTCCTATCGGATTTACGCAGTAGCAGCAGGAGTGGCTGCGAAAGCAGAGAAAGTTCAGTGCTGCGTGTTCCTGCACGTAGCAGGAACCGAGGCTCAAAAGGTTCATAGGACGTTCAACATTGACATAGCAGACAAAGAAAAAATTGCAATTTTGATTGAAGCATTTCAAAAGTACTGTGAGGGGAAGACAAACATTACGGTGGTAAGGTACCAGTTTAACTCTTTAAATCAGACCAACGAGTGTATAGACACTTATATCAGGAATCTTCGAAACAGGATTTCGTATTGTCAGTACGGGTCACTGGAAGATTCGCTGTTGTGTGACAGAATAGTATGCGGTGTCAAGAGCAGTACGTTGCGGGATCGTCTATTACAGACTAGCAATTTATCACTGGATGTTTGTATAAATATTTGTCGATTAAGCGAGCATAAATCGGACTTGATAAGTGATAGTACAAGTGAAATGAGAAATGAGAATGTCGACGCTATTTCAAGAATGGAGAGCGGCATGACGTCACAGCGATGGCCGGGACCATGGCGACGAACGTCACAACAACAAAACTACCGTGCCACTGGGTCAAATGCCAAATGTAACAATTGTGGATATCAACACTTTCAAGGGCGTTGTCCGGCAAAAGACAAACAATGTTCGGGGTGCAGAAGAACTGGACATTTCATCAAAATGTGCAGGCGAAATAACCAAAGGAGTACAGCAGTGAATGAAGTACATATTAGTCAGCACGGCGAACACGAGGAATACAAGAATCGTAGACGATGACAGCCCACATGATTTGTTCGTCGGTGCAATAACTAACGACAACAGCACAAAGGAGGGACTGTGGTACGCGAGTGTAAAGATCAAGGATGTTACGATAGAGTTCAAGCTCGACACAGGATCGGAGGCGAATATAATCCCGAGGAGATTATATAATAGGATAGGTGGGATAAGCATGTCCCCACCCCACTGTCACCTAGTCACCTATACAGGTCAACGCATAGAGCCGATTGGAGAGACGGTGATCGAGGTTCGTGGACAACGATTCAAGTTTCAAGTAACCGAAGAGGGCAGTCCATTACTTGGAAAAAGTGCTTGTGTTGCACTCAACCTAATCATGAGAGTGGACTGTATCTCCGACGATGTCAGTCCGAGGCAGAGCGCTGCAGACTTGGTAAATATGTACAATGATGTATTCACAGGGATCGGGAAAATAAAAGTAAACGCACATATCCATATTGATAAAAATGTATCCCCCATAATTGATGCCCCTAGACGAATACCTCATGCTATTATATCAAATGTAAAAAAAGAATTAGATAGAATGTTAGCGTTGGGGGTGATAGTGAAGCAGACGGAACCAACACCATGGGTTAGCTCGATAACGATTGTCAGGAAACCAGGTAAAATCAGGATATGTCTAGATCCAACGAAGCTGAATAAAGCCATATTGAGGGGCCCATATCCAACCCGTACTATAGAGGAAGTGGTGGCCAATACACATGGGGCCAAATATTTTTCAGTAATTGATGCAAACAGTGGTTACTGGCAAATTCATTTAGACAGAGAGAGTTCCGACCTTTGCACATTCAACACACCATGGGGCAGGTATCGGTTCACACGTTTACCGTTTGGTATAAAAACAGCTGGGGATATCTTCATCGAGGAAATGAATGGGATCATGGGTGACTTAGAGGGGGTGAACGTAATTACGGATGACATTCTAATATATGGAAAATCGGTTCAAGAACATAATACCAGACTTAAAGCAGTTTTGGACAGAGCCAGAAAATTCAAACTGACATTAAACCCAAAGAAATCTAAGATATGCCAGTCCCAAGTGACATATGTAGGTCATCTGTTGACATCCCAGGGCTTACTACCCAGTAAAGAACGGGTACAGGCGATCATTGACATGCCAACACCATGTGATAAAAAGGCTGTGCAAAGGTTTTTGGGTATGGTAGGTTACGTTAGTAAGTTCATTCCCAACATGGCTGAGTTGGCCAAACCATTGCGCATAATCCTTGGCAAAGAGATAGCGTGGCACTGGCAAAATGAACAGATGGAGTCTTTTACCAAACTAAAAATGTTACTTACAAAAGCCCCAGTACTAAAATATTTCGATGTCAGCCTAGATATTGTATTGCAAGTAGATGCGTCTAAGTCCGGGTTGGGCGCAACAATTTTCCAAGATAATAGGCCAGTTGCCATGGCCTCAAGAGCATTAGACAAAACACAAGCAAATTACGCTGTCATTGAAAAGGAACTGTTGGCAATATGTTTCGGATGCACAAAATTTCACGATTATATATTTGGCAAAGAAGTAACAATCCAAACAGACCACAAACCGCTAGTAGCAATCATGAACAAGCCGATACATTCTCTATCGGCGAGGATGCAACGTATGAGAATGAGACTACAGAATTATAACATACGAGTAATATACATTAAAGGCACGCTGATGTACTTTGCAGATGCGCTGTCCAGGGCTCACACCACATTGACCACACCAAACAACCTGTTCGATGATGAACTCACAGTAGCGGGAATTGAGTTGGGGAGCGATGGGATGACCAGGGTACGAGATGAGGTAAAAAAGGACAAGACACTACAACAAGTAATATACTTAGCAAGGCATGGATGGCCCAACCATAAGGGTAATCTCGACTCTGAGGTAAAACCGTTTTTTACCTATAGACATGACATCACGGTTCACGAAGGAATATTGCTGAAGGACAATAGAATAGTTGTTCCACACACGTTGCAGAAAGAAATGTTGCACAAGATACATGAATCACACCTAGGCATAGTTAGATGTAAACAGTTAGCATGTGACACAGTTTTTTGGCCAGGCATGAGTGGTCAAATAGAGGACCAAGTGTCCCGTTGTCAGATTTGTCAGGAATACAGAAACACACAACAGTCTGAGCCACTACAGAATCATAACATACCATGTATTCCGTATCATAAAGTGGGGGTTGACCTCTTCTTTGTGGAAAATACCACCTTTATATTAATAATTGATTATTATTCAAAATTTCCGGAGATAGTGGAACTGACAACCACAACCAGTAAAGATATTATTAACGCATTAAAACAGGTATTCTGCAGATACGGTATCCCAAAAATAGTGGTCTCTGACAATGGGCCGCAGTTTAGTAGCGCAGAATACTTACAGTTTTCAGAGAACTATGACTTCCGGCCAGTTTTTTTCGAGTCCGCTTTTTCCCTCAAAGTAATGGACAGGTCGAGAGATATGTTCAGACAGTAAAGTTATTAATAAAAAAAGCCATGTCGGATAACAAAGATCCGAACATCGCCTTACTGAATTATAGAAACACGACACTGCAAGGCTTAGGTGCATCACCAGCACAGTTACTTATGTCACATAGGCTCAGGACTAAGTTACCTGTAATAAATGCAAATCTCGCACCTAAATGTCAGGGGTCAAAGAAGACCGAGTTCAAAGAAATACAACGAAACCAGAAAAAATATTTTGATAGAAAGGCAGGACATGAACACCCACCCTTGCAAAAAAGCGAACACGTACGTTATTTACATCACACCGGGAAATGGGCTAAAGGACAAATAGTCGATTCACAGATGCCTGGAACTAGAGATTATAGCATAAGGAATGCACAAAACAAGATAGTGCATAGGAATCGTAAGCACATTTTCAAAACAAAGACAGACACATTTCCAAACAGAGGGCAGACGCATCATAATAAATTTGAGCGTTTGATGAGTGACAAACAAGTTGTACAGGAGCAGAGACAACAGGTACCATATACAACACGTTACGGGAGAGTTGTTCGCCCTGTTTCTCGTTTAATAGTAAGCTAATGTACATTTGTAAACGTGTGTTTCGCATGAGTTGATATACAGATTAAGTTATTACTAATGCACTCTGTAATGCCCGTATTATCTATGTATGTATAACATTTTCGTATACAACACTCACCAAATTTGGTGACATTGTCATAAATTGATATCACAATGTTACATGTCGTATGACCCATTCATCGGTGATAAAATGTGGTACGACAAACAAAAGACTTTGCAGAAGTCATGTCAACAGAGTGCGCGAAAGTGCCACCAATATATATGCATCAATATGAACATTCGTGACAGGCTCACAATGCCGGATAAAAGACATTATTTATAGAAGATAAGGTAGTGAGCATCATAGATGTTGTTTAGATATATGTTGCCAGCGTGTTATTTGTAAGAGTTACAACCTTAATAAACATTGAAAATAATATGGGAGTATATGACATATTCAGTTAAGATGCACATTGGTCGACATACACGGTTGGTGCATGGGTCTATTGACCATTATACATTCGACACATGGATTCCCACATGGTATTTATATAAGTGAGAATACCGCCTGTATGGTTAAATACTCATCTGAGTTCTATAGTGTATAGGAAATAAGTTTACAAAATGTTTATGCAATGGAGTATATTATATGTTAGCTAAAGTATGTATTGTCCTGTTGGGTATTTATATTTATAAGAGTAAGAGAGTTCTAACCTTAATAAACATTGAAAGGGAGATGTGACATATGTTGATCGACCGGTACACGCTGGTCACCAGCTAGAACTAGAATGTAACTAAGGCAACTAAGACCGTTAATAAAGTCAGTCTTGAACTGGAACTCACCGTGGTCGACTCGTATCTTACAATGGTAAGGGAACAGTTTGTCTCTCTCTCTATTCTGTCCTGTGAGTTTATGTGTGTAATTTTGTTGTGAAGTGATGGTAAGGGAACAGTTTGTCTCTCTCTATTCTGTCCTGCCAGTTTATGTGTGTGATTTTGTTGTGAAGTGATGGTAAGGGAACAGGTTGTCTCTCTCTCTATTCTGTCCTGTGAGTTTATGTGTGTGATTTTGTTGTGAAGTGATGGTAAGGGAACAGGTTGTCTCTCTCTCTATTCTGTCCTGTTAGTTTATGTGGGTGATTTTGTTGTGAAGTGATGGGAAGGGAACAGTTTGTCTCTCTCTATTATGTCTTGTTAGTTTATGTGGGTGATTTTGTTGTGAAGTGATGGTAAGGGAACACTTTGTCTCTCTCTATTCTGTCCTGTTAGTTTATGTGGGTGATTTTGTTGTGAAGTGATGGGAAGGGAACAGTTTGTCTCTCTCTATTCTGTCCTGTGGGTTTATGTGTGTGATTTTGTTGTGAAGTGATGGTAAGAGAACAGTTTGTCTCTCTCTATTCTGTCCTGTTAGTGTATGTGGGTGATTTTGTTGTGAAGTGATGGTAAGGGAACAGGTTGTCTCTCTCTCTATTCTGTCCTGTTAGTTTATGTGGGTGATTTTGTTGTGAAGTGATGGGAAGGGAACAGTTTGTCTCTCTCTATTCTGTCCTGTTAGTTTATGTGGGTGATTTTGTTGTGAAGTGATGGGAAGGGAACAGTTTGTCTCTCTCTCTATTCTGTCCTGTCAGTTTATGTGTCTGAAGTTGTTGAGATGTGATGGTTGTGAACAGGTTGTCTCTTTATATTCTGTACTGTTGTGTTATGTGTGTGATTTTGATGTGAAGTGTTTGGTAGGTGAATAGTTTATCTCTATTCTAATCCTGTGGTGTTATGTGCGAGATTTTGTTGGGAATTTTGGTAACAGGATTGTTTCTCTCTCTTTTCTTTCCCGTGGTAATATTTATGTGACCTTGCTGTGAAGCCTTGCTGGGACAATAGTTTGTTCTCCCTCTTCTGTCCTGGGGTCATATCTGAATGATTTTGTTGTTAAGTGTTGGTGGAGCAATAGTTTGTCTCTCTCTATTCTGTCCTCTGGCTATATGTGACTGATTTTGTTGTGAGGTGTTAGAGGAGCAATAGTTTGTCTCTCCCTCTTCTGTCTTGTGGTTGTATGTGTGTGATTTTGTTGCAATGTTTTGGACTTGCAATAGTATTTTCTCTCTAATCTGTCCTGTGGCTATATGTGACTGATTTTGTTGTGAAGTGTTAGAGGAGCAATAGTTTGTCTCTCCCTCTTCTGTCTTGTGGTTGTATGTGTGTGATTTTGTTCTAATGTTTTGGTCTTGCAATAGTTTCTCTCTTTAGTCTGTCATGTGGTTATATGTGCGTGATTTTGTTGTGAAGTCTTGCTGGGGCAATAGTTTGTCTCTCTCTCTATTCTATTGTGTAGTTATATGTGTGTGATTTTGTTGCAATGTTATGGTCTTGCAATAGTTTGTCTCTCTCAATTCTGTCATGTCGTTATGTGTGTGCGATCGTATTGCGAAGTCTTGCTGGGGCAATGGTTTGTCTCTCTCTCTATTCTGTCCTGTGGCTATATGTGCGTGATTTTGTTGCGAAGTGTTGATAAGGGAACACTTTGTCTCTCTGTCTCTCTCTAGCTGGCGTGCACGACGAGGGTACACGGCCAGCAGGTGACAATGGGATGGGGAGGGAATGGGAAGGAGGGGGAGGAGTAAAGTGTGTAGGGGACGGGGGGGGGGGGGGGATCAGGTAAGACAATACGCTCCTTGCGCACCGTCATGTCAGCACCCACCCACTGACACTGCCAACGGGGGAATGTCGGTGCCGTGGGAAATTGGCTGCTAGGTATGTGGAGTCGGGTTGAGGTGGGGGTAGGTACGTGTGTGTGAAGGGTGGGGGTGGGGGTCTGAGGGGTGAAGCGGTCAGGTGAGAGCTGAACTGAGGGGTGAGTTCTGAGAGGGTCAGCGAGTAAAGGGTAAAGAAGTTGGTTGGAGGGGCTGCAGGGGAGGTAGAGGTAGGAGGGGCGGAGGGAGGGAGGAGGGAGGGAGGGAGTAGGGAGGGTGGAGGGAGTGAGGAGGGAGTGAGGAGAGAGTGAGGAGGAAGTTTGGAGGGTGGAGAGGGATGATATTGGAGGTCAATAAGGGAGGTTGTGGGGCGCCTGGGTGTCACAGTAGGTAGGGAAGGGTGTGGGTGTGAAAGGGTTTCGTTAGGAAAGGGGCCAGTAAAGATCAGTGGAGGGGGGAGTGGGGAGGGGGGAAGGTCAATGGGTGTGGATGACTGTTATAGGGAGGGGTCGGTGGATGTGTAACAGTGGGTTCTAGGGGACAGGGTCAGTCGATGTGGAATAGTGTATTTTGGAGGGTGTCAATGAAAGTGGAAAAGTGTAATCTGGAAAGGGTTAGTGGGTGTGAAAGAGTTAAGCTAGAGGGGTCACTGGGTATGGAAGAGTGTTATCTGGAGGTCATTGGATGTGGAAGAGTGGCATCTGGGAGGGTCAGTGGGTGTGGAAGTGTGGGTTCTGGAGAACGCGGTCAGCGGATGTGGAAGAGTGTAAGTTCGAGGGTGTCAGTGGGGGTGGTGGAGTTAAGCTAGAGGCGCCAGTGGATATGGCAGAGTGTAATCTGGAGGAGATCAGTGGGTCTGGAAGAGCGTAATTTGAAGGGGTCAGTGCGTGTGGAAGAGTTTTTTTGGAGGGTGCCATTCGTGGTATATAGGGGTCAATTGGTGTGGAAGAGCGTAATTTGAAGGGGTCAGTGCATATGGACGAGTGATTTTGGATGGTGCCATTAGTGGTATATAGGGGTCAATTGGTGTGGAAGAGCGTAATTTGAAGGGATCAGTGCGTGTGGACGAGTGTTTTTGGAGGGTGCCATTAGTGGTATATAGGGGTCAATTGGTGTGGAAGAGCGTAATTTGAAGGGATCAGTGCGTGTGGACGAGTGTTTTTGGAGGGTGCCATTAGTGGTATATAGGGGTCAATTGGTGTGGAAGAGCATAATTTGAAGGGATCAATGCGTGTGGATGAGTGTTTTTGGAGGGTGCCATTAGTGGTATATAGGGGTCAATTGGTGTGGAAGAGCGTAATTTGAAGGGATCAGTGCGTGTGGACGAGTGTTTTTGGAGGGTGCCATTACTGGTATATAGGGGTCAATTGGTGTGGAAGAGCGTAATTTACATGGATCAGTGCGTGTGGATGAGTGTTTTTGGATGGTGCCATTAGTGGTATATAGGGGTCAATTGGTGTGGAAGAGCGTAATTTCAAAGACAATGTATGACAAGACGCGTCAATCAGCACTTTCATACAGGAATTTCTTAAATAATCATGCAGTGGTACCATACTAGGAGAAAGATGGTGCTCATTGAATGGCAATTCAAATGTTATATTTGCTCGCATACCAATTGGGTTCCGGTGGAACATTCTTTTCAATACACCATAAATAATATTAATATTGTTTTCATTATTAATATTAGCAGATAATACATTATAATTGTTGTACATTGTCATTTATGGTACAGCAGTCAAGGTGGGCATAGAAATCTGTTCCCTCATTTCAATGGTACATCAGTCAGGCTGGGCTAGGGTACCTGTCGAATTGCCTTGTTTGCCATTGGGTGGCAGCACTACATTAGTATTTCACGGGAAAGTGCTGAGTGGCACGTCTTGTCGTACATTGTCTTTGTTAATATGGAGGGGTTCAGTTGGTATGGAAGAGTGGTATCTTTGGGAGTCAGTGGGTGTTGAAGACTGGGATGTTGGTGGGGAAGGGGGGAGGGGGTCAGTGGGTGTGCAATCGTGGTTTCTGAAGGGGTATATTGGTGGTGTGAAGTGGTGCAGACTGGGAAATATATTATAATATCATTCAGGATGGTATATGGTAAGGTAAAGTGTTTTAAACTGATATAAGGTTTTGTTTGTTGTTGTTTTACGTCCCAGCAACATCTGAGGTCATATCAGGACGGGTACCGACTTGTGACAGTACGCACTTATGTCGATTTTTTAGTGCTGCCCCACTGGGAAATTAGGCCGCCGGCACCATTTTATTTTATCTTTTACTTTTGTTGTAAATATAGTTTATTCATTGAATAAAGTCTTTTGTCAGCGCCGTGGCACTGGTCTTCCAGCCATGTGACAATACAGTTATTTACAATATATGTATATGTAGTCTGATATTGTCATCAGCAGCTAGCTCAAGTCAGCTGAAATAACAATATTAATCATTCCAAGATTTAGATATGGTATAGTTTGACAATTCACATATAAAAATAGTAGTTATATGTTGTATTCATACATACTTAGATACATACATGTGTATTGATTAGACCTTTACATTATGGAGTGGTTAGGTGCATAGTTCCCCTTCATAGGTTTGTATGCCTACTGTGTTGTGAATTGCGTAATTATCATGTTGTTGGAGATAACATTTTGAGATGGAGTGTTAGTAGAATGGTTTGTTTATTCTGTTAGATAGAGTGTGGTTAGCTTGTAGGGTTATGCTTAAAAGGGTAATACCTCGGGCGTGTTTTTGAGTATGTGAAGGAGTACCCAATATCCCACTCAGTCACATTATCCTGACTCCGAGCTAACTAGTGTGATATAATTTGATGTGAGGGTAATGTTGGGTGGGGTGATGTGTTTATTTGTTGGCCTCTTTGTTGGATTTTACATTTTGCCTACATGTAGGGGCATATCAAGATGGGTAGCGACTTGTGACAGTGCGCAGACATAGGAACCTAATACTAGTGCTGTCCCACCGAGAGACTGGATCACTGGCACCATGACTCGGTATCCCACTCAGTCACATTATTCTGATCCTGAGCTAACCAACCCTTGTGCTATCCTATTACCGCCGAGCACCAGGCTATGCAGCGAAAAGTATCAACTTTATAAGTCAGTGCTTTGATATAAGCCGCGATTCAAACTCCCAAATCTTGTTTTATTTAATGATGTCTCTAGAGCACATTGTTTTTTTTTATAGTATCATCAGCTATTGGATGTCAAACACATGGTCCACTCTGACATATTTCCTTGCAGGAAACCTGCTGCCGCCACATAGGCTACTCTTTCCGATAAGCACCAAGGGGTCTTTATATGCACTTTCCCACAGACAGGACATGATTCGAATGCCCAACCTTTTCACATGGGTAGCCAGGGCTCTTTACCCATTTGGCCATCGCATCCGGCGAGGGTGTTGTGTGACAGGGCTGTGTCGTGTAGGCCGATGTATGGTGGTGTAGAGTGAATGATGCAAGCTGGTTTAGGGATGTGTAGCGTGCTAGCTTAACGTAATACGGGATGAGTGCTGCGGTACATTGAGGGATGATGGCATCGCATGGGGCGCCCCGGAGTGTTGAAAGGGGCTGTGCACTATGATACAGTCACTGCTAGTCTCCATGTTTCATAGTACACATTGTTCCAGGTTTGTGTTTGTTTGTTGTTGTTTTACGTCCTGGTAACATCTAAGGTCATATCAGGGCACACTCATTGCGACTTTATAGTACTGCCAGACTGGGAAATCATGCCACCGGCACCATGACCCAATATTCCACTCAGTCACATTATCCTAACGCTGAGCCAACCAGCCTTTACCCAATCCTATTAATGCCGAGTGCCAGGCTAGGAAGTGACAAGTATCAATTTTAAAGTCATTGGTTTGACTCAAGCGGGAACCAAACTCCCATGCTGACTGTTATTGGTTGTTGGAGTTGTATGTCCTGGCAACATCTATGGTCATAGCAGGATGGGTAGCGACTTGTGACAATGCGCACTCATGGTGATTTCATAGTGCTACCCGACTGGGAGACCAGGCCACCTGCACCATGACCTGATATCCCACTCAATGACATTTTCCTGACACTGAGCCAACCAGTACCTGCCCTATGCTAATATTAGTAATAATGCTGAGCGCAAGGCTAGGAGGTTAGAAGGCAATTTTGTAAGTCATCGATTTGACGCAACTGGGAATCAAACACCTGACCTTCCGTACGGGAAGCCTGCGCTCTATTGATTCAGGCACCGCATCCAGTGGTATCGCAGTGAAGGAACTAGTTTTATCCATACAGGCGTTCTGCATGTACTGAAACAGATTGTAGCTTCTACACGCAATGGATCCTGAACAGGCTCCAGCAGTTGGCCACCAATGCCAATATCTATGAATATGTGTGGAGTATTCGGCATTCCAATGTCGCATGTTAAGGCCAGTGTA
Source organism: Branchipolynoe longqiensis (assembly GCA_030323885.1). Taxonomy (NCBI): domain Eukaryota; kingdom Metazoa; phylum Annelida; class Polychaeta; order Phyllodocida; family Polynoidae; genus Branchipolynoe; species Branchipolynoe longqiensis. The sequence continues at coordinate 42,783,057 of CM059199.1, read as the reverse complement.
GGACGTTCAAAACACTACCCCATTGAAAACACTATGGTAGTGTTTTGAAATCACTACGATAGTGTTTTGAACATAAGTTCAAAACACTACTGTTAAGTTCAAAACACTATCAGTACGTACGTCTAAAACACTACCCAAGTTCAAAACACTATCATAACATGGGGCTGTAATGCCGCAAAATGTAACCTACAGGTACATATTGGTATACACTGACCATGCTGTGGCATTTGAAGCACGTACTAATTGGTTTGGTTATTGGGAGTTTTACGTCCTGGCAACATCTAAGGTCATATCAGGACACACGTACTAGTAGTATACGCTGATAGCACTGCGGCAATTTTAGCATGTATTAGTATACGCTGTTGGTGCTGCACATATTAGTAGTATACGCATCACTGTCCCACCCTACTGCATTCTTCCCCACCTCACTGCTTACATCCCCACACTACTGCATACTGCCCCACCCTACTGCATACTGCCCCACACTACTGAACACTGCCCCACCCTACTGCATACTGCCCCACCCTACTGCATACTGCCCCCCTACTGCATACTGCCCCACCCTACTGCATACTGGCCCACCCTACTACAAATGATAATGACTATGAAGCAATTGCATTAAGACAATTAGAGTAGTGTTTTGAACTTAAAGGTAGTGTTTTGAACTGGAGGATAGTGGTTTCAGCATGACCACAGTAGTGTTTTGAACCTACCTTCAACTAGGTTGAAAACACTACTGTAGTGTTTTGAACCTAGGTTGAAAACACTTCCGTAGTGTTTTTGTGGGGTAGTGTTTTGAACTTACTACACCGGCTCATATTACACGATAATTACAATTGATATTGAGGACAAGACGTGGTGGCTAAATTGGTAAAAGTACAAGCTTCCCAAACTGAAGGTAGCAAGTTCAAAATCCCACCTGAGTCAAAGCAATGACTTAGATAATTGATATTTGTTGCTACTCAGCGTGGTCCTCGCCATTACTAGGACAGGGGAAGAACTGGTTAGGATAATGTGACTGAGTGGAAAATCTGGTCATTGTGCTGGTGGTACCTTGGTCAACCAGTGGGGCAGTAGTATAAAAGTCGCAATGTATGCACAATGTCACAAGTTGGTCATCATCATCATCATGCTGTCGGTCGCGATGCGACAAAGACTGCTTTCATTACTTGACTGCCGCTCTCCACCTAGCTCTCTGCTGTGAGAATGATGTCCATGAGTCGGTCTTAATGTCTCTAAGCTTCAGGTTTCTCTTGATGGTATGTACATTACATGAAAGCTGCCTGCAAAAGTGTTGAAGCGCTGCTGGCTTTTGCAAGTTACCAGCGGTACTCTCTCAGGGAGCAAATAGAGGTTTGGTACCCATCCTAATATCACCGTAGATGTTGCTAGGATGTGAAACCCCTAAAAACAAGCAATCCACAACAACTTGTACAATTTGAGACGGCCTGCGATTAATATAGCTACGGTTAGATTCTTCAATTGCAGGAATGAGACAATGATTGGAGTTTTACATCCTAATAACACCTTAGTTCAATATCAGGATTGAATCATACCGGAAGTCTATGTTGAGCCTTAATAAATTAAATATTGCATAACTGCTACGACATTGTGTGTTTTAGTGATGGGGGGAATATTTATTGTGAGTAGCCCCCTTAGCGCTAAGGCATTGGTTTCCATTGGTTGTTTAATCACATGTTTTTATTTGTTTGGATTGCAGATAATTTACGGATATTGACAACAAAAGCCATTTCCATAATAAAACTCATTGCGCTTTCTGAGAAATAGAAGAGAGCTCTGAGGCACCGTGCGCAGTGGCCAAATTGGTAAAGCGCAGACCCTCGGTGCGGGAGATCGGGAGTTCTGTTCCCGGTCGAGTCAAACTAATGACTTATAAAATTGATAATTGTCACTTCCTAGCCTGTCGCTCAGCATTAATAAGATAGGGCATGTATTGGTTAGCTCAATGTCAGGATAATGTGACTGAGTGGTATATCGGGTCATGGGGCCTGTGGCCTGATTTCCGAGTGGGGCCGCACTATAAAGTTGCCATGAGTGCACACCGTCACAAGTCGGTACACATCCATGATATGACCTTAGATGTTGCCAGGATGTAAAACTCTAACAACCCACTAATCGCCATGAGGCTAGTGCAGTCCCGGTGGTCATGTGGATGATAAGTAGCTTCACATTGGGAAGATACTGCGGTGAACCCTGCTGACCGGTGTAGCAGGTAATCGCAAACCCTGTAAATCGCAAACCCCCACTTGTGATTTCATAGGAAATCGCAAACCTCCATGCCATGTATGGGCATGGGGGTTTTGCGATTTCCTAGGAAATGACATATCCCCCATGGACATTGCAAACCCCCCATGTTTGGCAGTCTTTATCCTAATGAAAACATCTTTGCATTCGTAATTCCGACCACATGTGCACTGAAAATGGCCTTTATTCACAGATGTCACCACAGTGGCCATTATAAAGGCCAGCTAAAGAGGTGCGGCAATATCCTGGTATTATCACTCAGTTTCAGGATCAGCAATGTAGACAGTCATTAGCAAAATGGCCTTTTTAGTTCCAACTTCAGTCACTGCATACAGTAAAATAGAACCATTTTAATATTACAAATTCTTATTTATCGATTATTTAAACCATTATTTACTAGCCTATTAGTTGAATATTACAAAATGCTACAAAGCATGGGGGGTTTGCGATTTCCAGTAGGGGTTGGTGATTTCCTAGGAAATTGCAAACCCTGGGGTGCGCGATCTCCAGGGGTTTACGATTTCCTGCTACACCGGCTTAGTCGTATTGGTATACAGAGGCATCGGTGTCGGGGGATCTGGTACTAGTGGTACAAACGGAAGGTGCTGGAAATAGCCATTAACGATGATAAGTGTGTGGAGGCTAAGGTAGCTTGTCTTCATTTCTGTACATGTATCTATATATAATTATATATGAAGAGTTCAGGCACAAAAGCCTATAAACGCCAATCCAAAAATTGTATTAAAATAAACGATTTCCATGTGAAAGCAATTTTAATTCTCACCAATTCCACTTTTCATGTGAAGAAATGGTTACGGAGCAATGAACCAAAGTATAGGATTGTAAAAAAAAACTTGTTGAAGGGTTGATTCCAATGTTTATCTCAATTTTTGGATTGGTGTTTACGAGGTATTGCGTCTGTACTCTTCATATATCCATACATAGGTATATATTCTAGATATATATATATATATATATATATATATATATAGGTCATTCCCTCAAAATGGGTGCTAAAGTGTGACATTTCTCTTGGTCATCATCGTCATCATCATGCTGTTGGTCGTGATGTGACAAAGACTGCTTTCATTACTTGACTGCCGCTCTCCATTTAGCTCTCTGCTGTGAGAGTGATGTCCATGAGTCGGTCTTAATGTCTCTCAGCTTCAGGTTTCTCTTGATGGTATCCTTGAACCGGAGATGAGGGCACCCTCTCTTTCTGTAACCAGAAGACAGTTGAGAATGGAGGATCTGCTTGGGTAGCTGATGACGTCCTCATGAGGTGTCCAGTCCACCGGAGATTCTTTTTGATCAGAAGATCTTCCATAGAGGGCAGCCCCGTCCGTTCGAGTATTTTAACGGACGGGGCTGCCAATTTCCAAAACTCCACCTTTCTTTTGGTACATGAGTTGATTAAGGAGGGGAAATTTCAATCACGGACAATTGCTCTTCCTCATTCCACTGCTCCTTGCCCTATCCTAGTAATGCTGAGTGCCAGGATAGGTAGCAACAGGTATAAATTGTTAAGTCATTGCTTTGACTTTCAAACCCGGTAAGTTCAAAACCCACGACCTACCAGAATGGGAGGCGGATGCTCAACTCATTCGGCCATCGCATCTGGTCATGGAAGCCAAAGGTGAAAACATTCCAAATAGTAGCAGAAACCATTCCAAATAATAGCAGAATCCATGTTCCTATGAACGATTTTACATGTTGTGCATAAATATGTTACAGTTGACAAAAAAAACAATATACTTTATTATTTAAATCTTATATAAATTGAACAATATGTTTAAGTTGCATAGTCCGATGGTTTTGAGTTTGTGTCATTTTCTGAGTTAGATATATTAACTTGATTATTATAGCCTCCCTTACTTTAGTTTGAAGTGACTTTTATTTTAAATGTCTAACTTTTGAGATATTTGAAGTGCAACCATCCACAAATAATGTTGGCAAGCACGCCAAAATTCTTACACCATAGGATTCTGGAGTGACAGGTTCTATTAAATTGGCTCTGTATGCCCTTCTATATGGTGATATGGTGACATATGCTTAATATGTGCAACAGTATCTAAGTTGGATATGTAGAATCAAATCTGGAAGATTGTTTTGGTTTGAAAATTTGATGTTTTCATCTCACTATGCAGCTTTAATATCACTTGTGTAACATGGAAATCAAAGTCACACGCACAACATCCCTTTAACATACACAACATAGTCAATCAATGTTATTGATTACAGTTGAGAAAACTAAATTATTTCTGACAAGAAGTCGAGATAATATAACTTTTTTCAAGTTTCTTTTTATATTTGTTTGGGGGTCGTTTAACAAATACAAGAAGAAACTTGAAAAAAAGTTATATTATTTCGACTTCATATGGTCGTACTCTCATTTTCACCCGGTGCAGAAAGGAACGCTTCATCAAGGTAGCTTATGTGTAGTAGGGCCTACACGTAAAAGCACGACAGAGGGATCCTAAGAACAGTACAATGGGCGCATTCGACTGGGCCTCTCTATCCGAATATCAAAATATTTCCGAACAAATGCCCATTCGACTGGTATCGTGGGTTTCTATCTATACTATTCGGATGTGTGTTTTGGCTCCATCCACAAGGTCACGTGGTGTATTTCAACATGGCTGATATGAATAGTGGTGTGATGTTTTTGTTTTCTTATTAGCTTCATGTCCTTCTGGTGCGTGACCACTCATGTAAACTGATAGAAAATAAACTCGTCATCGGATGTAAAAGTAAAATAAAAGCACACATGTAAACTGAAAGGCAATTCTCGATGTCGGCATGACGTCACAACCCCGGAAACTCGCCCGCGAAGGGTAAAATACCGCAGTGATGTGGCTGCAGCATCTATGCTATGTCTATGCGGAGTATTTATTTCTGTAAAATAAATTTAATTTGAATATTTGAACGAAACAGTACGGGAAGAGGACAAATTCATCAAAATCATTTTACTTTTTACACCTCTTTGCTACGTGCGACACGACAGTTTCATAAAGCAGCATGTCATCGTCTAATTCCTCACTTGAAAAACTCTCCAAATACAAGGTTGACAGAACACAGTACGATGCTTGAGCAGCCATGTTTTATTTCCGAATACAAGCCATTCGGCTGGTCCTGTTTGCATTCGAAAACCAAGTTCACTGCGCAGGTGGGCGAAGCCTAATTTTACGGATAGAAAGGGCCCAGTCGAATGCGCCCAATGATTGCATGTGAATGGCGAGGTAAGAAGCAAGACACCCATTGCTAGCTGCTACCTCATGCCGTTGGTTGGTTGGTTATTGGAGTTTTACATCCTGTCAACATCTAGGGTCATATCAGGACGGATACCGACTTGTGAGAGTGCAAACTCATGGTGACTTTATAGTGCTGCCTCACTGGGATACCACTCCACCAGCACCACGACCTGATATCCCACTCAGTCACATTATCACGACACTGAGCCAACCAGTCCTTGCCATATCCTTATAATGCCAAGCGCATGGCTAGGAAGTGACATATATCAACTTTTAAGTCATTGGTTTGACTGGTTATGAGGGTTCGTAGAAAGCAACCAATCATGTCCAATTAGATTTTTTTTTTTATTGAGCATTCACCTACTTATGTTGCTATGTTTTGCCGAACTATATTATCTCGACTTCATATGGTCCTAGTGTCATTTTCACCAGAGCAGAAAGCACCGCTACATCAAGGTAAGACATCGAATGCCATACACGTAAAAGCACGACAGAGGGATCCAAAGGGCAGTAGGCCTACAATGATTATGTGCGAATGGCTAGGTAAGAAACAAGACACCCATTGATGTCTGCTACCTCATGAAGGGACCCTGGGGGAATGGGGATAGTGGGTGCTGGCAGACACACAACGCACTAATTGCCCTCTGAGTTCTTAGAAAGTCTGAAAGGTAGCTCATGATGTAAATGCACGGTATTGAATGCACATCGGGAGATATCTGTATACATCCGGCAGGCCATGATATATATATATATATATATATATATATATATACATGATATATGATCCACAGAGGGAACTTTCCATATATATATTATACATCCCCCAGGCCATGATATATATATGATATATGATCCACAGCGGGAACTCTGTTTATATACATCCCCCAGGCCATGTTATATATATATATACGATATATGATCCACAGAGGAACTCTCCATATATATGCATCCCCCATGCCATGCTATATATATATACACTATATATGCTCTACAGAGGGAACTCATCATATCCATCCCCATGGAAATAGTATATATAGATTATACACCGCATAGGTAACTTTGCTTAGAAAGTTTGAAAGGTAGGCAATGCCATATATGCACGGTATTGGATGCACAGCAGGAGATATCTGTACTCATCCGGCAGGCCATGATATACATATATATATGATATATGATCCACAGAGGGAACTCTCTACACACATTACTCAGGTCATGATATATATGCATTATATATGCTCTACAGAGGGAACTCTCCACATACATTACTCATGTCATGATATACATGCACTATATATGATCCACATAGGGAACTCTCTACATACATTACTCAGGTCATGATATATATACAATATGGATGCTCTACAGAGGGAACTCTACATGTACATTACTCAGGTTATGATATATATGCACTATATAAGATACACAGAGGGAAATGTCCACATACATTACTCAGGTCATGATATATATGCACTATATATGATCCACAGAGGGAACTCTCTACATACATTACTCAGGTCATGCTATATATGCATTATATATAATGTGCAGAGGGAACTGTCCACATACATTACTCAGGTCATGGTATATAAGCTATGTATGATCCACAGAGGGAACTCTCCACATACATTACTCAGGTCATGTTATGTATACACTATATGATTCACAGAGGGAACTCTCCACATACATTGCTCAGGTCCTGATATATATGTCATATATATCATCCACAGAGGGACCTTTCCACACACATTACTCAGATCATTATATATATGCAGTATATATCATCCACAACAGGAACTCGGCATATAGATCCCCCAGGCAAATAGGATATATAGACGATATATGCTCCAGACAGGTAACTCTTCATATACATCTTAAATACCATGATATTTGTACACTATGTATGACCCAGAGAGGAACCTTCCCTATACATTCCCATACAATGATATATACACACAAGAGAAGATTCAGAGAAAAGCTCCATCTCAATCCCCAGTGCATGATATATATACACACAAGAGAAGATTCAAAGAAAAATATCCATATCCATCGCCAGTCCATGACCTATATGCAAAATAGAAGATTCAGAGAAAACCCTCCATATCCATCCCCATACCATGATATATATAGATAATAGAAGATTCAGAGAAAACCCTCCATCTCCATCCGAAGTGCATGATATATATATATATATATACACACATCTCCATCCGAAGTGCATGATATATATATATATATATATATACACACAATAGAAGTTTCAGAGAAAACCCTCCATATCCATCCCCATACCATGATATATATACCCAACAGAAGATTCAGAGATGGGACCCTCCATATACACCCCCCACCCCCCACCATTCCGTGATGTATAAAATCTACAGTTGGAACTCTCCTGAACACATTCCCCAGTCCATGATACTACACTGATATCTAAATTAGCTGTGTAGAATCAGATATCTACATTAGTTTCCAAAACATCACCTTTTCATCAAGCTTTAATGCTGCATATTCTGATCCAAACCTCAAATGTTGAAAACCTAGATTTGATCCTACATATTTAACGTAGATACTGATGCACTTATTAAGCATTTGTTGCCAAATAGAAGGGAATACTGAGTCAACTTAATAGAATATGTTACTGCCAAAGCCTATGGTGTCAGGGTTGTTGGCGTTCTTGCCACAATTAATTTTCCATGTTTGCACTTGAATGTTGCCATTTAAAATAAAAGTTACCCCAAATGAAAGGAAAGTATGCTAGATTATAATAATCAATTTGATATATTAATTCAAGATAAATGGCAGAAACTCAAAACCATCAGACTATACAACGCTAATTATAGTTACACATTCATAGGTTGCTCATCAGAGAAATAAATAACACACAGCTTTTCGTGTTCTTTACGTTGTTATTTTAGTTTTAGTTTTATTGGTTTGTTTTGTTTTGTTTTGCCATAAATAGTGCATGGCATAACATAGTGGTGACTGCGTACCGGTTTCCTTGAGGGACAGCAGGTGAAGGTCATTCCGTGGTAGGTACCCTCCCAGGCCTGTATGCATGAAGAATTATGTATCGGCTCTGGTGTTATCGGCCGGCATTGGAAATTCGGTCACGGGGTATGTATGGAGTCAAAGCGTGGAGGTGTTAGCTAACCTAGCAGTTATTTATAGATATGGGAAATCCCTCTGTGTCTGTGTACATTCGTCGATTTGACAATATTAATGTCACCGCCATTGTAGCGGCGGCATTAATATCGGTTCGAAATTATGGTTAATTTAATGAAATTTCACGATTTGAGTATGTAATTCTGTCAAATATGATCGCATTAAATAGATTTGGGCCTAATATATTGCCGCCGATGCGGCGGCGGCGATATTTTCTTCATCTTCGACAGTATGGATTGCAACGTCGATGCGGCGGCGGCGGCGATTTGCTTTGCGTACATTCGGCGATTTGCCAATATTAATATCGCCGCCAATGTAGCGGGCACGTTAATATGGGTTCGATTTTAGGCTTAATTTAATTAAATTTCATGATTTGAGTATGTAATTCTGTTAAATATGATCACATTCAATAGATTTGGCCCGAGTCGGTCCCTAACACTGACGGTAAACCTGGTATGGGCTGGGGTTAGACTCTCCGACCTTAAACTTGCGAAGTTTCCCTAACACTCCCCCATGCATACCGACTTTTCCACGCTAACCCGGAGATCACCGCTAGCCACAGGTTTGGAGCGCTAACCCTGCTTCATGCATATGGCCCCTGCTTTCCGTACAGCTGGCGACCCAGTCGCCCGGTTAGGTTCCGGGTAGGGGACACACAGTGCACGCCCAGCATGCATTGCGGGCTGACTCACCCTTTGCCGGCATGGAAACAAAGCTCCTCACGCCACCTGGTAGCGACACCTGGTACCATGTGGGGCACCACATTGTGTATGTGTGTGTGGGAGGGGGGGGGGGGGGTGAGGAGGGGGGGAACGGCGAGGCACTGTATTGTATGTGTGTGTGGAGGGTTGGGTGGGAAGGGAGAGGTCGGGTCCGGCTTTCTGACTAGCAATTATTAATCGGATTAATATGTGCTGTATGTGGCTGCAATATATATATGGCTACGTCCACATAATAAATTGCATTGTACATATATCCAGATATATAAACGCATTTATATATATATATATATATATATATATATGTGTGTCTATATAGAGACATAATCGTGTCTAAATAGTATATACACAGACACGATTTTCTTAACCTATATATACTGTATAATACATATTGATATGTTTATAGATAGATATCCGCATGTACATGTATATGTATTACGACTATTTGTAGGCTAAGAATATACCTATTCATATATATATATATATATATATATATATATATATATATATATATATATATGTGTGTGTGTGATATAATCTATTATAGGAATATAAATTGGTGGAGGCATATATCTTATAATTATTATTTATTTATTATTTGTACGACTGAATAATTATCCGCCTCTCTGCTTGTTATGTTTATTTGCTGCGGGCCAGCACCCTTCCATTGCTGCTGCCGCCCTCACCGCCTAGTCCGCGCACTACAGCCGGTCATCTGTGCCAGTACACATCCAATTTTTACTTTTAGTTTTGTATAGGTAGGGCGTTTATTGCTCGGCCAGGAGCCTCATCAATAAATTAAGACTGTTCACCAACTTCCATCTCGGCTTCCTCTTTTGCTACGAACCCTGACTTTATATATATATATATATATATATATATATATATATATATAAATATATATATATATACATAAGTCTATGTATTAATTATTATATAGACGTTAAGATAATTGTATATATATTATATATGTTGAGAATATTGTATTTTCAAACAGCCAATGTATACAAACATAGATTAGCGGTAAACGTTTTAATTCCTGCTCAGAGTGCTGGTAGATAGATGACCGGGCACGGTGGCCTAATCGGTAGAGCGCGGGCCTCGGGTGCGGATGGTCAGGAGTTCGGTTCCTGGTCGAGTCAAACCAATGACTTTAAAATTGATACTTGTCGCTTCCTGGCTTGGCACTAATAGGATTGGGCAAGGACTGGTTAGCTCAGTATCAGGATAATGTGACTGAGTGGGATATCGGGTCATGGGGCGCCAGCCTGTTTTCCCAGTGGGGCAGCACTATAAATTCGCCATGAATGCGCACTGTCACAAGTCGGTACCTGTCCTGATATGACCTTAGATGTTGCTAGGACATAAGACAACAACATCGCACACAGCACAAAGTATTCGTCAGCGATTTTGAAAGTAATCAGATTGCATTTGATTGAGTTCCTATGCTGTACACTATACAGCATGGACCGCTCCTCAATCATATTGTTTCAGAGAGGAGTGTGCTGCACACAATATAGAACATTCCACCCCTACATCACCATGTACAAACCCAAATCTGATCCTATCAATGACTAGAAGACCCCAGTGCTTTGGCGCTAATAAAATAATATGTTCAGACAAATAAAATATTTACAAACAAACAAACAGAAACTGGCTCTGGGGCGTGTCTATCGGATTTAGATATGCGTCTACTATCGAAGGCCCCTCACTTCCATCACGTGTCATACGTCAATGTCACATCGCCTTTGCATGACCAAGTCAACACGGGGTCTTTGTTCAGGTGTCCATACATTTTTGCTCAAACTTTATTTTCCTTATGTTATTATTAGGAGGGGGGAGGGATATGAGTGGGGTGTATTTTTAAAAAGAATTACAGGGTGTGTCATACTTTGTAGAAGTCGCCAACCATAAACTATACCTGGCACAGTCATGGTTAATGCAATAGCAGGTGGAAGAGCACCTAGCTAATACCCCTGTCACACTACGACATAAGAACCAACGTAAGCCTAGCGTAGGTGACTTTTCATCATTACGTTGAGGTACGTTGGGTTACGCTAGGATGACCTTAGAATGACGTTAGACTGATGTCGAGCTATGTCATGTTATGTCATGTTACATCGAGTTACGTCGAGGTTTTGGACATGTTGAAAACTTTCGACGTAGCTCGATGTGAAGCCGTTACGTCGGGATGATGTCACGCTGACGTTAGGCCGACATTAGGCGACTGTTACAGCTGCATCAGTGACGGTAGATCTATGGTGTGTTGTTTGGTTGTTTGGTTGGTTGTTTGGTTGTTTGTTGGTCGGGTGTTGGTTGGTTGTTGGTTGGTTGTGGATTGGTTGTTGGTTGATGGGTTAGTTGTTGGGTTGGTTGGTTGGTTGGTAGGTTGGCTGGTTGGTTGGTGGGTTGGCGGGTTGGTGAGTTGTTGGTTGGTTGTTGGTTGGGTGTTGGTTGGTTGTGTGTTGATTGGTTGTTGGTTGGTTGGCTGTTGGTTGTTTGTTGGTTGGTTGTGGATTGGTTGTTGGTTGGTTGTTGGTTGGTTGTTGGTTGGTTGTTGGTTGGTTGTTGGTGGGTTGTGGATTTGGTGTTGGTTGGTTGGTTGTTGGTTGGTTGTTGGTTGGCTGTTGGTTGGTTGGTTGTTGGTTGTTGGTTGCTTGTTGGTTGTTGGTTGCTTGTTTGTGGATGGGTTGTTGGTTGGTTGGTTGTTGGTTGTTGGTTGTTTGGTTGGTTGTTTGGTTGTTGGTTGATTGTTGGTTGGCATGTCCTCTCTCGTTGCGACGACGCTTTACCGACGTTATGCTCTCGTCAACTACGCTGCATCGACATCCAACTTGCGCCAAAATGTGCATACTACGCCGAAAAGTTTGACGTAATATAATTATTGTCACATTGTGCCTACGCTGACTTCGTTATGTTGTAGTGTGACAGGGCCATAAGTTTTGTAGGAATTAAAGGAGGTGTACTTCTGGTTTTGGTGTGCCAGGAGTACAGCATTGTCTTATCCATCGGACGCGGTGGCCAAATCAGTAGAGCGCAGGTTTCCCATACGGAAGGTGTGGAGTCAAACCAATGACTTGCAAATGTGATACTTGTCACTACCGAGCCTGGAACTCAGCATTACTAGGATATATCAAGGACTGGTTGGTTCAGTGTCAGGATAATGTGACTGAGTGGGATATCAGGTCATGGTGCCGGTTGCCTGATCTCCAAGGGGCAGCATTATGAAGTCGTCATGCGTGCACACTGTCACAAGTCGGTACCCATACTGATATGAACATGAACTTAGATGTTGCCAGGACGTAAAGCTCCAACAACGAACCAACATAGTTGGAAGCGCTGGTCAGCTGATTACCTGTTGCTTGGACATAAAGAGTTGACCCGTGGCTTTCTCTAACACTCCCCATGCCGTGTCTGGGAGAGGTATACAGTGAAGAAACCAGTCCTTGCCATATCCTACTAATTTCAAGCGCCAGCCTAGGTCGTGACAACTGTCAATTTTATAAGTCACCAGTTACAACTTGGCCGCAGTTCAAACGCAAGACCTGCCGAATGGGAAGCCAGGGAGTACTTTTAGCGGATCAGCGACTTCACTTGGCGGGCTAGAAGGAAGATCGTGAGGTGTGGGTGGTCATTAATTGAAGGTCTTCCCCCTACCCCTCCTAATGCCATTGAATGTCACCACACTCCCGGATCTGGCGGTAATATAAAAAGAGTCCAAACACGTTACCTTTCATAAATACATAAACATAGTCGTGCACGGAAGGAAACCACCCCCATATTCACCCCCACCCCCACACTCACCTCCACCCCCACTTCCTACCACTTCTATTTCCTCCAGAAGCATGACCATTTATCTGTATATATATATATGTTGTAGAAGAATTATCCCAGTATAATAACCAGAAATTCCATACTCGCTCCTCACACCCACCCACCAGTAATCGGGTGGTGGAGCCTCGGGCTAGTCATCTACTGCTCCAACCTACTCAACTTCAGTTCCGAGGGTGGCGCCACTGCTCGACTTGCTTATTATCTGGATTCACTTACCGCCAAAAAATGTTTCGGCTGTGTGTATATGTGTGTGTGCTGTATAGAGTAGTATATGAGTATAAATCGTAGGGGAAAATGCGCTTTATTATTATTCCTCTTTGTGTGCATTGGTGGAGTGGCCTAAAATAAGTAGAATCTTGCATGATTTGGGGGGGGGGGATTTTACATCCTGGCAATATCAGGTTGGGTACCTACTTGTGACAGTGCGCATTTATGGCGACTTTATAGTGCTGCCGCACTGTGAGACTAGCCAACAGGTATCATGACCCAATTCCCCACTCAGACACGTTATCCTGATAACCAGTTCATACCCTACCCTAGTAATGCCAAGTGGCAGGCTCAATAGTGACGATTATCAATATTCAATTCTTTTATTTTAACTCTCTGCAAGGTATGTTTACAATAAACTGTGGTGATACAATAAATGCATACAAATTCCTTACAGACAGACAGGATCCCAGAAAAGCGATGCTTATCTAGCTGGTCTCCATGATGTGAATGAACAAGTGATGACAATAACAGATGATTAAACTTAAGCTACATTTTTAACTAATGATTATGATGAGATAGTGATGCGTCTCTTCATAGTTAGTAAAAAAAGTAATATGTGTATTGTGTCATGGATTCATGTACTTACATGCAGCATGTATGTTATTAGGGGTACATTTTATGTTCTTTGCCATAGCCACTTGATATTTTAAATTATGCGGCTAGTTAATGACAACTATGTCATATTATATATATTCTTTACTGGTAATTGATTTAGTATGCATTGAGATAGCTTATCTTTAGTTTTTTTACAGAAGTTTTTCATAGTTTTAAGGTTTCTAATTTCTACTGGTATTGAGTTCCATATATTGTTTCCTTGGTTTTCAGTATGCATAGTGAACGGGCGAACTTGTGAACGGGCGAAACTGAATTCTTCTCTCCAACCATGGACGCACCCACACACTTCTTCTCTGTCTTCTCTTAGACTTAAGTCTTCTGTGGATCTACATAACTTGGATCATAATCATGTTGTTAACATTCTGTCGATGTAGCTGTAATTGCTAGTTCAGCAGCTGTCCTTGCTGCCTCTGCTGCCGCATCCATGCATCCATGATCTGAACCCTCTCAGAGTCAAGCTGCAAGTGATGAATGAAGTATATATATAAAAACGGGGCTCATCCTGGACTGATCCATGGTAAACCGGGCTATCGGTGGCAATCAGTGGTTAATCCGTGCTCATCCAGCTTGTCCAGGTCTTATCCGGGCAGTCCGGGAGTGGTCCATGGCTCTGTCCGGCCTAGTCCGGGCTAGTCTGGGGCTGGTCCAGGTTAAACCATGGCTAAAACGTGTCTCAGCCGGTTTCAAAATGCCCTGGACTGCCCCGGCTGGAGCACGGACTACCCCCGGACTACCCGGATGAGTCACAGATTACACCCGGATGATGCTGGATCATGCCTGGATTGGAATATTCGCCGGATCGCCCCGGATGTCTTAAACATTTTAAGACATCCAGGGCTGACCCCAGATGAGGCTGGACCAGCCAAGGATCACCACCGACCACCAAGGACCAGCCACAAATGAGCCACGGTTCACCATGGACCACACCGGATCACGGGTCGGGGCTCGTCTGGCCCCTGATCCGGGTAGTTGTGACCTAGGCTTTACATAAAAAAATGTTACCTGAAAATAATTTTAATTCTTACTAATTCCACTTTTCAGATGATCACATGGTTATGGAGCAATGAACAAAATAGTAGGAATATATAAAAAAAACTAACTTTTTGGAGGTTTGATTACAATATTTATCTCCATTTGTGGAATGGCGTTTTTGAGGCATTGCGCCCTAACTCTTCATATGCACACATATCTATAGTATACTTACTCAACACTCCTTCCTAATGTATGGGCAGTTATATGTGGGGACTAAGCTATATAAGGGAGTCTAAATAGCGGAAGGTTTCTATTTGTATGTTCGTATGAAATATATCTGACTCTTTTTTGTGTTGTACTAGTGGCGCCCCCATCGGAGGTAGGGCTTACCTCATTAGCTTCCTACTAATAGGCGCCCTCCCTCAGTGCCAAGGTTTTTGTTTAAGTTATGTAAAGTGATATCCTTTGCCAAAGAATATAATTATGATCTTATTACCCACTTTATCTAATGTATATGTAAATATATGCCCGAGGAAAAAAGTTTGGAAACTGAGCAGGGTGACAGTTGGCTCACGGCGTATAGGAGGCGGGCAGGAGAGGATGCCCGTTCCACAGTAAATAACATGGAATTTAGGGTGTCTAGAGAGAAGCAGTAAGGGGCTGTCGGTATTTATATTCACATAATAAATTATATAGTACATATATATATATATATATATATATTCATGAACGCCCAGGCGAACGCATTAGGTTTTGTATTAGATAAAATAACATAAGTATAACTCCATCATACTGGGAATTTCTCGTATTCGATTGACTAAGTATGTTTGTTCTTTCTCCTGGGTAGTCGAGGATTTGTGATTGAGTTGTGCAGGTATATGGATATGTTTGTTTGTGTATTGTTGTTTTAGGTCCTACCAACATCTAGGGTCATATCAGGACGGTATATGGATATGTATATATATGCATATGTATATGTATAGTGTGTCCATATATATATATATATATATATATATATACATATATATACTGGCACAACTCGGACACGAATCATCAACTAGCCGGGAGAAAGGAACAATTTCCTGTATTTGATTTAGTATGTTTTTAGATATATTGTGCAAGTATATGTATAAGCATATATATAGATATATTGTGCAAGTATATGTATAAGTATATATATAGATATATTGTGCAGGTATAGGTATATCTATATATATATATACATATATACCTGCACAACTCACTCGCAAATCCTCTCCAAGCCAGGAGAAAGAAAAACCTACTCATTTGAATACGGGAAATTCCCAGTGTGATGCGGGTATAATTATGTTATTTTAACCAATTAAAAACTTAATGTGTTCTCCTCAGCGTTCATGAATCGAGATGTATTTAACGAACAATCCAGCTGATATATACTAGCTGCTGATGGAAATACCATACACCATATACAAATATTGTTAAAAAAAAAAAATTGTATTGCTCCCATGTTCTGAAGACCAGTGCCATGGTGCTCAGAAAAGACTTTGCACGATTAATAATGTATATTTACAACAAACATGCATAAATAGATAGGTAGAATCAATGACCTCCCCACACAAGAAGCCAACTAGCGTTGGATTTAGATCCTGTTTTAGACATGATGTTATCTCTGTTTGTAACACCCGTTATGGAAATATCAAAATCTAAGTATTTAGCTCATGAAATAGATCAATGTCTGTTTAACTATGCAAAATGCCTTCAGTTCTTACTGTACGCATACAACCAGTGATCCACAATTGGTTCATCAAAGGCTGTGGTATGTGCTGTCCTGTCTGTGGGAAAGTGCCTATAAAAGACCCCTTGCTGCTTATGGGGAAACCAGACTGCGTGGCCGAATGAATAAATCGTCCGTCTCCTGTTTTGGGCGATCGGGGGATCCGAACCCATTTTTTTTGTTGGTAAATATGTTTATTCTACTGAATAAGTCTTTTGTCAGTGCCGAAGCACTGGTCTTCCAGCCATTTTTCAATTCAGGGTTATTTACACAAAAGGTATATAGAATAAGGTGTACAATACCTGTTCTCATCGCTGTGAAGAAAGGAAGAGAGAGCTGGAAATATATTTAATTTGATCACATAATGAGGTACTACATTCAGCAAGATCTCTGAATATATTGATTAAACATTTGCATATATTTTATATGTCATATATTATATAGTATATGCATATATATATTCCTGCTGAAGTATGGAAGCACGGAGGAGACAATCTGTTCAACGACTGCACCAACTAATCACCAATGCCTGGGAGGATGGTTCTGTACCCCAAGCATGGAAGGATGCCAGCATTGTAACCATCTACAAGAAAGGTGATCGAACAGACTGTGGGAACTATAGAGGAATCTGTCTTCTTTCCATAGCAGGCAAGATCTCCACCAGGATACTCCTCAACAGACTATCTATTCATATAACACCTGATGTAGTTCTGGAGTCACAGTGTGGCTTCAGAGGTAACCGGAGCACTGTGGATATGATGTTATGTCTCTGACAGCTACAAGAAAAGTACATTGAGCAGGACCGACCACTGTACGTGGTATTTGTCGATTTCACTAAGGCGTTTGATACAGTCGGGAGGACTGGGGTATGGCAGCTACTGAGGAAGTATGGATGCCCAGAGAAGTTCACAACTATGATCGAGGCTCTACACACAGGGATGACGGTGAACGTTAGTGTTGGAGGGGAAATCTCGGAATCGTTTGGGGTTACCAATGGGGTCAAGCAAGGCTTGTACTGGCCCCCACGCTCTTCTCCATCTTCCTATCAGCAATGCTCGACGAGGCTTTCCGAGAAATGGGGGATGGCATCTATATACAGTCCAGACAGAGCGCTGACCTATTCAATGTTGCACACTTCAGAGCGAAGACCAAGACTACTCGGATACTGGTGAGAGAGCTGCTATTCGCAGATGACAGCGCCCTGGTTGCCCACTCTGCTGAAGAGATCCAGAAAATAGTGGATGCTTTCTCCGATGCATCAAAGAAGTTTGGCCTGAAGATTAACATCAAGAAGACAGAAGTGCTGTACCAACCCAACTCTACAAGAACCCGAGAGGAGGATATCATGGTTGACGGAAACAAGCTGAACTCTCTTCCGGAATTCACCTACCTCGGAAGCACTATATCAAGTTATGGACGCATTGATGCTGAAATACACTTTTCTTATAATGACATGATTATGGAGCAATGCACAGAAAAGTAGGAATGTAATTATTTTTCCCCCCCCAAGGTTTGATTCCACTGTTAATATCAATGTTTGGATCGGGGTTTACGGGGTTCTTCACATATAAACAATGATTAGTGTTGTTACCCGAAAGAACTTGTGGGATCACGAGGTGTACATTTCATATTTTCAGTATTACGGTTAAGGTCATTTTTAATTAAATCACTGGGTGAATATGAAGTTATTATGTTAGTAAAATTATATATGGATTAGATCCTATACTTGGGTGGAAAATTAATGAAAGATAAAATATTCTCTTTCAGTCTTTGGTGTGGCTTTCTTGTGTCATGGCTATAACTAGTTCAGTGACAGTTTTGAGATGGCTACCTCATGTGCAGTGTATTGTGAAACCCTGTGACAGGTACATACCAGGCACCCGCACATGACCTGATACCCCACTCAGTCACATTAACCTGACACTGAGCCAAGCAGTCCTTGCCCTGTCCTAAGACCAGACCGGATGGCCGAATGACTTAGAGCGTCCATCTCCCGTGTTGGGAGATCATGGGGTCATGGGTTCGAACCCTGGTCGAGTCAAACCAATGACTTAAAGATTGATACTTGTCGCTTCCTAGCCTGGCGCTCAGCACTATTAGGATAGGCCAAGGGTTGGTTGGCTCAGTGTCAGGATAATGTGACTGAGTGGGATATCAGGTCATGGTGCTGGTGGCCTGGTCTTCCAGTGGGGCAGCCCTATAAAGTTACCATGAGTGTGCACTGTCACAAGTCGGTACCTGTCCTGATATGACCTTAGATGTTGCTAGGACATAAAACAACAACAAACAAACACACACACACCCATCACACACACACCCACCATCATGCTTTATTTCCTGCACTTGCTCAGAAAAAAGGCCAAGCGCAACCTGGATTTCGGTTAAGGAGAATTTTATGGTCACTTCCTTTTTATAGCAGCCCAGAAGTGGCTTTGTTTGTGGGAAATAAAACGCCCCACGCATCGTGAAGGGTGTTTGATTCCGTTATAATAAAATGCACAATGTGCGTTGTATCACATACCCAATGAAATTGGTGGCTAGTGTTAGATCTGGAAGTGTTGTGAGAGATGGACAATTTATTGCCTTTCAGGTTTTGCAATATTATTTAGATATTTACTAAGTTGATCGATATAATCTCCTTTACTTTTGTTTGAAGTAATATAATTTTAGGATGGTTAACTTTAGATATATTTGAAATGAAATAATCCTAAATTAATTTGGGTCTCGACAGTGAAGTGCTTGATATAGGCTTTGCTTGCCTATATTTAAGCATAGCAGCATAGATCAAAAGCATCAAACTGCCAAATATTGTTCATTACTACTGTGGTGGGAGTGATAAAAATGGGAAATATTGCGCCTAGAGGAGGATTTGAAACCACACTTCTTGCCATTCCAGGGCTAGCTTGCTAAGCATTACACCACCTATGCTCCTTGATGCAATCACTCTATCATGCCAACTGTCTATATGGCTCATTGTCTGAGATGTAAGTGCAGACCACTACACTATCTAAATTGTACATGTAGGATCAGATCTAGAGAAGTGCTTTCCTTGCCTATTTTCAAGCATATCAGCATAGGGCAAGTGCACCGGCCTATGTGGCAGCAGTGGGTTTCCTCCAAAGAAATACGGCAGAATGACCATATGTTTGACGTCCAATAGCCGATGATTAAAATCAATTCGCTCTAGAGGTGTCGTTAAATAAAAGAAGCTTTACATTACTTTTAGTGCATGTGCACCAAACCACTCAAACCCGTTCAATGAGTGCACTTGTAGTATCTAAGTTGAATATCTAGGATCCTAGCTATGTCAATTGGTTGGTTTTGGAAAATTGGATGCTCGCATATAAGATTATGCAATTTAAGGAGAAAATATTGTTATCGTTAGGGGACAGGTACTAAGATGTGTTTCATCACACCAATAACGAAAGAAGGAAAGGGACATTTTTAAAAAGAAAGAAAGATGGAAAAAGAAGGAAAGAATTAAAGAAGGAAATAAGCAAAGAAGCAAAGAAGCAAAGAGGCAAAGAGGCAAACAATCAAACAAGAAAACAACCAAACAACCAAACAAACCGACAAACAAACAAACAAACAACCAAACAACCAAACATGCATCAATATCGGTGTTATATATGATATAAGGCCAATATAATCATATATTTGGCCGAATGAGTTGAGCGTCCATCTCCCGTTTTGGTATATCGTGGGATTCGAACCCACGTGTTCTAAACCTGGTCGAGTAAAACCAATAACTTTCAAATGTATATGTATCGCTTCCTAGCAAGGCGCTTGGCATTATTAGGATAGGGCAATGACTGGTTAGTTCAGTGTCAGGATAATGTGATGGAGTGGGGTATCAGATCATGGTACTGGCGGCATGGCCTCCCAGTGGGGCAGTACTATAAAGTTGCCATGAGTGCACACTGTCACAAGTCGGTACCCATACTGATATGACCTTAGATGTTGTCAGGACCTAAAACTCCAACAACCAACCTATATCCGGTATGTTTTATATATGTCCTTGATATTTGCTATAGCATGGCATTATTAACCATTGCAGTTTCTACTGATCGCCGCCATCTTCATTAGTCGACTTTTGAATCAACACAATATCGGAGATCAGAAAAGATGTTTGAATGTATCGCATGGAAACACATTGGGCAGGCAGCCTTTTATGGAGGGGGAAAAATCAAAGCGTAAAGAAGATGTAGACAGTACCCCTAAACGCCGACCACCCACCTATTGCTGCCATATTCTGGAAGCAGGTCCTGAATGCCAGCGTTGTACAGAGGTACAGTCAATGGGGCGAGATTTTTGTGTGGGAACATTTTATTGTAGGTCGTTTGTGGAGTTAATGACCCTGGTGCATGTGCCAGGATTCTCACTGTGTGCAGCAAGAGGGGGAGGCGGAGAGGGATGGTGTCAGGAGAGGTGGTGGCAGGGAGCAGACCTACCTGAGGATTGCCTCGAGGTGAGGAAGCTAAGATATGCCTGCTAGTCTAATATGTGCATATTGTACATCGTTAGTGACACACCGTTAATCATGTTGTAGTAGTCCATGAATGAGCTCCACTCTCACACGATGGCTGCAGGGACTACACCATCTTCTGTCGCAGTTCTACTATGTCAGGTGGCGGAACGCGAGCCGATGGACAGTGCCCTTCTTCGACTGCCCTCTCCTGTGCGTGGCTAACATACAACCCCCCTCCAGAAGAGGTGATGTGGGTCCTGGCTGGTCAAGGGGTGGGTCACTTGGTTGTGGATGTCGCGGTGGGCAGAGATCAATAAACGTTGGAAGCGTACATACCCGCCCCTCTTTCATCTTGAGTTAAAGTGTGAGAACCACATTCTAGGCGGCTATACGCAGCCTGTCACACTGTTAATGCCGAGGGCCAGGCTATCTAGTCACAAGTATTAATTATGTAACTCATTGGGATGAGGGGGTGGGAAGTGAAGAGGAGCGGTGGGAGCTAGGGGGAGGATGGAGGTGGAGGTGGAGGTGGAGCGGAGGATGGAAGTGTGGGAAGTGAAGGGGAGGATGGGAAGGGAGGGGGGGATGGAATATTATTTGAAATACATTTTTCGGGGGCGATTTCATTTCGAAAGAGAATCGCCGGTCGACGATTTTCTAGGAGGCGGACATATTTCGCAGCACCAGAAGCACGGTATCCCAGTTTGGCAGTACTATAAGGTCATTATGAATGAACGCTGCTAGAAGTCCCCCCCCCACTGGGTATGACCTTAGATGTTGGTAGTACCTAAACCCCAGCAAACAAACAATCAAATATCTCTAGAATAATCGTTTTCATATCGCTACCTTGCGTGTTGTTAGGACGTAAAACCCCCAAAAGAAAATTACCACCTTGCCCTAATACCCCTGTCACACTACGACGTGACGAGCCAAAGTGAGCCTAACGTGATCATTTTTCGTCATGACGTTGGGTTACGTCATGATGACGTCAAAATGACGTTAGAATGACGTCGAGCTACGTCACATTACGTCGTGTTACGTCGAGTTACGTCAAGGTTTTGGACATGTTCAAAACTTTGGACGTAGGTTGAACGTAAGGGTTTACGTTCGCCGTACGTTCTGTTCACGTTCAGTGAACGTCAATGACGTTAAACGAACGTTATTTCAATGCTGCTCACTACGTTCAACTACGTTCCACTACGTTCCACTACGTTGACCCACATTAAACCAAGTGCAAAAGCCTACGAGGCTTAATGGGAACGTCAGGAGAATGTCAGGAAAACGTCAGGAGAACGTCAGGAGAACGTCAGGAGAACGTGCATTCAACGTACGTTCAACGTCTCATTACATAGCTAACGTCATGTAACGTTCTTCTGGCGATGGAATAACGTTCATAACGTTCCGTGAGCGTAGTGACATTGTCCTCTCTCGTGACTGACAGTATCACTACGCTTTACCAACGTTACATTCTCGTCCACTACGCTGCATCCACGTTCAACTTGTGCCCAAATTTGCATACTACGCCGAGAAGTTCAAAGTTCTTCACGTTCTCCCTACATTGACGTCGTTACGTCGTAGTGTGACAGCCCCATTAGGTTGTT
Organism: Branchipolynoe longqiensis; assembly: GCA_030323885.1. Lineage (NCBI taxonomy): Eukaryota > Metazoa > Annelida > Polychaeta > Phyllodocida > Polynoidae > Branchipolynoe > Branchipolynoe longqiensis. The sequence goes on along the minus strand of CM059199.1, from coordinate 42,760,147 downwards.
TATGAGTATTCACACCATATAATATACCATATCATGAGTGTTACTTCCTGTCAACATCTAAGGTCATTTGACAGCCACACTCATGGCGACTGTATAATGCTGCCCCACTGGGTGACCAAGCCACCACCTGATATCCCACTCAGTCACATTATCCCGACACTGAACCAACCAGTCCTTGCCCTATCCTATTAATGGCAAGCACATTGCTGGGAAGCGACAAGTATCAATTTAATGAGTCATTTATTTGACTCGACCAGGGTTCGAACCGGTGAGTTCGAATCCCACTCTCTACCAAAACGGGAGACAGACGCTCAACTCATTCAGCCATCCCGTCTAGTCCCCGCAATGAGTGGGTGGGTGCCCAAGGCATCATAGAAACATTGCCTGTGTGTTTGGTAAATAGACACCATGTGACCACAAGTCACATGCTGTGACTAAATCAAAATGTAATTTCCACCTGCCTGGAGGTGAAAAAGGGGGACAGGGTGAGAAAAAACGTCAACTCTGGAGACAGCATAAGGCCCACTCAAGAAGTTCCAAATAAGGAGTGGCAGTAGGCTAGGCCACTAATTGGTAACCTACCACTTTTTGTTATTTCCACAGAGAGTCCATTATTTAAACCGGATAGCATTGGTGAATATATCACCATTAGAACTCCAATGTGAAGTATAGTCTCCACATTGTAACACCTGGGGGCATATGCAGGAGTCGGTGTTACCGAGACAAAACGCGTTTAGATGGGATTTCTGGTTTAGCGCCGAAAAGTCGGTATGCACGAGTCAGTGATAGGCCTAACAGCACAAGCTTAAACTAGGTTAAGCTAAACCAGAAACATATGTGGTTTAAGGTTGGTGTTAGGTATCGATTAGGCCCAAATCTACTCAATGGCATCATATTTAACAGAATTACATACGCAATAAGTGAAATTTCATTAAATTAACCCTAAATCCGAAGCAATATTAAAGCTGCCGCCGCATTGGCGGCGATATTAATATTGTCAAATCGAATCGATGAACGTAAAGTAAACAAATCGTCGCCACGCCACATCGACGTCGCTTTCCATACTGGCGGCAGCGGCGGTTTGTTTACTGTACATTTGTCGATTCGAAAATATAACTATTAATATCACCGCCAATGCGGTGGTAGCCTTAATAACGCTTTGACTTTAGGGTTAAATTGATAAAATTTCACTTATTGCGTATGTAATTCTGTTAAATATGATCGCATTCAATATATTTGAGCCTAATATATGGCTACAAATGCAGAGGGATTTCCCAAATCTATAAATAAATTCACGTTTAACTATAATGAAAGTGTTACGTGCTCCTGCATACGGCTTGACCGCATTCCCCGGCTCGGAGATAGCTAAATGGTAACAGGCTGTAACACCAAACCCCGCTAACACTGACTCCTGCATATGGCCCCTGACTGAATTAATAAAGCATATTCTACCCACACAGCTCTAGGTGACCAGGACATTTTAAATATTCCCTGCATCCATTCAGACATTTGTTATACAACTATTATCTGAATAAGCCCCGATCCAATACTAAGAGGAACAGCAAGCCATGCCAACAGTATTGTCGTGGGGGGGGGGGTGATGAAAATGTGAAATATTGCGCCTAGAGCGGGACTCGAACCCACATCTGAGAAGGTTTTATAGAGGATTTTCACCACCGACCTGCCCTTTGGTGGCATTGGCGAGAACTAATGTTGTGAGTAGCAGCCCACTGCTCAATCAGTATGACCGGACGCGGTAGCCGAATCGGTAGAGCGAGGGCCTCGCGTGCGGGAGATAGGGAGTCAAACCAATGATATATGACATTGATACTTTGCACTTCCTAGCCAGGCGTTCAGCATTAATAGGATATGGCAAGGATTGGTTAGCACAGTGTTAGGATAACATGACTGAGTGAGATATCGGGTCATGGTGCCGGCTGCCTGATTTCCCAGTGGGGCAGCACTATAAAATTGCCATGAGTGTGCACTGTCACAAGTTGATACATGTCCTGATATGACCTTATATATTGGCAGGACGTCAAGCTCCAACAACCAACATCGATCAGTATGCACTATTTGGCTGCCTCTTGGCTGACCCGCTTGGCCAAGCAGAGTTAAAGGCCCTGTCACACTACGACATTTCTCACGAATGCGCTTCGACACGTGGCGACGTGTTGCATTTTTGGGCGAACCGTCGGTACATCTCCGGTACGTTACCGGCACGTTACCGGTGCGTTCCCAGCCCGTTACCAGCGCATCGGTACACGTTGAAGGATAGCAACGTGTGAATGGACACGTCGGCGCGCGTCGGGCCGCGTCGAGGTTTTGTGCTTGCACAAAACTTTCGACGGGACGCAATGCGCGTCAGCGTGTTGGCAGGCGCATTATGGACGCATTAGCAACACGTCGACACCCGTTGGCGGTGCGCCGGTGGAACGCTGGCAGGACGTTGATCAACGTCGGTTAACGTTGGCTTTTTTTTTCCCAAAATGCCACCGTTCCGTTGGCGGGTCCGTCACGTCCGATCGATGGGTAGTTGGCGCAATATTGGCATTGTTCCAGGGTTTCTCGGTGCGTTGAACGTGTTGCCGGCGCGCCTGGACGCGTTGGCCGCGCGGTGTGGACGCGCTGCAGGCGCGTCCTAACGTGTTGCTGGCAGGTATGTATGCATTGACACGGTACTAACACGACACCAATGCACCATCAACGCACCGACAGCTCCCCGACAGCGCCCTCGACAACACGCGGATGGCATGCTGGGAACCCGCAGGCGTGATGTTGAGATGTTGTTCCGCCGCGCGTCGAAACGCGTTGGCCGCGCACTCATAGCATGCTACTAACACGCTGCACCAGTCAAACTTTCTCCCAAAGCGCCGAAGAGTTGGACGTGTGTCGACAGGTTGCAAATATTTTGCGCGGTGCCGGCACGCCAGTGAGAAACGTTGTAGTGTGACAGGGCCTTAACTGAGGCTCTTGCCTGTTGAATGTGGAGTCACGTAATCTTTGCTAACCGAACCCAGAAATCTCCACTTAGATGGGGACCTAGAATTGCTACCCATTGAATTATAAATCGGAATGATCAATCCCTCCTTTACTGAAATGGAGCTGAACTGTCCCTAGATATTACCTTAGATGTTGCTAAGACGTAAAACAACAACAAACAAACAGCTAATTAGAAACACATAGGTTATATAAGAGGTTGTCGGTAAAGGACTTCAAATTAAAAAGTATGTTAAATACTTTCAAGGTTGATAGGATAGGGCAAGGACTGGTTAGCTCAGTATCAAGATAATGTGATTGTGTGGTAAATGTGGTAAGGGTGTCGGCGGCTTGGTCTCCTAGTGGGGCAACACTATAAAGTCATCATAAGCGCACGAAAGTCGGTACATGTCCTGATATGACCTTAACTGTTGTCAGGATCTAAAGCCCTAGCAAACACACAAAATAGTAGTTCTAAGTGCAATGTATTTAATATGTTTGTTATTGAATTATAGTAGGTTTAGTACTATAGTAGACACTGAGTAGATATCAAAAGCCCAAAACCAGCTATTTAAGAAGACACAGACTGTCAACTGGTCACCCGTCACTTCCTCCTAAACCCTTGCTGCTGTTAATGGATATGAGTGCTCTGCTTCCGCTGGACCGGAGTGATTCGGGGCTGCCCGATTGATTCGTCGTTTGATGGTTTTAAAGACATCCCCAGCTTCTACAACCATCCCAGCTGAAGATTACTCTTCAACCAAAGATTGAACCAATTTATCAGGGCCTTTCTGTATTGCTGCAGTTCTGCAGGCAGTAACCATCGTAAGGTTACACACAACCCCAAAAGTAAGCAATCAACTGGTCAGTGGTGAAATGGTCAATTCAGAATGACAGGTGCTGAACAATGTCTCTGTGAAAGTACAACATCACAGTCTCTACTACACAACAACCGGGCGAGGTGGCCGAATCGGTAGAGGGCAGGCCTCCCGTGTGGGAGAGCGTTCGAATCAAACCAATGACTTATAAAGTTGATACTTATTGTTTCCTAGCGTGGCATTTGGCATCAATAGGATAGGATGAGGACTGGCTAGCTCAGTGTCAGGATAATGTGACCGAGTGGCATATCAGTTCTTGGTGCTGGCGGCCTGATTTCCCAGTGGGGCAGCACTAGGAAGTCACCATGAGTGTGCACCATCACAAGTTGGTAGCTGTCCTGATATTACCATAGATGTTGTACAAAAAAAACTAAACAGATATCGAAATAAGGGAACAAGCTATTTAAGAAGACACCTACTTTCAACAGGTCAGTAGTGAAATGGTCCATTCAGACTGACAGGTGCTGAACATACTCTCTACGAGACAACAGCCTAATGGGACATTTCCGGTTGGTACATTTTCCATATGACAGGTGAGTATGTTGGCAGAGCGTCAAGTGTCAGTGTGAAAGTGCTTTGTTTACAACAGTGATTGTTCGTAGGGAGAGTGCACCACCTGAAGCAACGCATAGTAAAAATAGTTTTGTTTGAGTCAAATCAATGACTTAAAAATTGATACTTGTCGCTTCATAGCCAGGTGTTTGGCATTATTAGGATAACACAAGGACTGGTTAGCTCAGTCAAATGATAATGTGACTGATTGTGATATCAGGTCATGGTGCTGGCAGCCTGGTCTCCCAGAAGGGCAGCACTATGTTCTTAAATGTTGCCACGAAATAAAACTCCAACAACCAACCAATTAGTTTTGTTTTTAAAATAGTGACTAGCCATCAGAGAATACCGTCCCAACTCCCATCTATATATAGCCGGTGTGATATAAGCTGCTAATCATGTGACTGAGTGGGATATCAGGTCACTGAACATTGAATATGCTTATTGTGCTAAAAGAGGCTTTTGGGATGTTTTTGTTTGTTTTGTAATAAAAACTATTTGGAAACTAACTGATTAGCTAAGAGCTGAAACCTGTTCAGACTTGATCTTAGAACCGATAATAAAACTTGTGAGTGGAGTTGAAGGACTGTGCATACATGCGGTGTAGCCTGTAGACAGACAGTGTATGTACACATTCATGGCAGGCTATTTCCTCTAGGGTTATGGTGTTTGTAAGCCCCCGGAGGGACAATAAATGGAAAGTAAATATAGTCTCCGGAAATGTGGCCATCGGCCGATAGCCTACAGACTTACCTGACGAGAAATGATGAGAAAATCAACAGGAAAAAAGCACCCGTCTAAGCTCATAAAAGATCTGTTTGTACTACGCTAAGGCTACACACCACTACCATCACCACCACCACAACCACCACCACACTACCACCACACCACTACCATATCGCAACACTACCACCATTGCGCATCACTACCACCATGTCACACCACCACCACCACAGCACCACCATATCACACAACCACACCACCACCATATCACAAAACGACACCACCACCACAAACAACTCCGATTGCACCACCACCATACCACACCACATAACCACACCAACACCAACACCAACACCAACATCACTCCACAACAACACCACCATCAACATCACTGCGCAACAACACCACCACACACTACAGCACCACCACCACAGCATCATAATACCACCACCACAACACCATCGCACCGTCATCACACCACCAGACAACTACCATACCATCACAAGACCACCACCACCACCACACCACATGCACAGCACCACACAACTAACACACCACTCCCACCACACCACCACAGTACCACCATACCACCACCACACCACCACATACACAGCACCACACCACCAACACCACACCACCACAACACCACCACCACTACACCACACAAACCACAGTACCACCACTGGAATTTGTCTTAAGAGCATATGGAAGTATTGGCGGTCGGTGATCGGCGAACGGCGATCAGCTAGCGGGAATCTCCTAAACCCAGAAATCACCAGAGCATGCCCTGTTTATGTGGATTCACCTAAATATCGTGGACCTATGCAACAGGGCTATCAGCACCAGGGTCCGTATGCAGGAGTCAGTGTTAGGGAGGCAAAACGGTGTTTGGCGGGAATTTCGGGTTAGCGGCGAAAAAATGGTATGCACGAGTCAGTGTTAGGCCTAACACCAAAGGCTTAACCGGTGTTACCTTACCCCTAAACAATATTAGGTTTAGCGAGTTTATTAGGCCCAAATCTATTCAATGCTGTCATATTTAACAGAATTAGATACGCAATAAGTGAAATTTATTCAAATTAACCCTAAATTCGAACCCTCCTTAAGGCTAGCGCCGCATTGGCGGCGATATTAATAGTTATATTTTCGAATCGACGAACGTAAAGTAAACAAATCGCCGCCGCCGCCGCCGCATCGACCTCCCTATCCATACTGGCGGGGGCGGCGATTTGTTTACTTTACGTTCGTCGATTCGAAAATATAACTATTAATATCGCCGCCAATGCGGCGCTAGCCTTAAGGAGGGTTCGAATTTAGGGTTAATTTGAATAAATTTCACTTATTACGTATTTAATTCTGTTAAATATGATCGCATTTAATATATTTAAGCCTAATATATCGCTAAAGACGCAGAGGGATTTCCCAAATCTATAAATACATTCATGTTTAGCTAAAATGAAAGTGTTAAGCGTTCCTGCATACGACTTGACACAGTTCCCGATTTCGGTGATAGCTAAACGGTAACAGGCTCTAACACCAAAACCCGCTAACACTGACTCCTGCATACGGCCCCAGATTTGGTGGATAAAGGCCATCTTGAGAAGGAGTTCACTAGGCACCATGATACAGCAGCCAATAGGACAGGGGTGTCCATCAGACATCTATCATAGTGGAAAGGAGTAGGTGCTACCCTAAACGATTAGCAATCTGATCACTAGCATGAACCGAAACGTTGACACAACGGCGTAGATTTCTAATATTCAGAGATTTTCTTTTCGCGGATAAATGCATTTTATTCAACTTAGGACCCGGTCACATACACGTTAGTGGACCTAGTTGAACGTTGTGGAGGCTAACATAGTTGAATGTAGGTGAACATAGGTGAACATAGTTGAATGTAGTTGAACATAGTTGAACGTAGTTTAATGTAGTTGAACATAGTTGAACGTCATTGAACGTAGTCTAACATAGTTGAACATAGTTGAACATAGTTGAATGTAGTTGAACATAGTTGAATGTAGTTGAACATAGTTGAACATAGTTGAACGTAGTTGAATGTACCAACATCCGTGCCATAACCTAGTTATCCGTACCAAAACCTGCCATACCTTAATGTTTTTCACCGTAGTTTAACATACTTACACCACGTTTGACCCACGTTAATCTATCCTACGTTCAACTATGTTCAACTACTTTCACTAACGTGTATCTGACCAGGGCTTACGTGGGAAAGGTCTCAATGATATAGCACCTTTCTTATGGTGGTTTAATTTGACCTCGCATTTCACTCTCCTTTGGCACAATTTTAAGAGATGTGTGCCTGCCATAGATCACACAATTGCCACACTCGAAAGGGGTCCAGTCTGCATAAGAATGCGATGACTACTTCACATATAAAGGCCTTGTCACATTACTATGCATCTCGCAAGTGCGCCGCCAACGCGTAAAATCACTTTTTTACATCGAGATGCATCAACTTTTCGGCATGTAGGGAAAAGTTGGACGTCAGTGCAATGTAGTGTACGTAAGCGTAGCATCGGTCCGACATAGTGGCAATGTATGTCGACGCATGAGAAAGAAAAAAAAGGTTCGGCACAACGTGTGGTATGTGCCTCTCACACATGCAGCATTTACCTAGCATTGGCCTAACGCGCTCCCAACATTCCGCTAGTGACCGTTAAACATGTTGCACAATGGATGAGAGTGTAGTTCCAGCACATGAGCGATGCATGTCCAACGACAGTCCAGCACCACCTACTGCCTCTGTCTGGAACTCCCATATCAGCCACTGCCAGTGTAGCAGGAAATCGTAAACCCTGTAAATCGCAAACCCCACTTGTGATTTCCTAGGAAATTGCAAACCCCCATGCCATATATGGGCATGGGGGTTTGAAATTTGCTAGGAAATCACAAATGCCCCCTGGAAATGCGTGGGATATCGGATCATGGTACCAGTGCCTCAGTCTCCCACTGGGGGCAACACTACCACTATAAAGTCACCATGAGTGCGCCATGTCAGAAGACGCAAGTTGGTACCCGTTCTGATACGATGTTAGCTGTTGCTAGGACGTAAAACCCAAACATACTGTCCAGATATAGTGGGCGTGCAGCAGTTGTCATGGCGACCACCTTGCGCATTGGCTATACCCGTTGTGCCTGGTATAAAAAGCCGCAATAATGGCCGCTATAGTTCCGTAAGTATGGTGGTGCCTGCGCAGACCTCATAAAGAATTAATACTAATCTATATATATATATATATATTATATACATATTATAGATATATGCATGTGTGCATGTGGGTTGCATAGTGAACATCACGTGCCACCTATTTAGAGATTGTATAAATGTGAAGAGTTAAGGTGCAAAACGAAACCCTGTAATTGTGAATGCCAATCCAGGCATTTAATTGAAATAAAAAGATGCTTGCCTGAAGTTGATGTTAATTCTTACTAATTCCACTTTTCTTGTGATGAAATGATTATGCAGCAATGAAGAAAAAAATTGAATGTAAAATTATGATGGTTTGGAAGGTTTCATTCCAATGTTTTTCTCTTTTTTTTAAATTAGTATTTACGTGGTTTTGCGCCCGAACTCTTCGTATTCATGTGTATGTGTGTATATGTGTTGCATAGTGAATATCACCTACCATCTATTTAGAGATTGTATAAATATATAATGTATATAGTGTATATCATGCATCATTTATTTATAACATAGGCTGGACTAGATAACAGATTCACCCTGGTGAACGACAACATAGTCTAAATACTGGCGAAACTAGCTTTAGTATGGAACAGGAAGTGGAACCGCTGCCTCCAGTATCAAATGGATACTTATATCGGCACAGAGTTGGTGAAATGGGAGAGAATGCAAAAAGACAAGATGGCGGCCATAGAATGGCGTCGATTTCATCTTTAAATTCTATTAAACTATATGTTTTATTATATTTTTCAACTCACAGGTAGGGGAGAAATATTAAGACATATATAAAGAATAAATATTGCTTTTTAGATTGTGGATTTAGGCTCGCATTTCATTTCCCCACTTTTTTGACAGCTTTTATTTAGGGTTGGTATTCACCTGTGTACTGCGAGTACAGGGTGAATGCTTTATCTAAGGCCAGACGCGCTGGCCGAATGGGTAAGAGCGCAGGCTTTCCGTGTGAAAGGTCGGGGGTTTGTACCCTAGCCGAGTCAAACCAATGGATTAAGCCCCAGTCAGACCTCAATGGATTGAGGAACCGGATAGAAAACGGACACTGTTCGGTGAAATACGGCAATGTACGGTTTATATACGGCTGGCATCCGGCGTGTCCGTTATCTGTCTGGTGGTGTCCGGCGGTGTCCGGTACAAGTTTTGAACATGCACAAAACCTGTACCGGACACCACCGGACTGAAGTGTATGGTTGGTGTCCGTTTTAAGTCTGTTTTGTCTGTTTTGTCCGTTTCATGTCTGTTACTCATTCGTTAGGTGTCCAATTTGTATCCTGAAGAGTCCAGTGATGGTGCTGCAGGAATTTGGTCCGTTGGTGTTTGGCGCGTCCATGAACAGTCTGGTAGATGTCTGCTAGGTGTCCGGTTGGTGTCCGGTTGGTGTCCATTTGGTGTCCGGTCTGTCTGCTTGACACTCATTTGCCATCTGGTTCTCATCTGGTTCTCGTCCGTTGGCTATTCGTTAATGTACGTTTCTTGTCCGTTTAACATCCGTTTTGTCTGCCGGCCATTGCAACAGGTCAACACCGGACACCACCGGACTAGACAATTCTTTGTCCGGTGGTGTCCGGTACTCAGTACGGTAAGGTCTGACTGGGCCTTTACAATTTGAATTGATTCTTATCTAGAGAGACATGATTGTGTAGTCATCTGCACTGACCTATCAGCCAAGGACCGACATATACAGGTAGGCGTGGGTATGATCAGATAGCCTAATGGTTAGCACGATAGCCCCGGAATGGCTATCAGTTTTACGGGGATTTGCGCCTGAACTCTTCATATATAATAATTGGTGATCGTCCTTTTGATCAAACAATTCAGGGTCAGGCAGGCAGGGGTTTTGGGGTGTTCTTAGACGGAATAGGTAGTGAGATGCGATGGCCGACTGAGTTGAGCGTCCACCTCCCATTCTGGTTAGGTCGTGGGATTTGATCTCCTGGGTTTTAACCCTGGCCGAGTCAAACCAATTACCTAAAAATTGATACACAACTTTAATTGCTTCTAGCCTGATGCATTTTAAGCAATTTAACAAATATATATATATATATATATATATTTGGCTTTATTAAGTGAATTAGTAGTGTATTAGGATGTATTATGGAATTCATCCAGAATGAGGAAGGGACAGGTTAGCAAAGTGAAATCGTCACGTGGTCTGTGTTAAATGTGTGTTTACGTCGACTTCCCTGTCAAAGCAGAAGAGGTGCATTGTCGTCTCCCGCGAGACTTGCTTCCCCCGAGCAACGATGCAGGTCATTGCCTTTCAAGAACACGCAAAGGAATACACAAAGTGGCAACGCGAAATACAGGGGGAGGGAGAAACAAAATATATGTAAAACCTCTCTAACCGACCACCTCCACAGATCGACCACTCCCCTCTATCGATCGCTTTATTTGGGTCCAAACAATACCATTGTAACCATATTCTAACTCCTTAAATCGACCACCTCCCTAAATCGACCACTTAAAGTCGGACCCAAGGTCGGTCGATTTAGAGAGGTTTTACGTACATTACAACACCCTCCTAAATATATACCGGACGCGGTGGCCGAATCGATAGGGTGCAGGCTTCCCATGCAGAAGGTCAGAAGTTCGATTCCCGGTCGAGTCAAACCAATGACTTACAAAATTGGTACTTGTCGCTTCCTAGCCTGGCGCTCAGCATTAATAGGATAGGGCAAGGACTGGTAGGTTCAGTGTCAGGATAATGTGACTGAGTGGGATCTTTGGTAATGGTGCTGGCAGCCTGATTTCTCAGTGGGGGCAGCACTATAAAGTTGACATGAGTGTGCACTATCACAAGTCGGTATCCGTCCTTATATGGCCTTAGATGTTACCAGGATGTAAAACTCCCACAATCAATCGACCGAAATATACTTACATGGGAGATTTTAATTAGATACAATGAAAGATGGCGAGATGAGTGGAGCGCTAGGTTCCGATCTGACATGGATATGGGTTCAAACTACGGTTTACTTAAACCAAATGGTGCTGTCACATTACGACGTTTCTTGCCAATGCGCGTCACTTTTTGGCGAATCGTCGGCAGACATTAGGAAGCGTTACACGCTCGTAAGGCATGCATTGGTATTCATTGATCTACGGCGACGCTCGGCGGCACGCGTCAGGCGATCAGCGATGTTTTGTGCTTGCACAAAACTTTCGATGACTGACAATGCGCGGGTGCCACCATTATGGCGACGTCAGAAGCACGTTGAGATCGCTGGAATAACGTTATGCAAATGATATGCACACGCCGCACGCACGTTAGGCTCATTCCCACACGTTGCGCCAAACTGTTGTTTTTTGTGTCTGTTGTTGCTTTACATCCTACCAACATCTAAGGTCATATCAGGACGGCACACAAAACTTTTTTGGTTTTTTTCGCACAACGTCGGCTGCACGCTACCAATACGTTGCGCTGACGCCGAAAAGCCTGACGTTTCGCGATGATTAAAAGTGATTTTGCACGTTGGCGTCACACCGGCTAGATATGTCGTAGTAAAGATATGTCGCAACCTATCTTGTTAAGCATAATTACTAAAAGTGTATAAGGACTGAAATAATTCATACCAATTTGTGCCCGCAGTTGAAATTCTCCTTGGTCAATCAATGAATCTACCAAGGGCGGACAAAGGAAGGGGTAGGGAGATAATATCACTATTATCAGGGAATGGACAGAACTCGAGTGTGGAGAATAGGAACAAATGGAGAGAAAAAAACTGGTTGCAAAGTCATCTGTGGTCCTCCAATGACCCTCATATTGTTATTCGTGTTAAGGGATTGATGATGATGATGATGATGATGATGATGATGATGATGATGATGATGATGATGGAGATGATGATGGTGGTGGTTGTAATGGTGGTGGTGGCGGTGGCAGTGGCAGTGGCGGTGGCGGTGGCGGTGGCAGTGGCAGTGGCGGTGGTGGTGGCGGTGGCGGTGGCAGTGGCATGGCAGTGGCAGTGGCGGTGGCGGTGGATTTTCAATGAAAAAGAAAGTAAGAATAGACGCTATGTGAGGTCTCAGCTAAGTGTAATATGTCGAGACTCGGCCGTCAGAGCCCCAAGTATCACTACTCTCCCCAGGTGTGTTCTGACAAATGTATGTCAGTTCCCACCTGGTGTCACTCTCAACAATCTCATAAGGAAGAAAGGAAGACAAGTCGCACAAGATTGACAGTGAAGAAGTTGTGCTTTATTGGCATCAACTCCTGTTCACCTACTGGCGACCTATCACCCTCACTCCTTACGAACTGACCACACAAATCCACATGACTCTGGCTTGTGTATATTAGTGGTTGTTGCACACAGCTCAGTTTCTTTGGAATAGCTGTTGCTAGTTTGGGTGTAGAAAGTGGAGTCTCAGACAAGAGTGCCTAGAGTGGGGTCTGTGTGTCAGGTATAGGGAATGCAGGTGACTGGGCTCACACAGCCAGCCAATCAGACACCCTCTACAGCCTGGGGGTGACGCCCTAATAGGGGGCAGCTGTCACTCAACCCCCAGCTGCAGGCAGTGTCCATAATGTATGCAGGATTGCTGGGTGTGCTTGCCCTTCGGCCCCATGGTAACAGGTAGTTGCAGACAGTTACAATAAACATATATTAAAAATGTGCTTCCCCTCCACTTGCATTCTTTCTGGCGCATGGAGGGGACATTTCACTAATCATTAACTGTCTCTTAAGTATGAAGATCACATCACACTGTCAGTCGCTATGTGTTATCACATTTCCACATCGTTGCTTATGTCACACAGTGAGTGGGGCACCCATTGCTTCTCTCTTACATAATCCTGGTCCCCACTCTGTCGCCCGAGAATAGTAATGCTCTTTGCCAATATAAAAATCCGAACCGAAAATCTGTATATTTTTACTATTTTACATTAGGTTTCTGGGATGCTTGAGTCTGGTGTCCTAGAAAATCATCGACTACATGTAAGTCTTCCATAGCGACTTTTCCAGCGTGTTTTCCATACCCGATCATTTATGTATATATATATATATATATATATATATATGTGCTATATAAGTGATTATGTGAATATAAATAAAGAATAGACCATAATGTTTTGGGGCCCCTTCTGGCCCCCACCTATCTATCCACCACCATGACACTGAGCAGAACCCTGGCCTGGGCACTCTCTCCGCTCCCGACCTCGGCACCGGCACCGTCTGCCTCCTGTCTCACTTCAAAATTCTTGGTTGTGCTCGGACGTGCTCCCCTCCGCGCTCCATCTCCATCTCCCGTGTTTCCCCTCCTCCCCTCCGATCCTGGCCGCGGATTATGCCGGTGGACTACTGCTCGGTCTGCGGAGGTAACCATAAACAAGCCGACAAAGTTTCGTGCCAACGCAACAAGCTCACACGGGAGGACTCGGAGGGAAACTTAGTCAGAATTACCAGACGTTACACGGGAGAGATGGCAAAATCCTCGCCGAGTAAGGACTCGCAGGATGAACTGAGCCAGACCCTGGCGGACTTGGATGTGTCGGAGGGGGAGCTCAAGCTACAGGAGCGGATCGACATGTTGGAAAGGGAGGAACGCCGTCAGACTCTGATGGATAAGTGTGAGATGTTGGAGAGGAGACGGGCAGCGAGGATTACCGCCAAGGCGGGCCCGAGTGACGCTCAAATCCAAGATGGCGGACCCACGCTCCCGCCAAAGCCAACGGCCGGCCAGGCGGATGGACACTCCTCTTACGGGGAGCTCCGCTCCCGTGCGAGGACCAGGGGACGGAAAGGGAGGAACAGGAGTTCCTCTGACTCCAGGAGCCGATCAAGGAGCAGTTCAAGGAGGCGTAGAAGTAAGTGGTCGATTAAACGTTTCATTGCTGGGAAAAAAGACCTCCGTAAACTCAACGCTCATGAGCTCTATGGCGCCTCACTCATGTGGTTCCTCGACATAGAAGGAACAACGAAAAAAGATAGCACAGCTTTCATGGAGCACCTACACTTTATATCACTAAAAGCAAAATCGGACATGTTCAAAGACTCTGTCCATGTTGATTACGACTGCGAGATCAGGAGACTCGCCGAGACCCTGGGCTTTGCCGCGTTCGGCAAAGCGTACAACGCCACGAGCACCATGTTCTATGGCCACGAGAGCATGAGACGGGGGGGGACGGGCAAAACTGGAGCAGGATCCTCCCGTTTCAACTCGACGCGGCGCCTAGAGAAGGATGGCAAGAGGGCTTGCTTCCAATGGAATAAGGACTCGGGATGCGGCCGGACAGAGGAGGAGTGTGGCTACGGACACTGGTGCAGTAAGTGCGGGGCAAAATCACACCGACGGATGAAGTGCCACAAAGACTGACACCGAGCCCGACCCGGGGCCTGCCTACACGACACCGGACCCCCCCAGACCCGTCCCGCAGCCAGGGATTTGACCCAAATCTTTGCCCCTGTCTCCCCCTGTGTTGCCTCCATCGTCTTTGACCCCGCTCCCGAACCCGCTGCGGGGGACACACCCCCTGCCCCGGATGGCCCTGATTGGCTGGGCCGCCGCCGGACCGACCTTGACCCCAGCCGGGGTCGCACGGCCTACTGTGATGCTGCTCTGACCGGTGTGCTTGCGGGGGGTGTGCCCCCCTCCCCGGACGGCCCTGATTGGCTGGGCCGCCGCCTGACCGACCTTGACCCCGGGGGGGGTCGCGCGGCCTACTGTGATGCTGCCCTGACCGGTGGGCGGGGCGGGGGCGCTCCCCCAGGAATGACCGGTCCTGATTGGCCAAACACCTCGGCCGACCTTGACCCCGGCGCCGGCCACACGGGTTGTTGTGATGCCGGCGTGGTGGGGGGTGGGGCCGCGCCCGCCCCGCTTGATGGCCCTGGGCACGATGCCGCCGCCGCCTTGGATGACAGCCGTGGGTACGTTAGTACCGCCGCTCGTGAGGGAAACGGCAGTGCCGCCGCCACTCGCGACATTGTTATTGTCGCTCCTGATGTTGGTGGGCGTGGTACCACGCCCCCCGGCAGCTGCCCCGCCCCCACTGTCCGGGGCTGGGTCGGCAGCGACCAGGCGAGTGACTCCGATTGGCTGCATGTGGTTTTTGTTGGAGAACGTGCACCTGCGGGGGACCGCCATGTTTTCAACCTCACCATGAGCGAGCCTCGGGGGGGACCCGGTGTTGTGGTCCGAGTATACGACAGTTGTGTGGGTGGGGCCTGTCACTGTGCCCATGTGATTGATGGCAGCCCCGCCCAACTCCTCCCCTGCCGGATGTTCTGTGAACTATTCCTCAGGGGTGATACCGACCCTGACTGGGAGTACCTCCTCAGGGGGGCTGCCTTCGGCTTCCAGGTCATCAACCCCTCATGCGACCTACGATACGACTCCCGGCACCACAAGGTCCGGGACCCGGCGAGCCACGCCAGCATCAGTGACCGGCTCCGAGGTGAGATCGCCCGAGGCTGCATTACCGTAGTGGAGGAACGACCCAGCTGCGTTCACGATATATTCTGCGTCCCCAAGGATGGGGGCGGGATCCGCAGCATAGTAGACTGCAGTCAGCCTAAGGGCGCCTCCGTCAACAACTGCACGGGGGATGTAGCAGTAAAATTCTCTTACAACAGTGTGGATGACGTCGTGGACCGCATGGAGAGGGGGGACTACCTCTCGACAGTGGACATCAAGGATGCTTACAGGGCAGTCTGCATCCACCCCACCGACCGCGACCGTCAAGGTCTTCACTGGGAATTCGACCACCAGGGGGGCCTCCCATGCACCTACCTCGAGGACAACAGGCTTTGCATGGGCCTGTCCTCGAGCCCCTATGTTTTCAGTAAGATATCCGACCTCATAGTCCGCTGTGCTACACGGGAGGGCGTGACCCGAGTCGTGAACTACCTCGACGACTTCTGCCTCATCTCCCCCACGTACGAGGACGGATGTGCACACCAACGCACCCTGCTCGCCATCATAAGACGGCTTGGTTTCTTCGTCAGCTACGGGAAGGTCGTCTCTCCCTGCACTACGGCTCGCTTCCTGGGCATTGACATCAATACGGTGACGCTTGAGATGAGCCTCCCCCGGGACAAGCTTGACCGCCTCATCACTGTCCTGGAGGAAACCAGGGGCCGCCGCAAGGTCACCAAACGGGACCTCGAGCGGCTCGGGGGACTCCTAGCCCACTGCAGCAAGGTGGTCAGGGGCGGGAGGACTTTCTGCCGCAGACTGTACGACAGTATCAACAGCGTCCAGCAGCCATACCACCGCATCCGCCTTTCCAAGGGCTTCAGGGACGACGTCGACTGGTGGTTCCACTTCGCGAGCAGGTTCAACGGGAAGGCCAGGATTCTTGGCCGCTTCTCCCCTCACCTATCCACATACAGTGACGCCTCCGACTGGGGCTTCGGTGCCTCCCATGGGGACGACTGGGTCGCTGGCGCCTTCAGGGCCCAGGATGACGCCCTCCTGGCCGATGTCCTGGGCCACCACCACGGCCCTCCACCACCTGATAGGGATGGCCATATCAACTACAAAGAAATGTGGGCGGCCTTCAGCGCTGCCAAGACCTGGGGCCACCTCTGGAGGGACACGACGGTGGTCATGGTCACGGACAACACGACTGTCCTCTCGGCTGTCAACAGCGGCAGGTCGAAGAGCCCCCCTATAATGGGCCTCCTCCGCCAACTCTTCTGGCTGGCGGTCGAGCACAACTTCGACCTCGCCTCCGTCTATATCAAGAGCGAAATGAACACTGTATGCGACGCCCTCAGTAGGCTCCCCCAGCCGGGGGGCCTTGAGCGCCTGAGAGCAGCCGACCCCGCTGGGAGGATGTGCTGCAGGGAGGTCTTCAACCACACCGCTGACTGTTTCCGCTCTACTTGCAGATGTCCAGAGGCTGCAGAGGGAGAAGCAGGCATTCCAGAAGAAGTTCTACGCGCCGAACTCCGTGACGACTAGATCAATGCAGATCAGGAGGTACCTCGAATTCATTGAGGCGTTCGACGGCGAATTCGCCCCCACCCCCTGCCCCACGGCACAGGTGGGCCTATATGCAGTCTGGCTCGCCAGATCCATGAAGTTCTCATCGGTCACAAACTACCTGAGTGGCCTCAACTATTTCCTCAAACAGGAGGGCGCCCCGCCTATAGACTATACTCACTTTGATCTCGCCACCACCCTAAAAGGGATCAAGCGAGAGAGGGGTGCCCCCCCCCGACAGGCCTCCCCCCTCCTGCCGGGGATGCTGTTGCAGATCTTCGAACGACTCTCCGCCACACTGGGGCATACGGCCTGGCGGGCCGCCGTCCTCTGCAGCTTCCGTGGGCTGCTCCGGAAGTGCCAGATAACATCATCCGAATCCGCGCTTAGGCGGAGGGACTTCCGTTTCCTGGATTGGGGCATGGTCATCAGCGTCCGGCGGTCCAAAACCATCCAGTTCCGGGAGCGGATCCTAGAGATCCCGGTCGCGAGGTGCCCCGATCCTGCGCTCTGCGCTGTCTTCTGGACGGAGAAGCACTTCCGACAGATTCCTGCAGCACCGGAGGCCATGGCCTTCCGCCTCCCTTCGGCCGACGGCCCCTCCTTCCCGATGTTGTACACCATCTACCAGGCGACACTCAAGCATTTCTCAGCAGAGGTCGGACTCGACCCACTCACCATCTCGTCGCACTCGCTCCGCCGGGGTGGGTGCACGTACCTGTCGCTCTGCGGAGCTACAATTGAGGAACTAAGGACCCGGGGTGACTGGTCGAGCGACACAGTCTTCCTCTACCTAAAGTCCCCCCTGAGCGTCCGCATCATGAACGATATGAGGGTGGCATCCGCCTTGGCCTCCGCTTCGGCCTCGGCCCCCCTTCCTGAACTCTGAACTGAACTCTAGGCTTGGTTGGCTTGGCGGCATCCTTAGGATGTTTGGCATATATTTTCCTACCAGAGAAAATAAACTCAACCCAAACCAAGCCTAGTCTCTTCTCTCATTCCCTTTCGCTTATTTATGTGCTATATAAGTGATTATGTGAATATAAATAAAGAATAGACCATAATGTTTTGGGGCCCCTTCTGGCCCCCACCTATCTATCCACCACCATGACACTGAGCAGAACCCTGGCCTGGGCACTCTCTCCGCTCCCGACCTCGGCACCGGCACCGTCTGCCTCCTGTCTCACTTCAAAAATTTCTTTTTAATTCCGGTAGGGCATATATTTTCCTACCAGAGAAAATAAACTCAACCCAAACCAAGCCTAGTCTCTTCTCTCATTCCCTTTCGCTTATTTATATATATATACATATATATATATAGTATAGTTATACAAATCTTACCTGGGTACAGATGATGGATACCTGTTGTTTTCCCGAGGTACAAGCCTCAGATAGTCGTCAGCTAGGGAGAAGGAAGTATATTCCTTACCGTCGTTATCAACGACCTTCTTCGATCTGGCCACTTCCTTGCCTGCATCCGTACAGACGGCCTTGAAAACGTTTTCAAAGCATCTGTACGAGAGGAAGTTGCTTGCTGCTGTGAGCATGGCAATTCCATCATGCATGGTTCTGGCCAACGACGAGAACTTGGTCTCAGTCTGTATACGATTGGCCACTGGCGCAATCACCGTCAGGGCCCATAGGACCACCTTGTGGACCATATGCAACACGCCCTCGAAATTCTTATGTTATTCACTGAGGTGCACGTCCCAGTCCATCTCCTTGACCACTGAATCTGTGATCCCCTTGATGCCGGTGAACTTTTCCGCCAATTTGGAAATCACCTTGGTCGGCTTAAAGGTGTTGAAATGGCCCTTTATAGTTTCCCGTATCATGGATGTGGTCAGCACCTTCTTGGCCTTTTGCGCTTGCACTTTCTTGCGCACCTTCCCTCCGATCATAGTGTAAATGCCGGTACACTGCGTGTTGGAGTCGGACTCAGTTGACGATGAGTCCGAAGAGGAATCTGAAGAAGAATCTTTCTTCTTTTTCTTGGTCTTAGGCTTCTTACTCTTCTTCCGCTTCACTACCTTCTTCCTCGCCTGCGTGAACTCGTCCCCAGATGAGCTCACAGCCTTCTCTTTCTTTCTCTTCTTCACAGGAGCCCTCTCCTGCAACGAATCAACCTCCAGGGAATCATCCCCGGAGATGTCCTCCCAATCTGAGTCGTCAGACTGATGGGGCCGGCCTCTTCCGGGGCCGGCCTCTTCCGCGGCCGAGACCTAGCCAGAATAAGCTTCTCAAGCTTACTCTCCAGCATCCGTGTGAGACTAGTTTCCATATCAGATGGGGCCGTATCAGGCTTGTCTGGTCCACTGACCTCCTCCGATATGACTTGTTCCGGAGATGGTGGCACAGTCACTACCGGCGACGAGTCATAATCCTCCATCAAGGTGGGCATGCCTGTTTTACTCCGCTTCATAGTCATCGGAAGTCTGTAACAATCGAAATAAAGTTACAAAAAAAACAGCAAATTCAACTAAATTTCAACAACAGGTTAAGCAAACCGAAATTGTGCATTTAGTGGTGTTGGAGAACGTGTTTACACCATTCCAACACAGGCATAACCAAAGCTAATGTGTAAGTGTTGTAGGTGAATGGTGTGGAAACCAAAACCAAACGAGGGGTAGGGACCAGTGTACCAGTATCCTCCGACACTCTCTATCCCATCCACTTCTCCCTCCTGTGGCTAATACGCCAACAAGTTGGAGAAAATGCTACAAAATTCAGAGGTACGCCTAAATCACCAACATGGGGAATCCATAAATGAAACCCAGGATTAAATCCTAACGAGATGTGGCTCCAACCACATCGGTCACCGTTCGGCAACGGGCGGCTTGTAGAACAAAGAAAAAACATGGCGCTTTGTTCTATCAATGTTTTACAAATCGTAAAACACCCATAAAAGTAATAAACATACACATCAAAGTTCTCAAACTTCTTCAAAATGTGCAGTAAAGTATCATAACAAAACTGTATCATCCTAGAATAAGTACTTACAGTTATTATGTCGTCGTAGATCAAAAACTGCCGGAGCAACTCGACGAACGTCCTGCCGTCGTGAGTTGATTATGCTAATTGCTGGAACCGGATGTGCTTCCTTCTCCCTCAGCTACGAGTAGCCTGAGGCGTAGTACCGAGGTAAAATATATGTATACATATCTCGATAAGCATAGGATGTGTATGGATAGCAATGTGTCTAATTCATCACGATTAAATCGGCATTGCCGTAATTGCGCTATGGTACTTAACCCACTGATTGGCCGGCCTGAAAGTAGGCTGAGCTAGTATAATGATCCCTTCTGCGGTGTGTGCGTGTCTGTGTGTGCGTGTGTGTGTGTTGGATGTGCGTGCGCGTGCGGGTGGGTATACAGCAGCGAGTTACATCTGCTATGAAAGCAAGGAAAGAGAACAGAACATCCTCCGTGTGGGCGGTCTGAGGCGGTCTGGGGCGGGGCGGTCTGGGCGGTCTGGGCGGTCTGGGTGACGGTGGAGTGGGGGGGGGGGGGGGGGGGGGGGCGGTCTGGGTGCCGGTGGAGGGAGGGTAGCGAGGGCGAGGGGGGCGGTCTGGGTGCCGGTGGAGGTGCCTGAGTGGGATGGTCTGGATGCTGGTGGAGGGGGCCGGGGCGGGCCGGTCTGAGTGCCGGTGGAGGGGGGATGCCGGGTGGGGCGGTCTGAGTGCCGGTGGAGGGGGGATGCCGGAGTGAGGCGGTCTGAGTGCCGGTGGAGGGGGGATGCCGGGGTGGGTCGGTCTGAGTGCCGGTGGAGGGGAAGGCGGAGGCCGGGTGTTTCCCTTCGGCCTTGGCCGTCCAGGTGCCCCGAGAGTGTGGTCTGGAGCCCGTCTAGGGTACTGGAGGGTGCGTGCACACAACTCCACCTGCCGGTGAGACGCAGAATCCAGGTAAACCACAGGTGAAGTAAATAGTGCGCTACAGGCGATCTTGTTGGTTATTTTTTTCCTTTTAAAGCAAGAAGAAATAGACGTGATAAATACACATATACAATTAGATGGATAAAAACATAGATTAGATCACACCACGAGAACTCGCCTTCGTATCTAGGTTATGATGTACGTCGCCCAGCACACACACACACACATATATATATATATATATATATATATATATATATAAATCTTACCTGTGTACAGATGATGGATAACTGTTGTTTTCCCAAGGTACAAGCCTCGGATAGTCATGGGCTAGGGAGAAGGAAGCACATCCGGGTCAAGCAATCTTTACCTACTTATTCAGGATAAAAATGATCTTAAACTTCTATGGATACTTCAATGTTTTCGTCTTGGCACAAGCAAACGTAATAGTCGTGGCAGGGTTGGGTGGGCGGGCCCTAGCCAACGACTATCCGAGGCTTGTACCTCGGGAAAACAACAGTTATCCATCATCTGTACCCAGGTAAGATTTGTATAATGGGTGTGTGCCTAACTAACAATTGTGTATGTATGTATAAATATCATGTTAACATATGTATATATATATAATGCATATGGATAGATGTAGTGTGTGCATTGATATGTATATGTATATATGGGTTGTTCTCAGAAGTTGTGTACTAATACTGTGATGTGGGGACCACCCGTACATGTTGACAGTGCACTGCACACACAGCAAGATCCACTCCCCTCCCAGCCATCCATTTACACACCGCTACTATCATCTTCACCAATCACCCACCTCACCACCAGATGTGGTGACCCAATCGGTAAGCCTCCCATGTGAAACGTCGGGAGTTTGAAACCCGCGCCCGAGTCAAACGAATGACTTACAACTTTGACACTTGTCGTTACCTAGCTAGCTAGCCTGGCGCTCGGCAGTACTAGGATAAGGCAAGGACTGGTCAGCTCAGGATAATTTCCTGAGTGGGAAATTGGTGGTCATGGTGCTGGCAGCCTGGTCTCTGCATCTGGAGCAGCATTATTAAGACCCAGTGGGGCAGCACTATAAAGTCACCATGAGTGTGACCTGTCATAAGTCGGTAGCTGTTCTGGTATGACGGTAAATGTTGCTATGATTTAAAATCCCAAACAAATAAACCCTATTCATCAGTATTGCATCTTAGTGGCTCACACACAGACACTGACATTGTTTGTATATTATTGTTTTACATCCTGGCAACATCTAAGGTTATTTCAGAATGGGTACCGACTTGTGGCAGTGTGCACTCATGGCAACTTTATAGTGCTGCCCCACTGGGAGACCAGGCTGCTGGCACCATGCCCCAATATCACACTCAGTCACATTAATCCTGACACTGAGCTAACCAGTCCAGTCATTGTCCTCTCCTATTAATGCTTAGCGCTAGGCTAGATGGCGACAAGTATCAATCGTATAAGTCATTGTTTTGATGCGGATGGGATTCGAACTCCCGCCCTTCCGCATGGGAGGCCTGCGCTATACCGATCCGGTCACAGCGTCCAGTATGAGGGCACAGACATAGACACAGACACACCTGTTGATGACCCAGTGTCTGCCTTAGTGCATATGGTGAGCATGAGGTCAACAATACCCAAAAAAAGAAGAAGAAGAAGAAGAAGAACAAATATATATACACACACAAAACACAAAGTCATTGACAAAAAAAGGAGATAAACAAACCGTGTGTGAGTGGTCATATTCAGATAGTATCAATTACATGTACACACAGACGCGTAATGACTAAACTGTGCAGTCTAGAATCCCTACAAGGTGTAAGAATACCAGTTCTATTATTTTAGTAAGTGTTATTGACCATCACATAAAACTAAATATATTGGCTCCATTTACCATGAAAATACCCATATGCATGTCGCTCCACCAATGCACCAAGGAGGAATAATATCTAAAGTACATGGTCCTTTTGCATTTATACTTGTATGATGCGCGAGAAGGAAGACAGGAGACGGAGATGGGAACTGAGGCGTTTATTGGTACGCCTCGGGCAACATAACACAAAACAATGAATAAACAGTATCAATGCATAATAGAGGATGTACAATAGAAGGTAATGCAATCAAAATATGAAGAGATAAGGTATAATGTCTTGTGCCTCAGGTGAGTTCATGGGCGGCTAGGGCATCGGCCCGAGGAGGAAGTCCTGCGGGTTTTATGGCCGGGGGTGCGCCGAGGAGCCCTCCACCACGGTAGAGAGATAAATAGATAGTTGGGTGGGTGGGCGGAGAAGAAGGGCAGCGTGGAGGAGACTGGAGGCGAATGGCTGAAGGAGGCGGCGGGCGGCCTTATAAGGGGAGAAGGTGAGGAGTGGCAGGAGAGGCGTGAACGCTCAAGGCGGGGGGAGGGCGGAGGTGAGGAGCAGGCGTCGCGCGAGGCGCGAATGCCGGGTGACAGCGCGGCCAGAGGGGGGGGGGGGGGGGGGAGTCGCTCTCCCTACCCGCGCATCAAACGAAATGCTTCGCATTACGGCCGATGCGCGAGAAGGAAGACAGGAGACGGAGATGGGAACTGAGGCGTTTATTGGTACGCCTCGGGCAACATAACACAAAACAATGAATAAACAGTATCAATGCATAATAGAGGATGTACAATAGAAGGTAATGCAATCAAAATATGAAGAGATAAGGTATAATGTCTTGTGCCTCAGGTGAGTTCATGGGCGGCTAGGGCATCGGCCCGAGGAGGAAGTCCTGCGGGTTTTTATGGCCGGGGGTGCGCCGAGGAGCCCTCCACCAAAACGGAGGAGAGGGCTCGAGGCGCACCTGAGGGGGCGAGGCGGGGCACGTAAGCATGCACCGCCTCGGAGGTCCAAGTCCCCTGGGCCATGATGTCGGGGAGGGCCACCCCGGCGCGCTGGCAGGCCTGGGCGGCGCCCCGGCGGAGGCTGTGAAGGGTGAAGGCCTGAGGATCGGGGACGCCTTGGGCCTTGAGGGCGCCCCTCAGGAGTTCGGTGAGGGAGCGCGGGTCGAGGGGCCGGCCGGAGGGCATCAGGAGGGCCGGCGCGTCGAGGGCCGCCGGGGTCTGGGCGAGGGCGAGCTGCCAGGCCGAAACTGGGCAGAGGGCCGACCCGGGCATGGCCGGGACGAAGAGGGCCACCGCGCCCGAGGGGGCGGAGATCGTCTTGGAGCTCCGTATCAGGAGCCGGAGGCCTCCGGGCGCGGGGCGGATGTCAGCGCGGGTGAGGGTGTGGGGGCCCCCCCACCCCTCGGGGCTCGGGGCCAGAAGGTTCGACTGGCGAAGCATGCCGAAGTACCCGAGGAGGAGGGCGGCCCGAGGGACGATGGAGGCGGGGCCCGCGCGGGCGAGGTGGTGTATGACGAGCGTGAGGTGATGAGGCGTGATGGGCGGGGCCTGACGTGGGACGTGGGTGGAGATGCGCTCGCCCCCGCGGCAGACGTCCTTGGCGAGGCGGGCGTCGAAGCCCGAGGTGAGGCCGCCCGCCCCCTCCACCCATGAGCGAGCCCCAGAGACGGTGTTCTTGACGGAGGCCGGGGCAAGGGCACGGGCGAAGAGGGAGGCGGTGAAGGCGGCGACGTCGAAGGCCGACGGGGCGAGAGGGTCGAACCCTCGGGCAACAGTAAAGCTGACATACTCCTCGGCCTGGCGACGTCGGTTCTTCCAGGTCGCCGGGGCGAGGGCTGCGCGGCGGAGGCGGGCGACGTCCTCGACGTCAGCGGAGGGGTAACCTAAAGCCCGGGATGAAATGGAAAATCGTCATGAGATGCGGCGGCGGGGAGAAGCCCGAGGCGTCCACCTCGCTCCGAGCCGTGTCGGCCCAGGGACCTGCGAGGTGGGCCCGGCTGAGGGCATCGGCGAGGAGGAGGTCCGCCCCGGGCTTGTGAGTGATGTGCAGCTGGAAAGAGCCGGAGGCCGCCAGCAACCAGAGCTCCCGAGCACAGGTCCCGAGGGTGGGGTCTCGGGCGCGTCCCGACTCGAGGGCGGTGGCCGAGGCCATATTGTCGGTGTAGACCACGACCGTCGCCCCCGCGATGTCGTCCGGGAGGAGAGCGTGGAGGGCGACGACGAGGTTGACCGCCTCGAGTTCGTGGATCGAGGGGAAGCGCGCCCGGAACCCCGAGGAGTACCCTCGGGCGTAGTAGTGCGTCGGGGAGTGGGCGCCGCCGCCAGTGAGACAGGAGTCGCACTCGATGACCCAGCGCCGACCCTCCGGGGCCCGGAGGAGGTGGACTCCGTTGGAGATTCGTCCATAACTGGCGAACCACCTCAGATCCCGGAGGGCGTCGTCGGCGAGGGTGACGGCGGCGGTGCCGTAGCAGCTGCGGAGCGCCCCGAGGAGGCGAGCCATGAACTTCCGGCCGGGGA
Source organism: Branchipolynoe longqiensis (assembly GCA_030323885.1). Lineage (NCBI taxonomy): Eukaryota > Metazoa > Annelida > Polychaeta > Phyllodocida > Polynoidae > Branchipolynoe > Branchipolynoe longqiensis. The sequence continues at coordinate 42,734,606 of CM059199.1, read as the reverse complement.
GCACGCAGCTGCTGACGTGGTTGAGGCGGCCGAGGAGACTTTGCAGTTGCTGTTTCCCGAGGGTGGGCTGGGCGATGCGTGCGTCGCAGTCGTCGATGAGGGCCTGGATCTTGGCGGGGGCGACCCGGATGGTCATCGTCTCGCTGTCGAGGGCGAACCCGAGCCAGATGAGGCGGACAGCGGGAGGATGGCACTTTCCGGGCGCTACGTCGAGGCCGAGGGCAGTGGTGAGGGCGAGGAAGGCGTCGAAGGCCTGGCACGCCCTCAGGTAGGAGCCCTCGCACCCTATGAAGTCGTCGACGTAGACGAGGGCGTGGTAACCCTTACGCCGGAGGATCCAGGCCACTGCAGCGGTGACGCGGACGCAGGCCGCGCCCGAGGTGCGGCACCCAAAGGGGAGGGCGAGATCTATATATGTGTTGCCGTCGAGGCAAATGCCGAACAGGGGGCAGGAGAGAGGGTCGGCGCGGAGCTGGCGGTAGGCCCGGGAGATGTCGGCGGTCCAGACGTAGGCCCCATGGCCTTGGTCGATGAGGCGGCGGCCCACGTCGGCGACCGAGGGGAGGGTGTAGGCATGGGATTCCCCGAGGAACTCACGTCGGGGGATGCCCGAGTTCACGCTTGCTCCCGGGGGGTAGGAGAGGTCGACGATGACCCGCCTCTTGCCCGAGTCGGCCTTGGGGCGGGTCATCATCGGGGAAACCTGGGTCCAGGGGGTGAAGGGGGGGGACGGTGAAGGGGCCGATGAGGGCGCCGAGGGCCAGCTCCGTGTCGACGAAGTCTCGGACGTGAGGGAGGTTCTCGGGAGGCTCTCGGTGGTTGGAGAAGGAGGGGCGGGGAATGGTAGAGGCGGAGTAGTTAGAGGGGAAGCCGAACTCGAGGAAGTCGAGGACGGCGGGGTCGGGGTAATGGCGGAGGTGGGTGCGCCAGGCGGGGATGTGGAGGCCCGAGGGAAGGGGAATGCGGGCGGCCAAAAAGTTAGGTAGGCCCGCTTTCCGGAGGGTTGTGTAGGTATGGTTGAAGGCGGGGTAGCGGGCCCACTCCTCGCCGGAGGTGTGGGGCCAGGAGGAGAGGAGGGTAGGGCGGTATTGGTAGGGGGTGGGGCCGCAGGAGGGGGCGGCTGGGAGGGTGTCTTGTAGGTGGGGGTTGATGACGTCGACGGTGGGTTCGTCGAGGGTGGGGGCGGGGTCGGGAGCGGGGTGGGGGTGGGGCGAGGAGGTGCGGGGGGGGGGTGAGTGGGGCAGCGAAGTCGTGCTGGGTAGGAGGGGGGGTGGTGGGGTAGGACGGGGGCGGGTCGGGGTCTGGGTCGGGGTCTGGGTCGGGGGGGCTGAGGAAAGCGGTGTCGCCTAAGGTGAGGTGGAAGTCTGGGTCGATGGTGCTGGAGGACAGCTGGTGGGGGGCGGCGGCTGGGGCCTCGGGGGCGGGAGATGGTTCCCGGGTGGTGGAGGCAGTGCTGGCGGGAGCGGCTCCAAGGGTGGCGGCGGGCTTGGCCTCGGGCACTCTGCTGGTGCGCGGGGCAGCCTGGTGGATAGCCGGCTGGGTCGGCCCGAGGGGGGCCGGGGGTCCGAGGCCGGATTTAAGAGCACGGGTGCTGGGCGAGCTGTGGATGTCGGCGGGGCTGGTTATAGCGGTGGTTGGCCGGTTAAGGGCCTCCGGGCCGGCCGGGGGTCTCCGGCGGACTAAAAATCCGCCGAGGTGGCGGGCGTCGCGCGCTCACGGTTGCGCTTTGAGTTACAGACGTCTTCACTATGCGCCGTCAGCATCTTGCGCACATTGGCACAATATGCGCAGGTGTGTCGCTTCTTCGCGCTGCCTACGCCGTGAGCCTCCCCCGGGCCGGCCTGGGTGCAAGATGCGGGATCCCGGTTCCATGCGTTGCACGGGGCCCCGTGAAGATCCCTGCTATATGTAATCCGGGTCTCGGGCTGGGAACGGGGCTGGTGGCGGGTCTTGGGCGGGTCTGTGGAGCGGGCGTGGGTGGCCGTGGAGGGTTGCTGGATGGGCGTGGTGAGGGAGTCGAGCCGTAGGGCGTTGAGGGCTACGGGGTCGTGCCACCCGTGGGGGAGCCTCCCGTCCGCGATCCAGGAGAATATGGATTCTGAGTAGCGGCGGACGGTCGGGCCAGGGGTGGATGAGGATATCCCTCATAACGGTGAGGTGGTGGTGGTGTAGGCCCTGGAGGGAGTGGGCCGGGAAGGAGGGGTGGTCAACGAGAGAGAGGAGGGCGAGGCTATACTCGTCCTTAGAGGCTTCCCCGAGCTTCACTGCCTTGCGCCCGGGGCCTCTCTCGACGAGGTCACAGGGAAACACATAATCCGCAGGAATACCTCGTCGGCGCACGGTGTGCTGCGCCTCGGCGGAGGCTAGGATGTCGCGGACTGCGTCGGCCGCGGACGTGGGCGTGTGCTCCGCCGGGTCTTGGCGGTAGGCTGGCGCTGGCATCGGGGTCGAGCTGGCGTGGACGCGGCTGTACTGCTCGTACTGTGGATGGGCGTCTCCTGGCCGGGTCGCCCGAGGTGGGGGCGGGGGTCGGCTCCCGGCTGCGGCGTGCGCCCGAGGGGCCGGGGCGGACGGCAGGCTGTATGCGGGCTCCTGCCGTGGCGCGGGTGATGGTTCGCCTGAAGCCCCTCGGGCGATGCCGGTCTCGACGGCCTCCACGCGGCAGGTGAGGCGGTTGATCGACTCGATGAGGAGGGCGATCTCGCTGCTGGCGTGGCCCGAGGGTGCCGGCGCTGAGGGCGACGTCGGAGCCGTAGACGGGAGGGATCCGCCCGAGTATCCCGAGGAGGGCCCCGGTGTGGCGATGGATGCGGACTTGGCAGCTCTCCGGCTCTTCCCCTTTCCGCGTCCGGGCATGGTGCAGGCTGGTAGTGGGGCAGCGATCCGAGAAGAGCCAAAGTAGAAGAAGGGCAGCGTGGAGGAGACTGGAGGCGAATGGCTGAAGGAGGCGGCGGGCGGCCTTATAAGGGGAGAAGGTGAGGAGTGGCAGGAGAGGCGTGAACGCTCAAGGCGGGGGGAGGGCGGAGGTGAGGAGCAGGCGTCGCGCGAGGCGCGAATGCCGGGTGACAGCGCGGCCAGAGGGGGGGGGGGGGGGGGGAGTCGCTCTCCCTACCCGCGCATCAAACGAAATGCTTCGCATTACGGCCAATTGGTTATACATCACATATATATATTGAGGTCTGGAACCACTCATTTTTCTTTTAAGTGACAGATCCATGGAAAAAGTAGTTGAAGCACCAATGGTAGAAGCATTTGAGACAAGGCTGGATAGACATTGGAGAGGATACCCACAATTATTTGACTTCATAGCTCCGTCGACCTCCATACGTCTACAAAGAAATAGTTCCTCCATATGTCTGCAAAGAAATAGTTCCTTTTTCCCATAACAAAGCTGGTATTAGAGGCCCAACAGACCTAGATCAGCCAGAAGAGGATCTGTAAGTTAATCTGTAAGTTAATATATACATTGGATCTAAAGATAATATATATACGGGATTTCAAGATGATGACAGTCCTGTTCAAGTATTTGAAATGGAATTACCTAAGTTATATAAGCTCCACTACCACACATTGCTCACCAGTGTCATGTCAGAAGGACCATAGGTGGCAACATACCAGACTAGGTTGGTTGCTTGTTGGACTTTTAGGTCCTGGCAACATCTAAGGTCATATCAGGATGGGTACCTACTTTTCACAGTGCACACTCATGGAGACTTTATAGTGCTGCTCCAGTGAGAAATCAGGCTGAGAGCACCATGACCTGATATCCCACTCAGTCACATTATCCTGACACTGAGCTAAGCAGTCCTTGCCCTATCCTATTAATGCCCGAATGCCAAGCTAGGACAATTTTGTAAGTCATCGGTTTGACTCGACAGGGACTCCTCATATCCTGCATAGGCGGCCTGTACTCTACCGATTCGGCCACTGCGCCGAGTTACGAGATTAGGAAACTTAGTGGTGTGGATTAGGACAAACTATGAGTCATGATATCCAGGTAGCAAATATATGCACATATACACAACTAATCAGATCACTATAGGCAGGAATGACTCAGGCTATGGAACCGCTGCAGCTAAATAATAATAATAATAATATTGATCTCTTTTTTTAATATAATAATAATAATAAGTACAATGACAATGATGATGATTATGACGATGATTATGACGATGATAATGATGATGATGGCGATAATAATGATAATAATGATATTTTGGGGTCTCCCTTCCCCCCTCACACAATTCTACCGAAATAAATTGCATACAAAGATAACAGTAAATTATGCACACACGCAGTTCCCAGATCTCGTCAGAGAATTTGCATATGTGCTCATCGGTTGGGGTCTTTTGTTGGAAGGGGGGAGGTGGTTCATAAGGAGTTTGGAGGGCGTGACGTTTAATGTTATGGTTCGTTTTTGTTATTGCTTTAAAGTTATTGTATTTATTGTTGATACTATAAATTCTGCCTACTGAATTTGATTGGGCACCTCTCAATTGAAGACATTCATCTTGCAGTTTCTACTACTCGAAATGGCTAACGCTTGAAAGCTAAATTAATTTAATAAAGTCTTTATAATCGTAATAGGGGGGCGGCAAGTATTTGAGAGGATATCATACTGTTATGATAATCCAACTGGTTTAGTCAGTATCAGGATAATGTGACTGAGTATGAAATCAGGGCATGGTGCCGGCGGCCTGGTCGTTCAGGAAGGCAGCACTATAAAGCTGTCATGAGTGCACCCTGTTTGAAGTCTGGCTCCCGTCCTGATATGACCTTAGATGCTAGGACGTAAAAGCCCATTAATTTTATTTTTGTTGAAAGTATGATAACTCGAAACATGTTTCCTGGTGATTGATTACCAAGCCTCAGTGAACATCATCTTAATTTATACTTAAGTTATAGGGATGCTGGCATATTTTGTAGGCACAGGACGCGGTGGCCGATCCGCACAGGGCAGGCTTCCCATGCGGTAGGTCGGGATTTTGAAACCTGGTCTAGTAAAATCAATGACTTACAAAATTGGTACTTGTTGCTACATAGCCTGGCACTCGGCATTACCAGGATAGGACAAGGACTGGTGAGTTCAATATCAGAATAATATGACTGAGTGGGATATCGGGTCATGGTGCCGGTGGCCTGATTTCCCAGCAGGGCAGCACTATAAAGTCGCCCTGAGTGCACATCGTCACAAGTCGGTATCCTTCATGATATGACCATGGATGTTGCTACGGTGTAAAACCCCAACCAACACAAACACTAAATATTGTTTCGGCAGCTGCAAGCTGTGTGCTACATGCAGGATGTGTGTCCGTATTTGTATGGCTAGTCAGCTACGTCACTGTCACGTGACTCACACTTCCAGAATATCATAGGGTCTTTGTCCTGGTTGTGAAAGCAAAGGACAGATGTGTTCGGTGTGCATCTCATTCAGCTTACTGTGGCTTGATTGGTTCGTTGTTGGAGCTTTACGTCCTGGCAACATCTAGGGTCATATCAGGACGGGTACCGACTTGTGACAGTGCGCACTGGTGGTGACTTTATTGTGCTGTCCCCAGGGATGAACGTGGTCTCCAGGAAAAAACGCGGAAAAAAGGCAGAAATTATAACACCGACGGCGAATTTCTGCGATAAAGCGGATCTTCTCCCATAGACTTAGCACTGTCAGGGAATCGCGGAAAAATACCGGAAGGCGGGTTTCAACTATCCTTGTTGTGTTTGTATTATCGCCCATATCTAACAGTAACACTTTCTTGCTTAGGTTTTATGTTCTAGTTAAATCTAAGGTCATATAAGAACGGGAAACAAACCACCCAACTGTTGTCATATGCATCCCATCTCATCTTTTGGAATTTTGTCTAATGTTAATCGGTGAATATAAGAAATCCCGGAAATCCGCGAAACCGCGGAGATCTTTCATCCCTGTGTCCCACTGGGAGATTAGGCCACCAGTACCATGACCTGATATCACGCTCAGTCACATTATCCTGTCACTGAGCCAATCAGTTCATGCCCTATTCTAATTATACCAAGCGATTGGCTAGGAAGCTACAAGTATCAATCTTGTAAGTCATTGGTTTAACTCGACTGGGAATTGAACTCCCGACCTTCCGAAGGGGATGCCTGCGCTCTACCGATTCGGCCAGCACGTCGAGTACTGTGGCTTGGTTTGGTCAGTATGTATGCCTAAGCATAGCTTCCAAAGAATTGTAAGAAAAGAAAAGAAACCCACCAAAAAGACCTAGCGATTAGCGAGCTACAACTGACCAGTTCTGATACAGACAGCAAATGCACGTTTACTGGTTCACAAGCGCATATCCGGAAAATCAATTTTGTTTGGTCCATTAGTTGTTTAAGCGGGGGAAATTTCAATCGTGGACGATTGGTCTTCCTCATTCCACTGCTCCTTGCCCTATCCTAATAATGCCGAGCGCCTGGCTAGGTAGCAACAAGTATCAATTTGTAAGTCATTGGTTTGACTTGACCAGGATTCGAACCCACGATTTTCTTTCAACATTTTCATAGAAATGTCATTTGGAATGCTGTTAATTGCGACACCCTCCGATATCGATCAGGTTATTTTAATTGCATAAGACATCACCACAGTCAACCCTTCCTAACCGACCACCTCCACAGATTGACCACGCCCCTATATCAATTGCTTTATTTTGGCCCCCCAACAAGACCGTTGTAACCATTAGTCTAACTCCTTAAACCGACCACCTCCCTAAATAGACCATTTAAAGTCGGTCTCAAGGTCGGTCGATTTAGAGAGGTTTTACTGTATATTATTTACGTTCCATATTTGTTTTTAACCAGGGAAGCAATTACATGATTCTTTAACCCAATACACTGGGTGCAGGTTAGTTGGTGGTTGGGATTTTAGACCCTGGCAACATCTAAGGTCACATCGGCTAGGAAGAGACAAGTATCAATGTTTAAGTAATGGATTTGACGACTCGACCAGAGTTCGAACCCATGTAGATGGACGCTCAACTCATTCGACCATCCCGTCTGGTCACTGGGTGCAGAGTTAGAGTAGGCTTTCAGTGTGGAACCACGGACATTTGAATCGCAGCTGAGTCAAGCCAATCATTTACCAAATTTATCCTCTATGTTACCTAGCCTGGCACTCGGCATTAACAGAATTGGACAAGGACTGGTTAGTTCAGAATCAGGATAATGTGATTGAGTGTTATACCAGGTCATGGTGTTAGTGGGCTGGTCTCCCAGTAGGGCAACACTATAAAGTAGATATGAGTATGCACTGTAACAAGTCAGTACGCATCCTGATATGACCTTAGAATTTGCTAGGACATAAAAGTCCAGCAAACAAACAAGCTAACCCGATATGACCAGAAAGCATTATTAATATTAGCAAAACTCCAACAAGCTGCAATCCTACTCTTCCTTGTGGCGCCACCTGACGTATCTCTCTCGCATCATATTCCTCTCAGACATTCCAATAGGTGGCGGTACAGCCTTCCCTGAGTGGCGCCACCTCGTGACACGCACTTGGTAACTCCCGACTGCGTGGGTGAATCGATTTGAACGCAGGCTTACCGTGTGGATGGTCGGGAGTTTGAATCCCGTTCGAGTCAAATCAATTACTTACAAAATTGACACGTTTCACTATCTAACCTGGTGCTTGGCATTACTAGGATGCTATATTTCAAGGGGAGAGCTAAGTAGGCCCATTCGGATAGTTCAATACTTTATTTCAGACTCAGTAGCCTATTATGGTTGTTACATAAATTGGTTCACATTTATTTTTATATGTAGGGGGGGCCTACATATAAAAATAAATGTGAATAACCTACAAGTAATAGTATGGATACTACAATACTAACCATTATCAAAATGTTGGTCTACATACAGTAGATTGTACCAATTCCTCCATTATTATGGCAGAGGTAATAATGTGACTGAGTGGGAAATTGGGCTTGGTCTCCCAGTGAGGCAGTTGCCATGAGTGTCTTGTCACAAGACGGTGTGGTGGTTTCAGCGTGTTCCCGTGCTCAGAGGTGTCCCTCGCTTCTGCGCATGCGTCAGAATCTAATAAGGATGGCCGTAATCGATTAACACTACCCGGGCGACTCGGGTCATCCGAGTCGTCAGAAATTCAAATAGAACACGGCGAGTGGAGTCTACAAATACACGTGCCATGTGCAAAAAAAGAATAACTTAGATTAATTAAATGGAAATATAGGTAAACTGGGCCATCATAAAATACTTTAAATCCTATTTTGCTGTATTTTTATCGGTTATTAAAAATTTAAAAAAAAAGATTGTCCACCCGAGCGCGGAGAAGCGTATTCGATTATTCGACCCGAGTTTGTAGGATGTGCGCATGCGCCAATAAGTGGCTCAGGTGACCCGAGTTGATGCGAAATCCGCACATGCGCAGAAGCAGCGCAGAAGCGAGGGACACCTCTGAGCACGGGAACACGCTGAAACCACCACACCGGTACCCGCCCTGATATGACCTTATATGCTAGAAGGATGTAAAACTGGTTACACAATCTATACCATAAACCACATAGGCTACCTACCCTTTTGCCATGCCTCCTAATTCCTTTCATTAGCATCTTCTTTGATGCAGGCTTGTGGTAGCCTATACAAAGCTAGTAGCTCTTAGCTCTAGTGGTATGCAGGCCCTGTCCTTTTTTTTGTTGTTGTCCAAGGTTATGTTTGTGGGGGAGGGGGGTTACATCTGTGCAATATCTAAGGCCATATCAGGACTGCATGTGCGAGGTTCATGGGATCAATCATCGGTTGAAAAGGTATGGCGTCTTGTTCTATCGATGTTGTACAGATCGTAAAACATCCATAAAAGTAACAAAACTACACATAAAATTAGTTTCAAAACGTGCAGTAATGCAACACATATAAACTGTAACAATCCTTCATGAATACTTAGTTAAACCGTTGTTTGTAGGTTAACTCAACAAACATCCTCCGGTCGTGAGCTGATTATGCTAATTGCTGGACCTAGATGCGTTTCCTTCTCCCTAGCCCGAGGCTTAGTACCGAGGTAAAATTTACATTTTAAGGTAGATTGCCTAGCCCCTCATTGCTGGGATAGACTTATCAGGATACCATAAGAGAGCGATATCGGTTAATTGCTATAGGGCATCATGCAAAGACTAAATAGACCCAAATTCCATAAGACGTCTTTTATTCAATGAAAATACATTTATATATATATATTTATTTTTAATATAATAAACACTTTGGCTGAAAGCATCCGCACATCAGAGGATAAATATATATGTATGTATATAATATATATATATATATTCAGGGAAAAAAACCACTGTTCCGAGAAATATGATGAAATTGTGTAATAAGGGTTTGGAGAAAACCAAACACACTCAGATAAACGACATACATATCAAACATTTAACAAGCAACAAACATTATTGTGACAGTGAAGGAACAGTCGCTCATGTGTGCTGAATGAGCAAATAACTAGTTCAGTGTAAGAAATATGGCACAGTAAAAGATGCTTATCATGACACAATACACCACCACAACTCAGGTGTTAAGTCAGGCCTAGCAGGCTCCGCACAGGCCACGATTTGAAGCCTTCTCATAATGGGACAGAATAGGCCTTCTTACTCTTATTACCGAGAAAACATGAAGCAAGACTGCCTCCCACCCCCCCCCCCCCTCCCTTCTCTTCTCCCCCCCCCCCGCCCCCAGTTACTCTCGCAGCACTGTCTCTGAGACAGGGCTGCTGAACAACCCATTAGAACAAATAGCGAAAGGCTGGGTAAATGAAATGAGCACATAACTCCTTAATGAAAGAAGCAAAATATATTCTTCACATACTTTTTCATATTTACCCGCTACTTTTGATTTGAAAAAAAATTTAAATAAAAGATGTACTTAAAAAGAGACTTTAAAAGTCAAATCGAGAGTATTCTGTGGTTGGCATTTTGTCTTCTTGCATTCTGTCCCATTTCACCAACTCTGTGCCATTGGAGATAGAGATTGCAGACTGGAACCACCACCCACTCGTTAATTCATACTGAAGCAGTTTTCGCTCAGGTTTAAGAAGGGTTGCCATCCACCCCTACCCTGGGTAAGGGTGAATTTTTTTATTTACCCACCCCTCGTATGATAGTACGATATTGTCCTACTGATTCATTGATTAAGAAATGAGCATGGTCAGGGGCGTAGCTAGGCGTACATGCATACGCCAAAACGTCCACATCGTCTTGTCCAAAAAATAAAAAATAAAAAAATAATAAAGAGAGAGAGAGAGAGAGAGCGGGGGGGTTACTTAGATATGATTTCATATTCGGAAGGGTGTGACGCCGTAAGCGGCCCCCTAAACCCCCTGCCAAAGTTAGGAGTACATATCGTTAAAGGTCTAGCTACGCCCCTGATGGTCATAGGCGATTTCCGCCACCACTTCCCGCTGATGGTAATGACATAACAAATATGGGTATCAGCACACTGTCGTGGAATATATAAGATTTCCAAATCCATCTTGGCCTCTGATGGCAATGGTAAGAACTAATGTTGGTAACACCTTACTGCGCCTGCTTTTGGAAAATGTCTATTTTCATGCACTGGTGAAGATAGGTGTCATTTCCTAAATAGTTCTAGAGTTCTAAGTGCTAAACCCACCAGAAGATAATACAGCTACATCTTGGATCACCATGACACATTTTTATTTTGTTTGCGTGTTGTTATCAGATTGTTGGGAATCTCTCGGAAAGTCTCCGAAGGATACAAACTCTGATCTGAAAACATGGTTCTGTGACAAGAAACTAGTGGATAGTAGACATAAGCCTCATGTGAATAAGGGAAGTGATTGTAAAAAAACTTACACCTTGTTATTCACATACAGATTAGGTGCATGAGTGGGTAGGTTGGAAATTTGTTGTATCTGATACAGTAGTACCTGTCGTCAACCAGCCATGTGATTGGAGAACCCCTGCCATGTGCAAACAAATGTACAAACTGTTTTTTTTTGTATCCGAGTGGAGTGTCCATGACTAATGAGAGGACACCTATTATGTCAACACCATAGATCAGAATGCAGAGGTGTCCTTTGAAGACAGGTACTACTGGACATAATCTGCCATTACCAAAAATATCAAGTGAGGTGGGTAAAATTAATTTACTAGTTACATATTTCACAATTCATTCCAGCATTTCAATAAAAGCGTGTCTGGTTATTGGGTTTCCAATAATTTGAGAACCTTCATTTATATATGGCGCCCCCAATGGCAAACATTGGAACAACATTATCAGGTCAGAAAAGACTTGCCTATCACAAGGCGGTAATATTCCATATAGGCCTGCATATTCTGAACGATTGGATTTCATTAGTTTTAAATCAATGGCGAGCACTATTCAGAACAGTAAGGATTTAGTGAACCAAACAACCCTGATACGGTTAGAGCTCAGAAAATCATCGACAGGGGAGTAGGACTCATTCATTGTAGTCGGTGATGGGCAGTTTTATAGTGAAAACTGTGCACATTAGTACAAAACAACAGAGTATGAACAGCAAGGATATGACGTCACCATATCAGGGTTGCCAACATTGGAAAATGAAAAACCGGAAGATCTTAAGGGATGTTATATTGGGGGATCTGGGGGTAATCCCCCCCCCCCTACCCCCCCGACACATTTTAAAATATTAGATGCTCTGTGGTGCATTTTTTACACAATAATCCTTAATGCAAAACCGGAAGATTGGCGTACGGTGATGACAAGGACATAAAATATTGCACACCTTACGGCAAAACCATAATGGTTGGCGACCGTGCCTTATGGCGGATAGCAGGTGTGGGAAACACAATGATGATGGTTGTGATCATCTTAGTGCTGACAATTGAGAACAGGAGAGGGCTATAAACATCAACACTGGAGGCGGTGTAAAGGGACCCACTCACGTAGACCATCGCCTCCAAATATGGAGTGGGTGCGAGCCAGGCCACTAATTGGGAACCTTTAGGTTTGTCCTGGCCACTGTAAGTCTGGCCTTTAAGTAATAGACGCAACAACACGCGTAAGGCTGAGATGACAGTTAGTGAACCATGAGTCACTCATAAATAAGTCCCTCTTTGGGCAAGAACACAATGGATACCAGTAGCATGAGACTTAAATTACTAAAGATCAAACACTGAGGTTGAAATGGATGAAGAGTTGTGTTACCGTAACAGGTTTTGCTTCAGAATTATCTGAAGCATGAACATTGGAAAATATATGTTATGAACAGCCAGGTGCAACATGTCTTCTGTCCTGGGGATTTTGATTCCTAACACTAGTAGAGATGAAAGTGATCTCCGGCAAAAAAGTCGGAAACGCGGAAATTCTCCCCTATGCTTAGCATTGTCAGGGAATCGCGGGACATTTTTGGAAGTCAGGTCTCATATATATTGGTATACACTGATAGTGCTGTGGCATTTGAAGAATGTATTAGTATACGCTGACCATGCTGCGGGATTTTAAGCATGTGTTAGTAGTAAATATATACGCTGATAGTGCTATGGCGTCTACACCACACATAAGTATACACTGATAGTGCCGTGGTATTGCAGTAGGGGCCTACAGGACAAATTTGGAAATCCACGAAATCGTGGAGATCTTTCATCCCTGCACTAGTAACATTCACATGTTGATGGTTTCATTGTCGTAAACGAAGCAGGAATCTATTTGTGTGAATATTAATTACCTCCAAAGGCAATGGCCAGAAATACCCAAATCATGTAGTTTCTAACCAAGATATGGTCCATTCAAAACACACACACACAAAAATCACATATGCACAAAATGATCATATCTTACTTTTCGCATCCTGCGTTATAATTTGTCCTAATAACCAATGAAATAAATTTACCACACCCCCTGTTTTGAGTGCATGTCCACATGCTTAAAGATTGTTGGCACACCAGTATACAAGAATTGCCCCAAAGCCCTTTTCAAAATACACTCCACAAGCCTTTAATTCAAGGTATTCATTTAAATTATATACCAAGGAAATGCTGTTTGCAAAAGTTAGAGTGGTGGAGTGACACATTATTGTTGATTTGCTTTCAAGACCATCTGCAATGAGTAATAAAGTCAACTCATCAACTGACAACTATAGTTCTCCCATGATGATTTGAATTTGAACGCTGTGTTAGCGACACGCTAGTACCTGTCGCTATAGAGTAAACACGATAAGTGGGGAACGCCGAAGGTAACATCAAGATATTAAGTTATTGGCACATCACTATTAAACCCAAGGTTTCAAGACATAGACCGGAAAAAATTATTGCTCCAGCTTGATATAGTGTTTGTTACTCTAACATTCCCACAAGTCTGAACAACTCGATTTCTGTATCAGTGTATGTCAATGACCCTATGTGACCCATCATATCAAATCAGGTACCAAGTAGCTTTTCAGACAAAATGAGCTATGCACATATTACCATTCCTCGAGTAATAAGCTCCATTTTGATACCTCTTCCCATCTCTGTGCGTCGCTTCTGGCGATGTTAGGAATATCCATTTGCCACCAGGATTCCCTGGTTTACATAATTATGAAGAGTTCAGGTGCAAAACCCCGAAAACGCCAATCCAAAAATTGAGCTCAACATTGGAATTAAACCATCAATAATCTTTTTGTTGTTGTAATTCCTACATTTGTGTCCATTGCTCGATAATCATGTGATTCTAAGAAAAGTGGAATTATTGAGAATTACAATAAACAACTCAGTGTGTATCTGAGTTTGTTGGAAATATGCTAATTGACTTAAGACAGGAACTGCTTTATCTCCCTCGGCTGTGAATGCCTTGGTGGCAACAGCCCAAGGTAAACATATTTTATTTAGACTACATTTTTGGGTTGGCGTTTAGGTGGATTTGCGCCTGAACTCTTCATATACACTAACTACATCTCTGTTGTGACCAATTATCCAATACTGGGCCTTGTGACTTAATACCCGCTATGCTGTGACAGGTCACATGCAAAAGCTGTCTTCGATTATAATTCTCACTGTCATAACACTAATTGGATTGGATATTGCGTGAATTTTGTTTACTCCATTGACTCATCATCACTTATAACATACTTTTCTTTCAAATAATTCCAGCAATGCGTAATATAGCGATCCATTGAATGGATGCTATGTTGACAAGCTCAGTGATTAATTATAGCTATTTTGGAAGATTCTAAGCAATTACTTTTATATAAATATATATTTATATATATATACGTGTCAAGCTGTGAAACCTTAATGCATTTATCTGGATACTTAATGTGCATGTGCACATTTTAAATGCAGGTACAAATCATAGGCCTAATATATTCCTCAAATGGAGAAGATATTTGGATTGCACAAATTGGCAGTTAAGTATATTACCATTGACATTGCCCGATTGGATACACTAAGCACCTTCTATTATTAAATAACTAAAACAGCTCTTAACGGAGGTCTTATCAAGCTTTTAAAATATAACATCACAACCAAGACTACCTCCCATGTCTTAAGCATTAATATAAATTATGAGCACTCACTCCTCAAAGCTAATATACAAATTAAAGCCTCAGCAATCCGGTTTCTTTACAGTAGCAAATGTCTACATTCGCCCACTCGCATTTGAGGTTTTTTCTTCATTGTTTTAAAGCTGCATAGTCCGATGACGCATCACATTTCAAAATAAAAATAATTATCTAGATTTGATTCTCCATTTCTAACTTAGATACAGATGCACTTTTAAAGCATTTGCCGCCATATCAAAGGGAATAAGGAGTGAATTTTATAGAAGCTGTTACCGCACAAGTTTATGGTGTCACAGTTTTGTCATGCTTGCCAAAATTAATATTGCTTGTTTGCATTTCAAATATCTCAAAAGTTAACCATTTAAGATAAAAGTTACTTCAAACTAAAGTAGGGTAGATTATAATAATCAACTTCATATAGTTATCTAAAAAATTGACAGAAACTCAAAACCCATCGGACTATGCAACTTCAAACAAAATTACTTCATAAAGTTTGGGATTTTTCCCTCGTCTTCTGTGTACACACCTTTCTATTCCACACAGACTGATTGATATACAATTCATAATAAACAATGGCACCATAAGAAGTCAGACAATATTAGAGTAATAATGGCAGTAATAGTAGTCAATAACAATGACCCACGTACAAGTGCAAGAAACATTGTTTTTGTATTTTTTGTAAGGTATGATCAACTGGTAAACCCAGACTTCAATTCAGCATACCACGTGACACAACGTGACGTCACAGCACTCCATAGCAGTTGTACAGCAGCAATTCTCCTACGGCTAGAAGTTGTAAAATTCACAAAATACATCATGAGTATTCGGATAAAAGTACAATGGAAAAAAGATATTAATATGATTATTATTATTACATCATTCATTATATCCAGATATGAAAATACATCCATCTCAAAATTATTGCAAAATGCAAAACACTAGAGCTAACATAGATTGTTCGTCTACAATTCCGAGATTCAAGCACACATACATACATTGCACGGTAGAATGCTGATTAAAAAAATGTATAAGAAAGACGGAGATAAATTATCATATATAGCAACAAGAATGGTCTCTCCTCGCGTGAGAACCATCGTAAACCCTGTAGGTGGAGTACTAGCATTGTGAGCATGTTCATTGATGTCTCCCTACAATTTAGTTAAGAGTTAAAGGTAAACCTCCATTACCACATATCCCATCAATTACACTATTCAATAACAAAATGGATACAAGATAATATAGCTCTATATCAGACCAGTACAGTTGTATGATCCGACGGTTTTGGGTTTGTCATAGATTCTTGATAAATATATTAGCTTTATTGTTATAAGCTACGTTACTTTTACTTTAAAGGGTTAACATGCCAAATTAATGTTTGTCAAGACAACGAAATAGGATTTGCTTACCCGGTTTTCAACGTAGCACAAGATAAATGATTTTTTTTAAACACTCCCTAAACCGACCACCTCCCCAAATGGACCATTTAAAGTCAGTCCCATGGTCGGTCGACTTAGAGAGGTTTTACTATACTTTGGAGAAGATCTGAGAGCTGAAGGTGAACACATTGGAGGAAGAATAACTTTAATGGCTCAAACTTCTCAGGAACTGGGTCTTAATAAGGTTCAACTGGAAGTTACCCAATAGGAAGATGAACCAGGAATATACATACATACATGTATTCATAGTTGTTGTGAAATGGGAACTCATTTCACAAACAACTACTTCGTATCTGAACTGATTACGTCTAAATATGCTAACCAAATATAAGGATACCCAACTTGTTCCCAAATTAACTCTAATTGAAGATTTCCAACCGCAAGTTGCCATCTGCCGGCAGTGGAAGAACTAGCGTGGCAGAACTAGCATGTCACTGCGCATGCTCAGTAGGAAAAAGGTATTTTCTTTTCTAAAAGCTACGCAACCGCTTAGTTTCATAAGGGGTAGGGGGCTAGTGTTTGTAGCATTATTCCATTTGTGTTTAAATGCACTGAACCTGTCATAGTGAATAAACACAGTGACCAGGCGAGGGGGTGATTTCCTACCAATCACTGTGACTTCCAGTACAAAACAGCCGACTCATATATTTAACAGAAGGCGGCACATATCTCAAGCATATCACCTATCACCATTCCACAGACTCGATGGAGTATTTCCACCAATAGTATATATATAATATAATCAATGTAAGGTTGTTGGGGGGGAACTTTTGAGCCAGCCACCTGTAACATAATAGGCACAAAAGCAACAAATCTATAAATCGCTACCATCGGAGCGTAACAAATGAAGTGACTGAGGTTAAGGGTTCTAATCACTACTGAACCTAGCAGTATCACGGACAAGAAGTGTATAGCAGTTTTACCATATAGCGTTATTCAGTATACAGAGAATGAAGGCACAGTCGTCCTGGATCTAGGTCAGACTAACACCATAAATCATCAGAGAAAGAGAGACAGATATAGACAGGATATATAGTCATTCATTCATTCATTCAAATATATATATATATATATATATAGATATAATTAAGCATCACGGCTCGCCCATTTCATATATATATAGTATATATATATGAATATATATACAATATATGCATGTGTGTATATAGTATATATAGGCACATGTATTCCATACATACATATATACATATCTAATAACTATACATACACTCGTATACACACAGACACACATGCACACGTAGTGAGTGAACCAGGGTAGGAAAACAAGGATTGCCCGGTTGCTCGGGGCACCGAGTTTACTCGGTTGGACAGGTGAAGTTCTCAGTGAACTGTCCGAACGGGCAAGTCGTTATTTTTCTTATCTGCAATAGCAGATTTCAGGTTCAATTGGCTGACTTGGGCTTGGGCAGGTAGTTTTGCCACTCGGGAAAGTAGAAAATTCAGTCACTTGCCCAATTGGGCAAGTGAGAAAAAAAGTTAGTCCTACCCTGCATACACACACAGTGACACACACAGAGTGACACACACACACACTTAGAGCAAATCGGTACTAATAATGTCAGTGGGTGTAGACCGACATCAGGAACATGCCAACGACAATCACTGAACTGGGCATATCTTGTGCGGTTACTAATTATGCTGACTCATCACTTGTTGGGTTGATCAAGAATACATTTCTTTTTTTACTAAGTCTATCCCACAGAGCTCTCGAAGCCCATCGACGCACTACATGCCAGTTCTCTCATATTATCGCTCACAAACTCATGGCCCACAAGGGGGCGTGTTGGTGAGGGGACAAGGTCATCAATTGAGATAAGTACACAAATAGCTAGTACCTTTACAATCTCAACACGGGAAACAGTTATCAATAACATCACGGGGTAAAATAGAAAACATGTCACTAAAAATATAACCCACAATGACACACAAGTTGTTTTTGAATACTAAGTTATTCATTGTTATCTCTTCGTTAGATCATCCCGAAGAATTTCATTAATAGCGTCAGCACCAATGAACTTAACTGTACTCTAGGTGAAATTATCTCCAAAGTCCTTTTGTAAGTATGGACTTAGGCTTGCTTAGTGCTTTTGAATACAATCTACTTGATACCTGTTTGCATTGGGAGAATGCAACATGTTGACAGTTTCTAGACATGATTAGTTTAAGGACCAAATCGGTCCGATCAATCAATTAACAAAAATAAAAAATAGAAATGCAGAACGACACATTGCGAAATAAGCACAGTCTAATAGACTAAATGTGTCTTTGCCATAAAGATGTTTGCTTTGACATGTAACGATACGGCCACGAAATAGTAATGAGCAAATACCCCCGTTTAAGTACTTGGGAGCAGGGATATATAAATGTAAGTACATAGACATACATGATGTAAATATATTGAAAATAAATAAGTGTGAACAATACAAAAATTCCATATCAGCTTACGGTATAGAAAATACACATTGAACTGTCAATTGACCATGTTTGACACTATGACATTTCATTTTTATATTATGACAGCAGAGAACATAAGACAAATTCTACTCTGGCATTGAGCATATTCATTAACATTATAATTACAGTAACCATGGTAACAGTATAGCATCATCATATACTGAGGACATAATCTTCGTCCTAACAAACCCTCTGGATTTCTTTTTGGCTTGGCAAAAGAAAAGAGAAAATAAAAATCGCATTTATGTGTCTAGTGAGAACACAATAGTTGCTCTAAGCAATATATTTTGTGAACAATAGCGCGAACCTCACAATTTATGACGTCACAGACAATCTTCCAAGTATTCTGAGCAACATAAGTTAACAAGTAAAGACTAAGTAACCAATAACAAGAGAATTGAATTCTAATACGCTAAACACACCACCTTAATTTCATAGTAATCTCTTTCTTTTTGGTTCATCGAGTTTGCGCTTAAGTATTCCACCCCCCCCCCCCCAAGAAACTATGGCACAAAAGCTATACATCGAAGTGCGTATGGAATCTCTTTAACATTCTTTTTCTTGTTGTATTATGCTACATAACTATAACAAAAGACATATCAATTGAGGACGGATAAAAGGAAATTTGCGAATTCAATTTTTGTCTCCTCAAATAAAATCCATACCACACTATGGTAATGTACCTAATGAATGTTTTTTTTTATCCTGCTAAATTAATAATCTCTTTCAGATCACACAAAATAAGCATATACATATTGCTGTCGCTAAGAAACACAAAACAATAGCCGGATGATAATTCAAACTATCATTTCTGTCCTATTTCAAATCATCAACTCTTCTCCCACAGTCAGAATACCTCAGATTTACTGGCTTTTTCAAAGAGAATTCCAAGGTATGATTCTGTAGACTAAATTACAACACTCAGAATAACTTCTAGTACTACTTAAGGTCATCAACACAAAATATTATAAGTTTTGTTCAAATCATGCATACCTACGGTTAGCCAGCCATCTCACCTAGTCAGGCTTAACCAACAACAAAAAACATACTTTTTTCTCAGGTACATTTTGTCAGAATTTGTGGAAGTTGGGCAGGCATTGTTCAATATATATACATATGTATATAATATACGCACATGTATACATATACACACACATATATACATCATACTATACACGTATGTATGTAAATACATTATATATATATATATATATATATATATATATATATATATAATATATATATATATATATATATATATATATATATATATAAATATATATATATTCACACATGTACAAAATTGTAGTGGTGGTGTTTCTAATTTTCTTATCAAATAAGTAACCACAAAACTGGACTTAGATGTTACTAGGATGTAAAACCCTAACAAACAAATCGGCCAAAGTGGCCACTGAAATTTCTTGTGGTGGGATCTTGTTTAAATTGAACTTTTTCTTCAAAATTGCTATTATAAAAAGAGTTGGGTAGGACTCAAAAAGATGCCTGAGCAAAAGTAGGTTTTATTTTTTGGGTATTTATTTTTTAAGGTTTAGAAAAATAGGTGTTATGCATGTACTTTCGCCCCATGGAGATCAGAGCCATCGGAGCTATCTCTACCCTCGGCGGATACGGGCTGCGGGGAACCAGAACCACACTTACTATTGTTTTCACCTGCAAGGTCCTCAGCTGACAACTTAACCTGTGAATGCTGATCTCTGTCGCATTTCAACGACCCTATGGTGCTGCCTTCGCTGTGAACTTGAACCGCCGCCTGGCCTTCAGAGTGGTCCTGCCCACTTACTCGCTGTTGACCGTTGTGCTGTTCGTGCCTGTCATTGTCAACCGCCTTCTTCGAAGTGGCATCAGGTGAAAGGTCTGTAGCGATAACAAGATCAGAGGCGTTTGAGTCTTCCTGGATGGACTCTTCGTGCAACACTCGACTGGGCTCACACTTTGCTGCTGTGTGCTTTCCATTGCCATCAACCGCCTCGCCCGATCCAGGCATGCAATTGCAGGAGCTCTCCCCGTCCTGGTCAGAAATGCACTCGGGACTGCCGATGGTGCCGTCGATGATGTTGTCGACGCTGTTGGACTCTGCAAAGCTTGAAGTCTTCCCACCACCATCCCCTCCGGTGAAGTCGCTGGTGCCCTGCGCCGAGTCATTGAGACCAGTGTAATGCATTTGACTGTACGCCGCAGCCCGCCTACGCCGCCGCTGGTTCTGAAACCAAATCTGGACATTCTTCTCGGTGATGCTGAGCCTGCGCGCCAGCTCAGCGCGCTTGTCTGCTGAGGTTGATAAGAAGGGGTCGTTCTTGTACTCCGTCTCCAGCTCCTGGAGTTGCTCCTGCGAGAACTTGGTTCGCGGCTTCCGCATCCAGTCGGCACTAGACCAATCTGAATGGGAGTAGAAAGGAATATATACATCTTTGGAAGCAGGAATCACAAAAGCTCCTCACAAAAGAAATTCACACCGACCAGTATTGACATGGCTAGCTGTTTACTCAGTAGGTGCTCGGGTTGCTCTCAACATTTTTAATCTAATTATACCAAATCAGCTAACCAACGGCACTCGGTTAGGAAATTAGTTATTACATAACACAATCACCACACTCAAGTTAAATAATGCATAGTTAAAAGTATAGTTTACAGCTATATAACCGCGAGATGCGAACCAATACAGGTCAGAAATAATATTCACATAAAATATTATGCAACACATTAAACAAAAAATTAAATCAAGTGTGTGACGGTGGGTGGTAAACTGGAACTTTCTTCAACAAATATTGTTGTGATTAAAGCAGGATAAATTTCAATCGCGGATAATTGGATTACATCATCCCACTGCTCCCTGCTCTATTGTAATATTGCCGAGTGCCAGGCTAGGTAGTGACAAACAAATTATTTTAAGTTTAAGTCATTAAATTTCTGCAATGTTCTGCAACTTGTGCAAGCTGTAAGCTGACATTCAAGGCTACTATGCAGCCTGAGTGTCTATTATGAAAGAAATATTTAGAGTTGAATATAGACAATACAAAAATATGAATGGTAACGTTGGTCAAATAAATGTTGCTTTTATCTGGCATCAGTAATTTTAATAAATCTGTCTTTAACTTTAACTCCAAAAGCAAAATCAAATAGTTAATCTTGAAATTTTGAACAGAGGATGCAGAATGCTTCTAGCTGACGTACCATGCAGCTTACCTCCACCATATTACGACCAACTTAGCGGATATAAAACAAACAATTAAATAGAGTAGTAAGCATACAATCAAATGTCGCCAACACTTCCTTAATTCTCATATGCCATCCATATTTCTATAATGATGTATCAATAGTAAAAGATTGATTGATTGTCATTGACATATGAAAATGTTATGCTGAATAACCAATATATACCTCAAAATAAGACAATAATTTAGAGCTATTAGCAGTTGAAATGAAATAAAGTGAAAAGAATGGCATGAGAGGGAAAGATAGGGAAGTCATCCTGATATTTTGCTAATACTAACACCAACACCAACACCATCACTAACCTGTGACTGTGAGACCCGATGGTTCCTCTTTGAGTCCGCCGGGTGTAAAAGACCAAGGAGACAGCTGCCCTGGCCCGGCCCCGTCCACTTGCAGCTGCCCTTCCCCAGGCGGTGAGTGCAGCTTATGTGCCACCCCATCTCGTGGCGAGCTGGACCCGCCACTCACACTGGAATAGCTGTTGCCCACCACCTTGCTCCTGTCCTGCTGGTCTTCATCCGCCTCTTCATTGTCGGAGACGCGCTCCCGCTTTGGGGTGACCAGCATAAGGGGCTCATCGTGCAGCATGCTGTGCAGCTGGTGTGGGTTGGGTACGTGTAGCAGAAGCCCTTGCGGAAGGTCAAGGTCGTTACTGTGAAGCATGGATGCAGCTTTCACCTTTTGCTGAGTCTTATCTAGGGATGGGTGCTTTGTCGGAAGTGCTGGCTCGCTGCCTGTGTCATTCGGCCTGTGAAACTCTAATCGCCGCTTCTTTGCACCGCTGGAGGAACAGTCCATGACTACCTCCTGTTGGCCCTGCTGGAGTTGAGCGTGTGGGTCGCTACTGGAGGAGGAGGAGGAGGAGGAAGAGGAGGATGGGGTCTTGGTGTTGGCGCTACTTGCACCACCACATATGGATGGTAGGTGTAGTGGTTGAGGGGGCGCTGAGTCACCACCGCCCCCATGTGTCCAGTTTGTAGCTGATGCGCAGGCACTCTGCAACTGTTCATTCTCCCGGCTCAAACTTGTCAGGCGCTCAATGGCACTCTTTGCGGCAGCATTCAAAATGGAACTGTTGAGAGAAAACAGACTCTCTGCTCTGGTGTTCCCAACAGTATTGGTATCTAGCACTGGTAATGCAGGCTTGCTGAGACTGCCATGAAACGCACCAATCCCACTGCCAGGGGGTCGGGAGAGATTTGGCATCTCATGGATATCCATCGTTGAGGATTTGCTTAGCGGAAGAGGCCAGGACTCCAGCTTGCCGGTCAGCGTTGCCCCACTTGCAGGTGGTGGGAGTGCCGGCTTAAAGTGCATGACCTCATGATTGTTATTAGTGTGGGCAGCAGGTGGCTGCCTCTCTGCCAAACCACTCCAACCACCACCACCACCACCACTGCTGGCTATACTGCCTGACCTGCATGTCAGGTCTTCGGGGCACTCAGCAGTAAGGTCATGTATGTAGGGTTTCGGTTCCGAGTAGGGCTTACTTTTGTATGCCTTCTTAACCTTGTAATTTGATGGAAGCAGCGTCCCCACTTCCGACCCCTCATTGACGGTCTCTGTGATTTGGGTAACAAAGATGGCCGACCTATCAGCGGTTACACATAGGGTGCCTTGGATCTTGAGTTCATCCACATAGAGACCCTCTTGGAGAAAGAAGTCTATAATTGCTTGTGTTAGTGCCAACTTCAACTTGGCATGTTTGGAGGCCATTGTGAGATTCTAATGGAAAGCTGTGAAGGGAAGATAAATACTTCAATTAGAATGGTTAACGTGGGCCCTCTGCTAAAGCTTATGAAGGGACTAGTCTGGTGGGTTTTATTTGGTAGTTTATTCTTCAGAAGAACACATTTGTCAGTGCTGAAACACTAGTCTTCTGGGCCATAAATAAATCGTTCTCTGAAGCTGGGTACCACATATTTGGTGCCCATGTTACGATGGATGTAATTAATTCTTTCTTTTTTTAATAGCAAGTCAAATAATTATTGTTGCTTCTTGTTGATAAGTATGTTAGCAATATTATATATGTATTTAATCTGTCCCATAAAATGTACCAAAAGTATGTTTATATGGTTTTGTGGTAAAAAAAAGTGAGATTGGACACATTTACACTAACTTTTTTGTCAATGATGTTTCAACGTTTTTCTTGTAAGACATAATTTTGTTTGCTTAACTCTAATTAATCATATCTTGTTTGATTGAGTTGTGTATGTTAAAAATGATGTTATGGATGTGTTTAATTTCCATGTTACACAGGATATTTTAATGTATTGCTTAATTTGTACAATATCAAAATCAAACAGAGAAATAGCTTCTTTTTTTCAACCTTGACACATCCACAATATGTAAACCTTCATATAAATATATGGATCTTGTATGATGGGACTGGGGAACATTTTAATGTTCTGGTCTGTGGTGTATCGGTGAAAACTTGTGTAGTGGTCTGCACTGACCTCTCAGGCAAGTAACCACATAGACAGGTAGGCGGGGGGAGTGTATTGATATCAGGGAGCCTAGGTGGTGTAATGGTTAGCACACTGGCCCGGAATGCAAAGAGATGTGGGTTCGAGTCCCGCTCTAGGCACAGTATTTCCCATTTTCATCACCCCCACGACACTGGTTGCCGTGATCAGGATCCTGTACAAGCTTTGCGCTGTATGGTTGTTGAACCTACCCTGTGTATGTATGTGTTAGTGCATTGCCTGTATGTATGTAATTGTAAGCATTACAAGACTTACAATTCCAGGGGGACGAGTGTAGTGGTCTGCACTGACCTCTCAGGCAAGTAACCACATAGACAGGTAGGCGTGGGGAGTATGTTGATATCAGGGAGCCTAGGTGGTGTAATGGTTAGCACACTGGCCCGGAATGCAAAGAGATGTGGGTTCGAGTCCCGCTCTAGGCGCAATATTTCCCATTTTCATCACCCCCACGACACTTGTATATATAATATAACATAAGTCGGATAGCGATTCGTAGTGCATTCATTCTGTCTTCAAGCGGAGTAGTTGGGCATGCAAATCTTATTTTCTATGCTAAAAGCAATAAGACGGAATATTCAGTTAAGCAAACCAAACAATGAAGCTTTCCATTCCTTTGAAGAATAATGGGGAAGTGGGGCAGGAATTAAAATATAGTGTAACTCCATGACATGTGACATGGAGTAAATATTATGCGTTTTTTTTAAATTGTTGTTGGAGGACGAAACTGTTATATTATTTTCCTATATAATATATCATTGACATTGGCTATATAATTCAGGAATGCATTTGTTAGAATAGACAAGATCACCGTTCCGACTGCTCATGCGCTGAAAACGGCGCTGGCAGCAAAGCAAAGGCACACAGCCATTGAGTTTGCCGATATGTGTAGGGCAAATCTTCGATTTATTCAAAATTAATAAAAGAAAATACATAACAATTTGGCACAAACATGGATGGATGGATGCAATATAATAATATAATGAATATGTTTAAGACACAACTCTCCATAATTAACCATTTTGAGCTAAGAAACATACAATTCCAGTCACTCTACAGTCTAATGTTTACATCACCATTGATTAAACATGGGTACTTCTTGTTCTAAATATTAAAATGTCAAATGTGTCAAGAAAAACTTGTTTCAAAGAAATATATAACCAATATCTGATTAACCCTACTTATTTTATATTTCTACATGTCATTAACCATAGGATATAAATAAAAACATGAATAAAATAAGTAAAACTGATTGGCTATGGCTCTCACACTAGTCTGAGTGCTCAGATTTGTCTAAATCTAAATGCACATGGCATAAGATGTGCTGATTATATTGATGTAAATGCAATGCCGGTTAAAAGATTATTATCTTAATTTATTAAATATATTTGTTTAGTTATGTTTCAAACAAGAGCTGAGATGAGCTGAAACTAGCACATTTCATAACTGCACCCAATGTATTCGCATATGCCATGTGCTTCTCACGGGTTTGTTTTGCTTTGATGCATCCCACAATGCACCACGCCGCTGGAATGGTGATGTAGTCTATAGAAAAGCTGTACTTAAGCTAAAAACACTTGGTCAAGTTGGTGGTATTTACCTAAATGCCAGGCTAAAACAACAAAATTGATCCACCGTTCAACTGATCATGAGTATATATCATGAATATGCTTTGACTTTGTGCCAAGACTCAAGACAAGACACAAAGTGTACCAAATAGTTGAAATACAACTCTTCACAACGCCAACGGATAGACGTTAGGTGAGGGTGTCGTGTTTCAAAGCATTCCGGATTATGGGATCGGGTTAAATATTACCTTTAATGTTAGTTAAAACTAGTCTAAGACTAGACTGAATCAGTGCCAGTGGATTCACTTTCAATCAAGCCATCAACTTGATCAAGGGCCAAGGCGTTGAGTTTGATAGGGCTGATCAAAACAAACCAAGGTATACTAGTATTAGTACTACTGCCATAGTAGGTACATCAAATCCTGCTTGGCGCTCTGCGGTATAGCTGTCTCCACTACTGCAGCTGAACTCTGTGACCTGGTTTCTATATGCCTATATTCAGAGGTGCTCTTTAAAACCCATTCACAAATCCTATGCAAATGACTTGCCATACAAGATGACATCAGAATTGAACAATCACAACCTTGTTTACATCTGGGACAGTTTCTAGTGCATTAGGGGATACCTATCATGGTTTTACAAGCGTTTGAAGTCAACCACTGTTGAAAGAGTCATAGAACAGATAAGTAACATTCGAAAATCATTCTAGTTGTCTGACAATCCTCAATATTTAGTTATTTATCTTTCACGTGATACCTATATTATGTATATCTGTCCATTTGGTAAGACACCACAGTGCTTTTAAATTTGTGTGCGCATCGGCCTCGGTGGTAGCTGCTCGCGCTAAATTTGCGACGTTTTCATCACGCACAAAAATGCAGATTTGGGGCTCTAGCTCTGCTCAAATTGTTGTGACTCTGCTGCTATTTTGAAGGGCACTAAATTGCACAGGTTTCAGTTTTCATTCCATCAAAATCCATAAAGAATTGACAGAACTACAGTGCTTTTAAATTTGTGTGTGCATTGAGGGAATCGCCACGGCGGTAGCTGCTCGCGCTGATTTCCCACCATTTTCACCTCGCATAAAAATGCAGATTCAGGGGTTTACCTCTGCTCAAATTGTGGTGAATCTACTGCTATTTTGAACTGTATTAAATTGCACAGGTTTCAGTTTTTGTGAGATCAAAATCCATAAAGAATTGACAGAACTACAGTGCTTTTAAATTTGTGTGTGCATCGGCGGAATCGCCGCGGCGGTAGCTACTCGCGCTGATTTCCCACCATTTTCACCTCGCACAAAAATGCAGATTCAGGGATTTTAGCTCTGCTCAAATTGTGGTGAATCTACTATTTTGAACTGTACTAAATTGCACAGGTTTCAGTTTTTGTTAGATCAAAATCCATAAAGAATTGACAGAACTACAGTGCTTTTAAATGTGTGTGTGCATCGGCGGAATCGCCGCGGCGGGAGCTACTCACGCTGATTTCCCACCATTTTCACCTCGCACAAAAATGCAGATTCAGGGGTTTAGCTCTGCTCAAATTGTGGTGAATCTACTGCTATTTTGAACTGTACTAAATTGCACAGGTTTCACTTTTTGTTAGATCAAAATCCATACAGAATTGACAGAACTAGAGGGCTTTTAAATTTGTGTGTGCATCGGCGGAATCGCCACGGCGGTAGCTGCTCGCGCTGATTTCCCACCATTTTCACCTCGCACAAAAATGCAGATTCAGGGGTTTAGCTCTGCTCAAATTGTGGTGGATCTACTATTTTGAACTGTATTAAATTGCACAGGTCTCACTTTTTGTTAGATCAAAATCCATAAAGAATTGACAGAACTACAGTGCTTTTAAATTTGTGTGTGCATCGGCGGAATCGCCGCGGCAGTAGCTATTCGCGCTGATTTCCCACCATTTTCACCTCGCACAAAAATGCAGATTCAGGGGTTTAGCTCTGCTCAAATTGTGGTGAATCTACTGCTATTTTGAACTGTACTAAATTGCACAGGTTTCACTTTTTGTTAGATCAAAATCCATACAGAATTGACAGAACTAGAGTGCTTTTAAATTTGTGTGTGCATCGGCGGAATCGCCACGGCGGTAGCTGCTCGCGCTGATTTCCCACCATTTTCACCTCGCACAAAAATGCAGATTCAGGGGTTTAGCTCTGCTCAAATTGTGGTGAATCTACTATTTTGAACTGTATTAAATTGCACAGGTTTCACTTTTTGTTAGATCAAAATCCATAAAGAATTGATAGAACTAAAGTGCTTTTAAATTTGTGTGTGCATCGGCGGAATCGCCCCGACAGTAGCTACTCGCGCTGATTTCCCACCATTATCACCTCGCACAAAAATGCAGATTCAGGGGTTTAGCTCTGCTCAAATTGTGGTGAATCTACTGCTATTTTGAACTGTACTAAATTGCACAGGTTTCATTTTTTGTTAGATCAAAATCCATACAGAATTGACAGAACTAGAGTGTTTTTAAATTTGTGTGTGCATCGGCGGAATCGCCATGGCGGTAGCCGCTCACGCTGATTTCCCGCCATTTTCACCTCGCACAAAAATGCAGATTCAGGGGTTTAGCTCTACTCAAATTGTGGTGAATCTACCACTATTTTGAAGTGTACTAAATTGCACAGGTTTCAGTTTTTGTTAGATCAAATTCCATAAAGAATTGACAGAACTGCAGCTGTCTGAAGTTTAAGTTAATTCCCCAAATGACTTGCCATACAGGATGACATCAGAATTGAACAATCACAACCTTGTTTACATCTGGGCCAGTTTCTAGTGCATTAGGGGATACCTCTCATAGTTTTACAAGCTGTTGAAGCCAACCACTGTTGAAAATCATTCTAGTAGTCTGACAATCCTCATTATTTAGTTATTTATCTTTCATTTCATATCTATATTGTGTATATATGTCTCCATTTGGTTAGACACTACAGTGCTTTTAAATTTGTGTGTGCATTGGCGGCATCGGCCCGCGGTGGTAGCTGCTCGTGCTAAATTCCCACCATTTTCTGCATGCACAAAAATGTAGATTCAGGGGTTTAGCTCTGCTCAAATTGTGGTGAATCTACTGCTATTTTGAAGTGTACTAAATTGCACAGGTTTCAGTTTTTGTTAGATCATTATCCATAAAGAATTGACAGAACTGCAGCTTTCTGAAGTTTAAGTTAATTCTGCAATGGGGACTGTTTGCGGTAAATTCCCACCATTTTCAGCATGGCTGCATGCACAAAAATGCAGAACAGATAAGAAAAATTCGAAAATCATTCTAGTAGTCTGACAATCCTCAATATTTAGTTATTTATCTTTCATTTGATACCTATATTGTGTATATGTGTCCATTTGGTTAGACACTACAGTGCTTTTAAATTTGTGTATCAAGTGTATGACAGTACTGCATAGCCTATACAGTACTGTCATACACACATCGTAGCCGTAGCCTCGTAGCCGTAGGCGTAGGCGTAGGCTTAGCGTAGCCGTAGGTAGGTACCCCGGAATCCGCCGGGAGCGCCACTGTCGCCGGCGGATAAAACTCGTACAACTTCTAGCGACTTTCTGAGCAGCCCAGTCATGTCGGAAAACGGCACCACATGTGCAACACATGCACACTGCATTGACTGCTACATCTGGGTTTGAAGCACAACAGACTGGGGCACAGATAGAGACCATTTTCAGTGCTGTGTGACATTTGAAAGGCATTTTTACCAAGCCATTCAAGTCTTCAGATGCAGAAATCAGAGCTAAGACTGCCGGGAAAGTGCATGTTAACTATCATAATGGGAAACTTTAGCATTTTATCTTCCTAAAACTGGTCTTACATTGACTCTAACTGGAATCGCAACTCTACAATTTGATGGCCAAAAGTTGGTGTTTTGACTGGATTCTGACTCATGCGCGGCCCGCGGGAGGGTCGAGGGATGCGTCGGCAACAGTAGTCATTAAATCAACGGTGTTTTGTGGTGTTTGATGGTGTTTGGTGGTGTTTGGTTGGGCTGTGTGACATTTGAAAGGCATTTTACCAAGCCATTCAAGTCTTCAGATGCAGAAATCAGAGCTAAGACTGCCGGGAAAGTGCATGTTAACTATCATAATGGGAAACTTTAGCATTTTATCTTCCTAAAACTGGTCTTACATTGACTCTAACTGGAATCGCAACTCTACAATTTGATGGCCAAAAGTTGGTGTTTTGACTGGATTCTGACTCACGCGCGGCCCCCGCGGCCCGCGGGAGGGTCGAGGGATGCGTCGGCTACAGTAGTCGTTAAATCAACGGTGTTTGGTGGTGTTTGGTGGTGTTTGGTTGGGTTGTTGTTGGTTTGTTTGATGTTGGTGGTTGTTGGTGGTTTGGTTGTTTTGACTGGATTCTCTAGTTGATCTGACCATTATAAAAAAAGAGCTACAGTTGACTGATATTGTAGGCGGGAGTGATTGTATTACGGTTGCCATGGAAACCTACATTTTCCTGTGATCTAATTTTTGTATATCCGTTTTGATAAGCTGGGGTGATTTGGTATAAGAAGAACCTTGATGTCAAGTTTGATCAGGAACAAACCATTAATAAAGAAACTGCAGTTGTAGGCATGATTGTATTACGGTTGCCATGGAAACCAACATTTTTCTGTGATCTAATTTTTTTATATCAGTTTTGATAAGCTGAGGTGATTTGACAGACCAAGAAGAA
This sequence comes from Branchipolynoe longqiensis, assembly GCA_030323885.1. Lineage (NCBI taxonomy): Eukaryota > Metazoa > Annelida > Polychaeta > Phyllodocida > Polynoidae > Branchipolynoe > Branchipolynoe longqiensis. The sequence continues at coordinate 42,704,203 of CM059199.1, read as the reverse complement.
CCTTGATGTGAAATTTCATCAGGATCTGACCATTATTTAAAAATAGCTACAGTTGACTCATATTGTAGGTGGGAGTGATTGCATTATGGTTGCCATGGAAACCTACATTTTCCGGTGATCTAATTTTTATATATCAGTTTTGATAAGCTGGGGTGATTTACGAAGAAGAACCTTGGTGTGAAGTTTGATCAGGATAGGATCATTAATAAAGAAACTACAAGGAAATGTTGTTATAATTAGTCTATTTAACAGCCCTAAATAAGGCACTTCTCTAGTGCATTAGCTAATACAACAAATCTTAAATTCAACAAACTTCAAATGCACATATCTCATTCAATTTTTGGAATATCTTAAAAATTCAAAAAGCATATTGCTTTTGATTCATTGGAGCTTCCAATGAAATTATAATTTGAATGTTTGGAATAATTTGACAATTTTACTGGGGTACCTACCGTAGGTAACTTATTGCACACGTCGACCACTGTGCAATCAACACCCTACTTGAAAATGAAGTGGATATGCCTCGGAATATTCGAATCAATACACACCATAGATGTAACAATAACATCATATCATAATCATTTGACATTTCATGTCAGAAACACGCAATTCGTCAACTTACTAATTATCGCCCACGTAAACACCACACCGAAACGATTGACAAGTACCCGCCCATATCCGCCAATCGCGTGGTGAATTCATTGATCAGTACAATATATCAGAAACGATCATGCATAGATACGTACCGAATAAGCTCACGGACACTTCATTGTACCAACCATTGGCCTTAGAACAGGGCCTGTTTCGCCCTCTTCTCAGCCAAAGAACAAACCCTTCAGAACATCTGAAGAAACTTGCAGCGCTTGTCCCAGCGCGTCGCTTTCCCAACATCAGTACGACTTGGCGTAGATGTGGCGAAGTAATAAGATAATGAAAACTTGCCTCCGAATAAATTTCCTAAATATTGAGAAGAGAAAAAAATTAATTTAAAATGATTAACTTTCATTATATAAGTAATACATTTATTAAGTAATGACCAATGATGCTGCGTGTATTCGTGAGAGGTAAATATAATCGTAGACAATGCTATATTCCCTGTAAGAAGCGACATTTGTATCGTTCATACTACTACTCTAGCAAAGATGCTACTATCCAGCATAAATGATAGTATTTTTATTCATAGAACCTTTGTTACTACTAGTTACATTGTACGCATCCATTTATCAGATAACAATCTTGAACAATGTGTAATAGAGTATATAAAGCTTGACCAGTTACATCATTTGTCACGTGACTCACACTTCCGCATATGGGGTTGGCTATAAGCAAACCCAATAAGCGAGTTCAGCATCTCGGGCGCACGGTGGTTGATGGGAAGTCATCGGGATAAACAAACCCATGTGCATGACTTAGCCTGGCATAACGCGCAGTGCATAACGTATTTTATTCAAAATTAATAGAAATGCAGAATCCTAACCATATAAATTTAATATAATCTATTCGTTGAATATGTTTTCTATATGTGTTCCAAGCGGTTTGTCTCTAGGTGGTGTGGTTTTGGAGATATTTCACTTTTTCTGTAAGAACATTGCTCACGGCCATTGACAATGCACTGAGTTTGCCAGTACGTGCAGGGCAAAACGTTTAGTTTATTAAAAATTAGTAGAAATCCAGAACCCTAACCACATCAATTTAATATAATCTTCTTGGTAAACATGTTTTCTATATGTGTACAAAGCGATTTGTTTCTAGGTGGTGTGGTTTTAGAGATATTTCACTTTTTCTGTAAGAAGATTGCTTACGGCCATTGAGTTTGCTGCCTAATGCTGGAACGCGCAGTGCGAAACGGTAGTTTTATTCAAAATTAATAGAAATCCAGAACCCTAACCTTATCAATTTAATATAATATTCTTGGTAAACATGTTTTCTATATGTGTACCAAGCGATTTGTTTCTAGGTGGTATGATTTTAGAGATATTTCACTTTTTCTGTAAGAAGATTGCTCACTGCCATAGGTGCAGTGCAAAACGTGGCTTTGTTTATCCCTACAGCGACGACCGGAAGTCGGACTCGCACATGCGCTCGGCCAATGCTGAACTCGCTTATTAAGAAGGTGATGGTTTGCAATACATGTAATTATAAATCAGTAGAGCAATATGCCTAGCTACTGATTATTTTCGTAGCCTTCAAACTGTCAAAACTGTCTGCGTGTGGCTTTGTCATGTTGTGTGCCTATTGGTAATAAGTGCATAAATAAAGTCCTCATACCCTAAAGCTAAGATTCCATATACGCGGTATGCGGCATGCGAATGCGGTTTGCGCCATAGACACCCATCTCGACCTCCAATAGTCGATGTCTTCTTTTTGTGTTTTGGGATTGCTAAACAAACCCCCCCCCCAAACAAAAAATACCCATCCCATTTTTTGAGTTTTTTGCTCCAAATTTGTGAAAGGAAGTCAAAGTTACTATTGTTTTCTATGGCAAACGCAGCAGCATTCAGATTCACATTTGCATTCTCATTCGCATTCACACCGGTTGGTCCATGGGTCGATCCATTTGCTGCATTTGCATTTGCATTCGCATTTGCATACCGCATACCGTGTATATGGAATCTTAGCTTTACCCTAACTATATATAGTGATATCGGCCACGCTTATTCATTTATTGGTTACTTCTGACATTACTGTGACAACCAGGCAATGTGCACATGGGAAATATATCATTTCAACACAAACCACACAATGTTTCAATAAAAATGTGAATTAGACAAAATATTCACTTAGATTACATATTTACTGGTGACGATGCAACCTAGCTACTTCTACCTATAGTAAGTAGGCCTGTTGTTGGTTTATTTTGATCTAGAATTGCTTAAATAGAAGAGAATACCAGCAATCCACAATGGCGGTGCTGTATTTTCTCCATTCTTAAAGCCTATTAAAGCTGCATAGTCCGATTAAAGTTGCATAGACCGATGAAAGCATCCCATTTTCAAAACCAAAACATTTAAGAAGATATATATGTATAGGGCCTACTCCTACATGCACATCCAAACTTGAATCTGTTGCATTTATTAAACAATTGCTGCTGCATAGAATGGCATACTATAATATATTAAGTCAATGTAATCAAACCTAGCTGTTACTGCTGCAACCTATATATGATGTCAGAATTTCGACAATTTGGCATATTTTCACCTGAAATATCTCCAACGTTAACCTTTAATAATGAAAGTTACTTCACACTAATATAAGGCCAGTTATAATTATGAATCTTGCATAGGTATCTCACAAACTAGCAGAAACTTAAAAACATCGGACTATGCAAATTTAATTTGCATGATTTAGGCAATTCTGCACGCCAACAGTAGAGCACACTGAAAGAAAAGTGTGTGCATAATATATTTATCCTATTATATTTGGGACTGAATTAAAACAACTTCCCTGTGCTAATTACCGTGTTGGTATATAGAGGGAGTGCATGTGACGTCATCACTCAGCAGTCAGCGATCAGCAGCCAGCCATCTTGGAGTATGAGCACCTTCCCTAGCCATGTTGTGAATGCATGCAGATGCAGTAAAAAAGAGTTGTCTTGTGTTCCGGGAGGTTCTGGGCAGTTTACATCCAATGTGTTTACTTACAGCACTCTAGAAACAACTTCTGAGGCCAAAATGCTCAAAACAGTGAACAGAAAAAGTGAAATATCTCTACAATGACACCACCTAGAAACAAGTCGCTTAGCACACATATAGAAAACATGTTTACCAAAAAGATTATATTAAATTGATAAGGTTAGGGTTCTGCATTTCTATTAATTTTGAATGAAATACACGTTTTGCACTGCGCGCACCGGCACACTCCATGGGTTGTTTACTAGTTGATATCGTCACAATGGCTGCACATCCAGTTGATGACGTCACGTGAATACCCTATATAGCAACATGGGTTTGTTGTTGTTTGTTTTTGGGGAGTTTTCAGTCGCATCGCTGCGCTGAAGGCTGCAAATCTGCAGCACTGCATGGGCACGGGATTACAGAACGCCCAGTGAAGTGCAATAGTGCCAGTTCTTACAGATTAATATACATTCGTTGCTGTTGCTGAAGCTGGTTCCCGATTTACTGTTTTATTTTTAGGGCTGTAGCAGAAAATTACCAGCGGCGCAAGTCGGGGTCTGTTAAAGTGTTATATTTCATGCTATATGTATACACAATACAAAGTGTGAACACAAATATAAAACCGAGTTTAACAGGTGTTTAACATAATATACTAAGCCATATCCTTCATGTCTACTATATTTCTTTCAACAAGTTCCTAATTAACTTGTTGCACAAAGAAAGAAACCTAGTTACTCCCGCAGCCCCGTTCCTCGGCTCAAACAATCAAATCCCCTTTCAGCAATTCAGGATTTTGACAGTTGACAGTTGTGCCTTGTGCCAAGTTGTGGCCTTTCAACCCTTTGTAGGTATGTGACAAAAAATTTCAAAGTTAACAGATTCCAACATAATATAAATATGATTGGAAAGGAATTGGAAAGTCCTTTCTAATGATCCCTAAATCATCATCCAGTGACAATTATCAATGAAGTTGTGACACATTATAAAGCATTTTTTATGGGTAATTTTGGTCTATTATTTCAATGGCAAACCAGTCGAATTATGTGACACCCATCTCGTGGATTTCCCACAATTTAATGCCACAACTTTCTCAATTCTTAACTGACTTTCAAAAACGTGTGTCATTGGAAAGCTTAATGAAAGTACAATACAAATAATCTATTTCCACACTATTTTATTAATGATTGCCTTACATAATAAAAAGTAAGTAAGGAGAGGTGTGGTCCTGATCCATCACAAGAGTGGAGAAAAATCTCCTGAAAGTACTCCCATTCATCCAACTGAAATCCTTTTCAGACCATATTCTGTCCCTATGCTTACTAGGGCAGGAATGGCAGCACCTGACAGTTGTAATTTATATCACAAAGTTCTCTAAGATAATATTAAATCACCACACATCAGATCAGCTGCCATGGCACATTGTATGAGTCGTCGCGGGTCGCGGGTGGCGTGTCAATCCAATATCTCTGTCACCACTTTACCAGGCACAGCTTTTTCTCCACCCTCAAAGTCAATGTTCCTGTGCTCCAATTGACATCAAATTACATCCTAATATGGAGAAGTGTATAAGGAAACAAAATAAACTAGTTTAAAAAATATCAAAACTTACCTTCAGGTAGTATTCCAGTGACTTTAGCAAACATATATTTGAATAATTATTTTTGTTCAATTCTAGAAATTGGAGAGCAAATATTTTTGGATGTAGCATTGGAGCAAAATGTGAACTATATCATCCACATGGGTGCGTTCCTGGTAGTCCTAAAATAAAGGTTGTAAGTGAGATGGAAAAACATAGTCAGGCGTGCACCACGCAGTGCTCCGCGCACGCACCGTGGGACAAGCGAGTAGCATGAAAGCGGCGTGTTTTTCGCATACCTACCCTTTGGCTTTGACTTTTGAGTTAGTGAAGAGGATATAGATGGATTAAGAGTTTGACACATATTGTCATCGATTCATTGAACGAATACTCAGTAGTGAAGTATATACAAGTCGCAAGTACTGCTTTCCTATATAGATATGCATGCCTAGGACTAGGTTGGGCTCTGGCCTCTGCAAGTAGGCCTACGCCGTAGCCGACTGGGCGACGGTCAATGTTAGAACCGGTGGTTTCAATATGATATCATTCAGTCACATTCAACATTGAATAAAACATGCTAGCCTATATAGTAGATACAAGATTCACCCCGTAGCCGTAGGATCTGGCATCCTGCTACATTAGCCTGAACAGAGTCAGAGTTGAATCCCTTATCTATGAATATGATTGATTGCTTTACTGGCCACTGCTAATTAATTCAGGAAATAACTGCTGTTCCCTCCCGTGCAATGATGCATATAATATATAGTACCATTCGGCACTATTGTTGTTGCTTGCTATTATTATTATTATTATTATTATTGAGCGTATCCTGTTTTGGGCGATCCGAACCACAGGTTCGGAACCCTGGTCGAGTCAAACCAATGACAATGACTTAAACATTGATATTTGTCACTTCCTAGCTGGTCTATAATATACTCTATTACAAGTGGAGTAGAGACTTGTTATTTGAAGACTAGGGGTTAATGGTTAAGCTGTTTCATGATCGATAATCTCTTTCCACAAGTAAAATACAATTGTTGTTCTTAGGCTATGGACAAAGTGGCCATAAGAAAGGAGCAGCAGAATAAACGAGCTCGCCGGTACAGAGAGCGGCAGAGGCAACGGCTGGCACAGGTATGTCTACTTACTCCAGTAGCACTTTCTCAGTGCCTGAGGTAGGCTACTCTGGGTGGTGGAGAATCTTTTATCTAAGGTACATCATTAAGTCCTGTCTTGTGTTGGTAAGAATACCGGACGCGGTCGCTGAATCGGTAGAGCGTAGGCTACCCGTGCGGAAGGTCGGGCGTTCGAATCCCAGCTGAGTTAAACCAATGATGTATAAAATTGATATGTGTCGCTACATAAGGTAGCGCCCGGCATTAATAGGATAGGACAAGGACTGGTTAGCACATTATCAGGGATATCAGGCCATGGTACCAGTGGCCTGGTTACCCATGGGGCAGCACTATAAAGTTGCCATGAGTGCGCACTGTCACAAGTTGGTACCCATCCTCATATGACCTTAGATGTTGCCAGAACGTAAAACTCCAACAATCAATCATTACATTTTGAAAGCACACCGGAGGGGACTGATAAAAATTAATCACCTTCATGCCTCAAATACTCTACACAAATAACAATATTACTTTTATTAGTAATCCTTGTAGCAATGGTGATAGTATGTTTGGCCTATATTTTAAGCCGTGTTTAAACGGGCGAGTTAAAACGGCTCATATAATGCGCCTTGCCTAGTTCGCCTCACATTCGCCGTGTAAACAGGACTCTGAGGCGGATTAGGGCTGATTCGCTTCATATGATTCACTTTATGTAAACCACCTTGCCAGGTGGTTTATATGAAGCGATTCCGCTGGTTCCCGGGCGGGGATAGTGCTTGCCGGCTACATGCGCAGCTGTAACTATCGCTGGTGCCCGGCAGTGTTAGGGACCGATTAGGCCAAAATCTATTGAATGCGATCATATTTAACAGAATTACATACTCAAATAATGAAATTTAATTAAATTAACCCTAAATTAAAAGCGATATTAACGTAGCAGCTGCATCGGCGTCGAATCGCCGAGTGTAAACTAAACAAATATAGCAGTGCTTGCCGGCTACAGGCGGAACTAAGGCTGCTGGTTCCCGGCACCGAAACACTTTCAAACTCGCTTCGTGTAAACGCGCCGCTACTTCGCTTCATATGAATCGCTTTGTCTAATTCGCTTCACAATTGCCCGTGTAAACACGGCTTTAAATGTATTTTTAATAGCAGAAAGAAACTGTATGCCTACAAATGGTCATATAGTAGGCTAAATTGTAGGTCAAATTGTATTTTGGTTTTGTTTCTGTTTATTTTGTTCGGGTTCTAGCAGCGGCATTGGTCAAACCCCGCAGTGGATGATGACTCGGTTGGAAAGCAGACGTTCAGGCCACAGGTGTATGCACCACCATTCTCCATTCCTGCAAAGCCGAATCGCCCTCCTGTCGGACCAGCCAACCACCTGCACAGGTATGGCTACTTGACTACCAGCAGCATCCGATGGATTTGAGTTCCAGCCATATTTCTGAGGTTAATGTGATTGTTATAACGGGGCCTGGAAAGTCTTGAAAAGTCCTGAACTTAATTTGCGCGATGTCAAGGCTTTGAAAAGCCTTGAATTTAACTTATTTCGGGTTTGTATGTTTGTTTGTTGCTGTTTTACGTCCTAGCAACATCTCAGGTCATATCAGGACGGGTTATTTGGGGGAATTACTCTTGAAAAATCCTCAAATTCCATTAAACTGTCCCCATTCCCCACTGATCTAAATTAATCTAAAATCGCCATTAACCATTGTTGTTTGTTCTATCAGCGTATACCATTAATAAATGCTCCCCATGGCGCAGCACTATCAGCGTATACTACTAATACATGCTTCAAAGGGTGCAGCACTATCAGCGTATACCAATATATATGAAACCTGACTTCCGGTGTGGTGGTTTCAGCGCCCGGTCAGTTTCAGCGGCCTGTCGTGGCTTCTGTGCATGCGCAGATTTTAAGACATATGCAAAACACCCGTGGCCTCGCCGGCTACAAGCTCAGCTGTAACTATCGCTGGTGCCTGGCAGTGTTAGGGACCGATTAGGCCGAAATCTATTGAATGCGATCATATTTAACAGAATTACATACTCAAATAATGAAATTTAATTAAATTAACCTTAAATTCCAAGCGATATTAACGTAGCAGCTAGATCAGCGTCGAATCGCCGAGTGTAAACAAAACAAATAGCAGTGCTCGCCGCAACGTGCGAAAATCCGCGCATGCGCAGAAGCCACGACAGGCCGCTGAAACTGACCGGGTGCTGAAACCGCCACACCGGAAATTGTCTGCAATTCCCTGACAATGCTAAACCTATGGGACAATATCAGCATTTTCGCTTTTTTTCCCGGAGACCATGTTCATCCCTGTGAAATCCAAATAAAAATAATCTTTAATTCCTATAAAAAAAAGAACGGCCATTTGAAATAGCCTTGTATTCCACATATTTGCATGTGTACAGGCCCTGTTATAATCTACTTTACTTTGATTTCGAGTAGTCTTTATTTTGATGCGCGAAATGGAAGAGAGGAAGGCGGGGGTGGAAATAAGGCGTTTTTTATTTACGCCTCACAGACAGAGCATACAGAGCATACAGAGTAAGGGAGCACAATAAGAGTAAATAAGGAATAAGCTGAGGAAGGTAAGGAAGCCCATGAGGGGCGGAGTAATGAATAAAAGCAATAGGAGGAGCAGTGAGAAATGTACATGATAAATAAAGTAATAAAGTTCAGGCAGAGTAAAAAAGTCTGTAGGTGTTCTGTGAGGGGGTGCCGAGGAGCCCTCCACCGCTGGAAGAGAAGAGTGTATGAGGAGTGTAGGGTGGGTGGGTGGAGGAAAAAGGCAGAGAGCTGGGAGACGGCAGGAGGGCGAGTGCCTGAGGGAGGCCGGCGGGCGACCTTATAAGGGAAGAGGGACGGGCGACAGCAGGTGAGGTGTGAATGCTGCCGGCCCGGGGGAGGGCGAGAGGTGGCGAGCAGCGGGCGTCGGGTGAGGCGCGAGTGGTGCGCGACGCGGAGGGCGGGGGAGGTGGCGGCGCACCGCGCCGTCTGCCGAGGTGAGAAAGCAGCGCGACAGCGCGGGGCGGGGGAGGGTCTCTTCCTCTCCTCGCATCAAACGTAATGCTTCGCATTACGACCAAAGTGTTAACTTTTAGGATGTTTGAAGTGAAAGCAAACCACATTGATTCTTATTTTATTGGGAATAGCATGGTGATATGTGTCCTAATTTTCTATTAGTGGGATTATTATAATCGACTTTACTTTGCTTTCAAGTAGTCTTTATTTTAAAGGGTTAAGTTTCATGGAATTTGAAGTGAAAACATACAAAATTATTTTTATATTGGGAATAACATGCTGATATGTCTCCTAATTTTAACTGATATGTGTCCTACTTTTATCACCAAGCTATTCATAGTAGAGATATATTGGAAATGAACACTTGAGTGGTAGGTCTATACTAACATCCCAATCATCCTGCCAGTCACGATTATGATGATATTACCAAGCATATAACATGAAATTGAATCTAGAATGTATATCGTGTCTCGTAAGAACAAGGCTTTGGCTGCCTTGAATGTGCCGCCAGAAAGCAAGGAGGTTTCAGTATTGTCGTGGAAGAGATGAAATTGGGAAATATTGCGCCTATAGCAGGATTCAAACCCACACCTCTTGCATTCCGGGATAGTGTGCTAACCATTAAACCACCTAGGTTCCTTGATAACATCCTATTCACACCCACCTGTCTGTGTGGCTCCTTGCCTGAGAGGTCAGTACAGAATGCTAAACTATCTTCAACGTGACTTAAAATTAAATCTAAGCAAGTTGCAAATCAGCAGCCCATACTACTGTTGTCCCCAAATCCCGGAGTAGGCTCAAAATAGGCCTCATGTGCGCTCTTAATGACAAAATTAGCAAACTGCTGAAAGAGCAGGCTGCGTTAACGACTACTTGCACTGACCCAAAGTGGAGGAGTTCACTACAGGAACAATACCTACATATATGCTAAGTGAAGACTCTTGGGATGCTATAAAGTATAGGCAAGGATGAAAGATCTCCGTGATTCCGCGGATTTCCGGGATTTTTCAATCCCGCAGCACTATCAGCGTATACTACTAATAAATGCCCCAAGCGTCGCAGCACTATCAGCGTACACTATTGCTTCAAACGGTGCAGCACTATCAGCGTATATCAATATGTATGAAATCCGACTTCCGGGAATTTTCAGGGATTCCCTGACAATGCTAAGCCTATGGGAGAATATCAGCATTTCCGCTTTTTTTCCCAGAGACCACTTTCATCCCTGATAGGGCACCACCGTCAGTGGTGACACGGGGAAAAAGCTAAAAGGCTACAGGGGCGTAGGTACAGTGTAATACTCTAAGCGCGAGCAAATAATTTCTCTCGGTGTCGTATGTTTTCCATACTAAATCTTGTATGATTTTAACATTCTTATATATTTGTGCTTACAATTTTGTTCATTTCCTGTAGTGTAAGCACGTGCCAACAATTTTGTGCTTACAACATTTTTTTCTGGCTACGCCACTGGAAATAGTATATCTATTATATACATAATAAATATAATATACACAAGATACATGATTTACATATTATGTATTATATATAATATATATAGGCCTAATATATATAATATTTATAATATATGTGATATATAACGTATTATGCGAGTATGAAGATTAGCAAGGTAATATTACTTATTATTATTGTTATCCTCCGTAAGATACGACACTTTACCGGTGGTGCCATCTCGCCCACCTCACCTCCCCCGGATGTTGACCAGTGTCAGTCGCACCGGAGGATTTTTGTCTACTATATAGATTACGCCATTCCTGTATATAATATATATAACATATATAATATATATACAGTTGTTATTTAAAAAATCTAAATCTCATATCATTCTCCTTTTCATAACGCAGACCTACCGTCCACGCTCAGCCGGTGAAGTCCTTCTGGGCACCCGGCTTGGATGACAAAACCAAGTACATGATGCGTGCCAACAGTCTGGTAGTCGGCTTTGTGTGGGAGACCGACAGGAATGGCGTAATCTACCTCTCAGGCACCAAGGTCATCCGCTCGGATCCAAGGTCACTCCATACGTCCCGACCCAGACGGCAGATATACACCCAGGTCAGTGGAGTATATAGTATTGGAAATGTCTGCACATTTTGGCTATTTTTGGAGTGTTTCTTTTTCCACAGTAATTTAGGAATTATCGAAATTAGCAAGCATGAAATATCTCCACGATTTCTCATATTTATGTTGATAATCACCGATTCCTGACTGGTAGGTAAAGCAGTGACTACCAGCCTGTAGCCTTATTAGTAGTATATGCTGATAGTGCTGCGGCGTCTGCACCACACAGAAGTATACGCTGATGGTGCTGCGGGATTGAAACATCCCGGAAATCCGCGGAAGCGCAGAGATCTTTCATCCCTGATTTCAGAACAAAATGGGACCCTAAATTAAACGGATCCATGTAAATACTAAAATGCATGAATTTTTTACTTTAAACAAAAAAATCGGTGAATCCTTATTAGTAAACAGATACAGTTATGTTTGTAACATTGCGTAAGTTCAGCAAAGCTGAAAGGGGTTCCTATGAACATCTATCTACCAACAACAATTATGAAAGAAAGACAAATAACACTTTCCATTTTCAACTATTTCCACTTAGGAAATGCTGCAGAATTTTATATTTAAAGTGGAATCACCGGAAGTAACAGAAATGCCTGTACCGGAAACACATGACTGTGAACCAAAGATGGTTCAGGAAATAGCACCGCTGGACAACTTTAATGAAGGTAGAAACACATATATACATTATTATTACATCTCTTTGGTGCCATGATACGTCAGTGCAGATAATAATTTATCTACGTCATCAACATTAGACGGGATGGGCGAATGAGTTGAGCGTCCGTTTCCCGTTTTGTTAGATTGGGATTCGAACCCACGGGTTCGAACTCTGGTCAAGTCAAACCAATGACTTACTTAACAAAATTATACTTGTTGTTTCCTAGCCAGGCGCTCTGCATTATTAGGATAGGACAAGGAGCAGTGGAATGAGGAAGACCAATCGTCCGCGATTGAAATTTACCTGCTTAATCAACTAATGTACCCCCTCCCCCCAAAAATCAACTAATGTACCCCCCCCCCACCCCCACCCCCAAAAGAAACCCCTTGATTTTTCAACGATTTTGCATGCAGCTGTATTTGAATTTTGGTGTCATTCCAATTAGAATATTGGTAATGCTAATTTCAGTTATGGTGATAAAGATAATCTCAATTATGATGATATTTGGAATTCCAATTAATTTCAATTATGGCGATGATAACAATTTCAATTATTATGATAGCTGGAATTCCAATAATAGTGACTGGACAGGATGGGCTAATCGGTAAGAGCGCTGGCTGTGGTGGATTCAAACCCCGGCCGAGTCAATTCAATTACAAACAAAATATATACTTGTTGATGCCTAGCCTGGCACTCGGTGTTAATATGAGAGGCCAAAGATTGGTACCTGATGGGATGCTCGAACGTGTTTTGGTAGATCAAGGGGGTTCGAACCTTGGTCGAGTCAAACCAATGACTTAAAAATGTATACCTGTCGCTTCCTAGCCAGATTCTCGGCATTATTAGGATTGGTCAAGGACTGGTTGGCTCAGTGTCAGGATAATGTGACTGAGTGGGATATCAGGTCATTGGTCCTGGTGGCCTGGTCTTCCAGTGGAGCAGCACTATGAAGTAACCATGAGTGCGCACTGTCACAAGTTGTTAACCATATGTCCTGATATGACCTTAGGTGTTGCTAGGATGTAAAACAACAAACAAGCAAACCTTCCAGTGTGTAAACTGAAGCTGGGCCCTGGTGTGTTCACATGGTGGGTGGGTCACAGCTTCAGTCCTGCCTTAGGGGCCATGGACACAAAATAGGAATATCCTTATTGCTTTGAATATTTTAGACATACAGCCCGCATGGCCAGCAACAATATTTCATCATAAACTACTAATACTACTAATCAACCAGACGGGATGGCCGAATGAGTTAGAGCGTCCGTCTCCCTTGCTAGTAGTCGTGGGGTTGTGGGTTCGAAACCTGGTCGAGTCAAATCAATGACTTAAAAATTGATACTTGTCGCTTCCTAGCCAGGCCCTCGGCATTATTAGGACAGGGCAAGGACTGGTGTGCTCAGTGTCAGGATAATGTAATGGAGTGGGATACCAGATCATGGTGCCGGCAGCCTGGTTTCCCAGTGGGACAGCACTATAAATTCACCATGAGTGCACACTGTCACAAGTCGGTACCTGTCCTGATATGACCCTAGATGTTGCTAGGGCGTAAAACGACAACAAACAAACAAAATACTAGTAATAACCTGAATCTGAGCTCTAATAGCTGGATACGGTGGAGGGCTATGGACACCAAACACTAGACGAAGCATCGCATGATCCACTCACCGATACCCCCTGCCCTCCATACCTCCAACCGGACGCGGTGGCCGAAGCGGTAGAGTGCAGGCCTCCGTGCGTATGGTCGGGAGTTCAATTCCCAGTCCAGTCGAACCAATGACTTACAAAATTGATACATGTCGCTTCCTAGCCAGCCACTCGGTATTATAAGGATAGGGTGAGGACTGGTCGGCTCAGTGTCAGGATAATGTGACTGGGTGGAATATCAGGTCATGGTGCTGGCGGCTCTGCTCTCAGTGGGGCAGCATTATAAAGTTGCCATTCGAGTGCACTGTCACAAGTCGGTACTCGTCCTGATATGACCTTTGATGTTGCCAGGATGTAAAACTCCAACAACCAACTGTACCTGCTAAGGAGTTGGTGGAATGCCCCAATGCCTTAATTGATAATCGAATCCAATTTGTATGTAACTGTGTTTATGCTCTACTAAAATTGATTAATCTCTTTTTTAGATGTCGTAAGTATATCCTTTGCTTGCATGTTTTTTGTTTGTTTTAGTTTCTGTTTGTTTGACCGGGCGAGGCACCTTGCCTAAAGTGGGTTCGGTGCCCACTTTCGGTGCCCACTTTCGGTGCGCCAGATCATAAGTGCAAGCCAATGGCGTTGTGACTGATACGTGATATTACCTTGCCTGGCACCCGGCAATACTCGGGTAGGGCAAGGATTCAATCAGTGTCAGGATAATGTGCCTGAGAGGGTGATATGGGTCATAGTCCCGACAACATGGTGTCTCAGTGGGGTAGCACTATAAAGCCACCATCAGTGCATACTATCACAACTTAGTGCCCATCCTGCTGTTGCCGTCCATGTTGCTACAACACAAATTTTAGTTATTGTAGCTGTTGCTAAAAGTTTAAATATTTAATCATTTTAATAACATAATTTTCTTGACCGACAAATTGTTCAATGTTGTTATGTTCAAACGATCGAAAACGGATCTAACATCAGTTTAACCAGATTGTTGCAATAGTTCGACCGTTCCGGTTTGCTCTGCGAGGTTTTCTCTTTTATATAGAGAGAATTGTGTTATAACTATGATATGAATCCTGTCAGTTCCTCTGATTCAAAAACTATGATCATATTCCACATATGAGAGGTAGTTTCCTTATGTATATTCCCATAATAGATCATAGAGCACATATATCAGGGATGAAAACTCTCGCCCCATTTCACGGATTTCCACGATTAAACAAAATTGACTACTATTTTCTACATACTACATACTATGTATTTTCCCCATCTATTACTTAAAATCATGACTTATAAAATTGATACTTGTTGCTTCCTAGCCTGGCACTCGACATACTAGGATAGGGCAAGGACTGGTTAGCGCAGCACTATAAAGTCGCCATGAGTGCACACTGTCGCAAGTCGGTACCCGTCCTGATATGACCTTAGATGTTGCCAGGACGTAAAACTCCAACAGCCAACCAATTCACTTAAAGAGCATATACTTCTAGGACATTTGAAGCATTTAGCTGTACTCGATACTCATTGGGTTTAAAACCACGAAATTCTCTACATAGACAGACCACTGGCAGGATTGTGACCATATTGTCACTCGCCGTAGATTTCTTTTCTCTCTCTCAGAGACCACTTTCATCTTTGATATATAAATACCATATATATTGTAGTTAAAGTCAGGTATTCACCTACAATATTGTATAATAGAATTAATAACATTAATAACATTAATAACGGTCATCGAAACGTGTGTATGCAACTTTAAAGCTGCATAGTCCAATCAAATATCAAATTGTCAAAACCAAACCAATTATCTAAATTTGATTTTACATATCTAACTTAGATACTGATGCACTTATTAAGCATTTGTTTCTGCGTAGAAGGCAGTACTGAGTCAATTTAACAGAACCTGTTACTGCAGAAGTCTATGGTGTCAGAGTTTTGGCAAGCTTGCCAAAACTAATTTTCCAATTTTGCATTCAAATATCTAAAAAGTTTACCATTTAAAATAAAAGTAACTTTTAACTAATGTAAAGTAGATACTAGTGATCGATCTAATATATTTATCTCAGAAAACATATAGAAATTAAAAACCATCGGACTATGCAACTTTAAATTCAGTGTTTATAAGCGCAGGAATAATGTATTTGACTCTGATGCAGAAACCGTGACATATATATAACAACTACCAATAAATTATAAGTGCATTAATATAGCGATGTACTATAATTCATAATGTATTATAAATCGGATTTGGCCGATATGCTTATTTAGATATGTTGTTTCTAGGATTTTCCTTGCCCGTGTCTTGTATGAATTACAAAGTCTTCCTGGTTATTTTCAGAAGTAATTCATGTGAAAGAGGAACCCTCGGACGTTGACAAGATCTCGCAAATCAGAGACAGGTACAGAGATTTCTTAAATTGTAAATGGTTACTAACTTTAAAAAAAATTCCTTCCTTGGTCCTTATCTAATTAAATATGATGGTTAATTTAAAGTTGCATAGTCGAATGGTTTTGAAATTTCTGAAATTTTCTGAGATAAATACATTAGGTTGATCGTTATCATGTACCTTACTTTAGCTTGAAGTAACTTTTATTTTAAGTGGCTAACTTTTGAGATATTTGAAGTGGAACCATGCAAAATTAATTTTGGCACACTTGTCAAAACTCTGACCCCATAGGCTTCTGCAGTAACAGGTTCGATTCAATTGCCTCAGTATTCCCTTCTATGTGGCTACACATGTTTAATAAGTGCACAAGTATCTAAGTTAGATATGTAGAATCAAATTTAGATAATTGTTTTGGTTTTGAAAATTTGATATTTTCATCGGACTTTGCAGCTTTATGTTTGTTACAAGTTGAATAGTCGGATGAATTTTTGTTTCTATCACATGTTTTAGATAACTATTTTAGGTTGAGCATTATAATCTACTTTGCTTTAGTTTGTCAGATTTTATTTTGAAGCGTTAACTTTGGAGATATTTGAAGTGACAAAATGCTAAATTAATTATGGTGTGCACATCGAAATGCTGTACATCATATACTTCAGCAGTAACAAGTTTTATTATAGTGACTTGGTATTCCACCAATCAGTGTTTAATGAGTGCACCACTGTTTAAAGCTGCATAGTCCGATGAAGTATCAAATTTTCAAAACCAAAACAATTATCTAGATTTGATTCTGCATATCTAACCTTGATACTGCTGCACTTATTAAGCATTTGGTGCTACATAGAAGGGAATATTGAGTCAATTTAATAGAACCTGTTACTGCAGAACCCTGTGGTGTCAGACTTCTGGTGTGCTTGCCAAAACTAATTTGACATGTTTGCACTTCAAATATCTCAAAACTTAGCGATTTAAAACAAAAGTCACTGTAAACTAAAGTAAGGTAGATTATAGCAATTAATTTAATATATTTATCCCAGAAAAATGTTAGAAACCCAAAACCATAGGACTATGCAACTTTAAGGTGGATATTTATGATAAAATGTAGCTAACTGTTTTGCTTTAGAAAATGGGATGGCTTCATCAGACTATGCATCTTTAACTTAGTTTAAATATGGAGTAGGAAATCTGATACTGGAAGCTTTCTCGCATATGAAGTGGATTGGGAAGTGAGAAAATTTGACATCACTAAGTACTGAATTCCCAATACATCTTTTGCAAATTTCTCAACGGTTTCACCCCGTCATTTTACTTCTGCACTCGGGACTAGTATGTATGTTGGCAGACATATAAAGACACGGCGCTCATTTCTGACTGCGCATGTACTGAGCTATTTCATTAATTATACATGGACATGAAGCAACTTCATACACCACTAGTGCCATCCAATGGAACAAAGCAGACACCAGTATCAAAGTAACGCTTGCGCAATAAGTAAAATTTGGTTCCTTTAGGGACATTAATTAACTTAGCTGTTGTCATTCACTTACGTTAATTGAGACACGATACTCCGGCTCATTTTCCAGACTTCGCAAGAAGAAGTGCCTGACTTCCACACAGTATGGACTCTATCGCTACTTCCTGCTGCGGTGCAGGAGTGCATTCTACATTTATCGCTGGAATGTTTCACAGTACGAATGGAACAGACGGAAACTAGTAAGCCAAGAAAGCCTGAGAGTAACCCGCGCCTCATCTTCCTCCATGTCTCGGCTACGTGCACGTCTAAAAGTCTGCAACTCTGCCAGCCGCAGTTTGACTCAAAAGCAAATGCTTGACATGGTCATCTCGAGCGATGAATCCTTCTCGGATTTGTCCCTTGATAGTTATCCAGAACAACTTCCAGTGTCCTCCGCCAGGGGTCTCAAAAGAACCGGAAGTGGCGCTAATGCTAATTGGAACCTGCACATGCCGGACCAGAAGTTGGTGACTTTGCACAGTTTGACTTGCTCTGCTTCTTCGGACACTGATGAGGATCACCAAGCGGTGGTGCAGAGGTTGCGTGTTCACAGTGCCGGTCATCCTCCGCCCGCTAAGAAGGCCAAACTGCTGAAGGTGAAGCAGCTGCGAGAGAAGCTGCGGGCTGAGCAGGACCAGTGGGGTTATGATGACCTGTCAGATGAGGAGCGAACAATGCAGCGAAGTCAAATGAGAGCGCGTCGCTATCAGTACCTGAAAGTGGCCAAACGTAAGCATATATTAATTTTGGCGACTTGCTTACTCATAATAGTCATATGATTATTTTTGCGTATTTTGTACACAGTTTTAAGCCAGAGTATGCCAATATTCAAAATTCAAAAAGTATTGTACCCAAAAGAGAAATAGTAAAGTATACATTAAAAAAAATATTGTTGTTTGAAGGTACTCACATTTTTTCATGCGAGCCCCAATTAGGATATTTCACGTTTGCAAGCCCTGCCTACCCCATATGAATTTTGTGTTTTGTAAAATATAATAAAAGGTTTTAAGCAAGAGTACACTGATGCACAAATTAAAACGGTGTATGTATATAAACAAATTTGGAAAGCACAGTTTGTTGGTGTTAAATGTACACACACTTATTCTCACTGGTGTACCGATATAGGAAATTTAGGGTAGGTAGGTCTGTCCAGGTGATGAGTATAGGCTATTGAGAACCAGCTGAATGCCAATATGGCTATATCAGAAGAGTATGTGGTATTCAAGTATTCAAAAGCCGAGCAGAAAATCCTTGGAATAAACTCTAATTATGTGAGTCGGTTTCGTACTGAACAGTTTTGAGAGACATCAAAAAAAGAAAGATGGTTTGGCATATATGCCAGCCATATGACATTCATCACAATTTATAAACGAACAGATTATCTAAAACCCTCCAGACATTTTTATATTCATGATCATCATTTTGTTGAGGTATGCTGTGGCTATTATTAGGGGTATACTATTACAAGGTGATTTTGAATAAGCCTACATAGACGTTCATGGGAACATAACAATATCTGTACCATGTTTGATGGTATAAAAGACGCATGTGATCTTCAGCTAATCTGTGAAGTTAGCTATTTTAGATGAATATCATAGATGAAAGACCTCCGGATTCGCGGATTTCCGGGATTTCTTATAAAATTCACCGATTAACGTTGAACAAAATTCCAAAAGATCGGATGTATATGACAATAGTTGGGTATTCTAATCCCGTTCTTATATGACCTTAGATGTAGTTAGAACATGAAACCTAAGCAAGGAACTGTTAGATATGGGCGATAATGCAATCACAACAAGGCTAGTTGAACTGACCTGACTTCCGGTATTTTTCCGCGATTTGCTGACAATGCTAAACCTATGGGAGAATATCAGGATTTCCGCTTTTTTCACCGGAGACCACTTTCATCCTTGTGAATAATACCTAGTTACATGTACGGATTCACCTTGCATAGAGAAGTAGAAGGGGTACAGAGCATGCTTCTTCTGTTACAAGTCTGGCGCACAATACTTATCAGTATTTTTTATTACTTTGCCTGATGCTTGACATAAATAAGATAGGGCAATGATTGGTTTGCTCCTTGTACATATAATGTGACTGGGTGGGGTATTTTTCTCATGTTGTTAGTCACTGCGTGTGGCAGCAGTATGGAAACCCCCGATGAACATTAGTCACACATTGGTATACATCTTGATGTAACCTCACATGTTGCTAAAGTGTAAAGCCCCAATCAATCAGTTAATAGTTAACAACATACATAGTTCTGACTTAGAAACAAAACCAATCAATCAATCAATGCCTGTTGCCTAGTTCTGATACGCTGCTCTTTCATCATCCAGAATCAAAGCTGCACCAAGTCGAAGCGGGCCCTGCATGCAGTGACATTTCAATGACGGCTAGTCCACAAAAGACTTCACGAGTCCGGCGCAGTCTCTCGGAGGACATTGTCCCTACCCCACACAGAGCCGACTCAGTGGACATTATGGACATCAAGGACTCTGGCACTGCGGCTCCACAGATCATCAGCATCGAGTCGCTGGAGGACACCGCAGTACAGGCGCTGTCCTGGGAGGTGGCTGAAGTGTCGGATGATGCGGAGACCTCAGATTTCTTTTTCAAGCATCAGTATGAACATTGATACAAGAATCATGTTGTAGAAACCAATGCTCGGATCTGTGGCTGTGCACATAGGCTATAAGGAAAACAATACAGACAAAGAGAAAGGAAGAGAGTAAAGTGTGAGAGAGAGTCCAGCCCTCTGGTTTATTATATATATTTAAATATTTTTTTTTTATTGAGGTTGTATTTATACTGTCCTTAGCATATAAGCTCGGGTACCCAGGTTTGTTTTCATTGCTGGCCAGTTGTAGTGTTGGTGTTGTCTTACCACACAGTAGCTGCTGATAAGTTATTTGATTGCCTGGTATTGACCAATTTCATGTGACATCAGCACGGGTATCTAGGTCAGTGCTGGCTGCAGGATGACACACTGTCACACTGCAAACTCAGTGGCTATGAGCAATCTTCATAGAGATAAGGTGAAATATCTCTAAAACCACACCACCTAGACACAAACCGCTTGAAACACATTTAGAAAACATATTCAACGAATAGATTATATTAAATTTATATGGTTGGGGTTCTGGATTTCTATTAATTCTGAATAAAATAAGGGTTTTGTACTGCATATACCAGCAAATTCAGTGCATTGTCAATGGCTGTGAGCAATCTTCTTACAGAAAAAGTGAAATATCTCTAAAACTACACCACCTAGAGACAAACCGCTTGGTACACATATAGAAAACATATTCAACGAATAGATTATATTAAATTAAAAGGTTGGGGTTCTGGATTTCTATTAAATTTGAATAAAATAAGGATTTTGTACTGCACATACTGGCAAATTCAATGCATTTTCAATGGCCGTGAGCAATCTTCTTACAGAAAAAGTGAAATATCTCTAAAACCACACCACCTAGCGACAAACCGCTTGGAATACATATAGAAAACATATTCAACGGCTAGATTATTTTTAATTTATATGGTTAGGGTTCTGGATTTCTATTAGTTTTGAATAAAATAAACGTTTTGTACTGCGCGTACCGGCAAACTCAGTGCATTGTCAATGGTGTGAACAATCTTCTTACAGAAAAAGTGAAATATCTATAAAACTACACCACCTAGAGACAAACCGCTTGGTACACATATAGAAAACATATTCAACGAATAGATTATATTAAATTAAAAGGTCGGGGTTCTGAATTTCTATTAAATTTGAATAAAATAAGGGTTTTGTACTGCACGTACCGGCAAACTCAATGCATTGTTAATGGGAGTGAGCAATCTTCTTACAGAAAAAGTGAAATATCTCTAAAACCACACTACCTAGAGACAAACCGCTTGGACAACATATAGAAAACATATTCACCGAATAGATCACATTAAATTTATATGGTTAGGTTTCTGCATTGCTATTAATTCTGAATAAAATAAACGTTTTACACTGTGCGTACGTGCAAACTCAGTGGCAGTGTGCCTTCATTCTGCAGCCGAGCTGCGCGTGCATACACGATGTTTACAAACATTGAAAGGCATCTATAGGATCATGCTATTCACTTCAACCAATAGAGACGCAGCATTCCCAGTTCCTCCAATAGGGACTCAGCATTTCTGGTTACCATGACCACCACCAGAGCTGGTTGACCTGTGGCCACCACCAACCTTGACCCCTGTGTGCATTGACCCCTACCTCAGCAGAGAGCCAGGCCCTGAGTGCACTCACCCAGACCTGCCAATCATCCCAATGTCTCTAATTACCTGCCCTCAAGCATGGGCCAAGCCATATATATATATACACAACATACATATACACACTCTTGGCCAGCCACGCAGAATAATAATAGAACATTTCCATTTCCCCCCTCTGCTGATTATCGTACTATTTTACGACGTGATATGCTGGCAGAAGGGACTTTCATCAGTAATTGGACATCAGTCTTGGCGCCATCTGTGGTGTGCTTTCAGAACCTCTATAGATCTACTAGCACTTGATGTCATTTGTCGTCTGCTATCATCTAGGGATAATTAGAGCTTGTCTCCTAGTTTGAGCCCAGATGAGTAGTGCAGTGTGGTCTCCTCGTCTTCTCTCCTGGCAGTAGGTGGAACCGGTGCAGTGTAACTAGTCGTGAATCTAGAAAAATGACCGTTAAAGAGATAGATCCGCGCAATTATAGAGATTTATTTGCCTATTGTGGCGCCACCTTACAATAATAACTGGCGTATTCTGGCGATGCAGTTTCCACTTTTCTCGTTAGATGGCGCCACCAAGGTTGGATAATGGCTTTGAGCGTAGCAATTAAGCGGGGGTCGGGTATGTATGGGTTGTGGGGCTCTTTGGAATATTTCCTATAGTGTCAATAAGGGGTCCGGCTTAGTAATGACATGTCAGGTGACAATCTGTCAATCAATATATAAACCTCCACCTTGATTATAAGGATTTATTGGCTCAATAGTTTAAAGTTGCATAGTCCGATGGTTTTGTGGTTCTGTAATTTTTCTGAGATAAATATATTAAATTGATGGCTATTATCCACCTTACTTTAGTTTGAGTAACTGTATCTGATTTAAAGAGCTACGTTTTAAGATATTTGAAGTGAAAACATGTAAAATTAGTTTTGGCAAGCATGCCCAAACTGACACCACAGGCTTTAGGAGTAAACGGTGATATTAAATTGCCTCAGTTTTCCCTTCTATGTAGCACCAAATGCTTATTAAATTTGGTCAAATCAATTCTAGATAATTGTTTTTCCCATGAAAATGTTATGCTTCATCGGACTATGCAGCTTTAAACCGCGAGAAGTAGATCATGCCAACGGCTTATCCTGTAAAATGATATGAAAACAGACTGAATCTACAATCTTGTGTTCCCCATTGAATCCACACAAACTCATTAAAGGCAATGCCAATTAGAATTGAAAACTTCATAATATTACTTACATAGGTTTTACCCATTGGTAGCTTCCCTACATAATATTGTCAGATTATATTTTGTGCTACAAATAAATGTAATTTTCTCTGAACACCTGGTCTGCTTTCTTCTATATTGCCCATTATACCCTGAAATAATAAGACCCCCCCCCCCTCCCCCGTGTGCTACAAGTGGGAGAAGCCAAATTTGCATTTTCTGGTAAAGATTAATTGGATTTCTGTCATCAGCATGGGACGGGATGGCCGAATGAGTTGAGTGAGAGTCTGTTTCCGGCTTTGGTAGATTGTGGGATTCGAATCCACGGGTTTGAATCCTAGTCAAGTCAAACCAATGACTTAAAAATGTATCCTTTTCGCTTCCTAGCCAGGTGCCTGGCATTATTAGGATAAGGACAGGACTGGTTGGCTCAGTATCAGGGTAATGTGACTGAGTGGGATATTAGGTCATGGTGCTGATGGCTTGGTCTCCCAGTGGGGCAGCACTATAAAGTCACCATGAGTGTGCACTGTCACAAGTGAGTACCCGTCCTGATATGCCATTAGATGTTGCCAGGAGGTAAAACTGCACCAACGAACCAGTTATGGGGTTTTACATCCTGGCAACATCTAAGGTCATATTTGGACGGGTACCGACTTGTGACTGCGCCCCGGTGGCAACTTTATAGTGCTGCCCCAAAGATGAGTCCGAGGGGACAGACATAAATATCAAGGAGGAAAGATCTCCGCGTTTATTTTTTATGTTTATCGATTAACATTAAACAAAATGTCAAGGAATTAGAATGTATATATGAAAACAGTTGGTTAGTTTAAATGCCGTTCTTATGTGACCTTTGATGTTGCTAGAACATAAAACCCAAAGTAATACAAGTTGGGTATGGGCGTTAATATAGTCACAACAATGATATGTAAAGGCTAAGGCTCGAATCTGTGGCTGTGTAGGCAGGCTATGGTGAAATCAATACAGACAAAGAGAAAGGAAGAGAAGAGAGAGTCAAGCCCTATGGTGTATTATTGATATGGTTACATGGGTTCATTGTAGAGTATCACCCCACCCCTTTCCCCCAATGGAAAACATGCATTCTTGGCCCTACCAATAGGGATCCAGCATTCCTGGTCCCCATGGATACCAGTGGTCTGCCCACCACCACAATGGCCGTAATCGATTAACACGACCCGAGTCGTCAGAATTTCAAATCGAACACTGCGAGTAGAGTCGACAAATACACGTGCCGCGTGCAAAACGATCCGACCCAAGTAACCCACCCCCTAGCTAGGGTTGGCTACGAGCAATGATTTCACATTTGCGCTGGTAGCGTCCTGCAGGATAACAGCCACCGGTACCAGTAATACACGCTTTTAAAAAAAGAACAACTTACATTAATGAAATGGAAATATAGCTAAACTAGACCATCATAAAATACTTAAAATCCTATTTTGCTGTAGTTTTATCGGTTATTTAAAAAAAAAAAAATTGTCCACCCGAGCACGGAGAAGCGTATTCGATTATTCAACCCGAGTCTGTAAGATGTGCGCATGCGCCAAAAAGTGGCTCGGGTGACCCGAGTTGATTAATCGATTACGCCCAAGCTGTATGGCCCCATGGCCACCACCAACCTTGACCTTTGAGTGTGGTGATCCCTATCCCAGCAGAAGGGGTAGGCCCTGAGTGTAATCACACCCAGTCCTGCCAGCACCACTATGTCTATTTACATCTCACTCAGGCACCACCAACCCATATATATATATATATATATATATATATATGTGCTCTATAATCCATTATGGGAATATAAACAATCTTCAGTTCCCTATGTAATAGTTTAGCACTGTACCCTATCTAACTGACTCTGTGTATTATGACATAGGCCACACTGGCGCCACCTGTGAGGGGCTCTAGGCACTGTATGCCAGCTGTGTCTGGCCACTAACGCCGATAAGGCCTATATGTGCCTGGTCACGTACACTGATCAGTAATAGAACATTTGCATTCCCCCCTATGCTGAATATCAGAATATTTTACAGATAGTTGAAACGTGACTTCTGGCTTTTCTCCCGCCATTCCCTGACAGTGCTAATCCTATGGTGGGAAATTCGCATTGTCGTGGAAATTTGCCATCGATGTCATAACCCCGGCTTGGTTCTGCTGTTGAGGACAATGTCTTGGCTTAAGTTCCCTGTTTTTTGTCAGTGACCACTTTCATCCCTGAAATATGAACACATTTAAAGAAATAGACACATTAAGTAAATACACAAAACAACGAAACACAATTAAACCAGACACCTGGGATACACATCACGTGACAAGAACGGATCACGTGACATACTGCCAGCCTCGTTCTGACAACAGTATTTGACCCCTTTTAGTAGTGATCCCTAGTGGGGATGTGTGGTTTGGGGGGGGGGGGGGTGAGTCTGGGGGGGGGGGGACGTCAGTAACCAATAAGAATAACTAGCAGTCATTTGGCTTTGTTTGTTTGTTGGGGATTTACATCCTAGCAACATATAAGGTCATACCTGGACTGGTACTGACTTATGACTGTGCACTAATGGCGACGTTATAGTGTTGCCCCACTGTGAGACCAGGCTGCCAGCACCAAGAGCCAATATCCTGATACTAAGCTAATCCATCCTTACCCTGTCTTAGTAGTCCTGAGTCCCAAGCTAGCTAATGACAAGTATACATTTTGTAATTCATTGGCATTTACATCCCCGACCTTCCGAGTGGGAAGACAAGCAGCACTCTAACCGAGTGCTACAAACTGCGAGCATTAGGTATGCCCCCTGTGTTTCTGATGTACACTGCATCAATTTTCTGGATTAATGCAGTATGCTTCCAGCCCAACCTAGCATAGCCAGGCTCCTGCCTAGTATAGTCTGCAGTGTCAGGCCTCTTACGTAGAATTTAAAAACTCACTTAGAGTACATCGGATTGGGCAGGCCCTTATGCAGTTGCAGTAAAGTATGTTCCAGGGCGCCACCATACCGTAAGTGGCAGACCACCGAACCCTCAGCCTCAGTTCTCCCCCCCCCCCCTTTTTTATTTCTTGCTGTTCCTCTGTTATTTCCAGCCAACCATATACAATGACAGAGACAGAGACAGTCATACCATATACAATGACAGAGACAGTCCAAATAAATGAAAAAAATGTAAGACCTAAATGCACTGGGATTGGTCCCACTGCTTCAATGGTCACACCTGGTCCAGTGTATTAATATTATTAACAACCCCACCCCAACAACATAATTCATAAACTCACATAACAAGCTACACTAGAGTTACACTAGAATATTTCTAACAAACTGACATTTATATACCGCTTGCCTAACTGCAACTGAACATTAAAACTTACTACAACTTTACCAACTGAATACAGAAGATAACTTCTACTTACATTCTAAATACTATGTAAGTACTCACATTGATCTGACTAATATTGATCTAGTTATATGACACTACTGTTACCATATTGCTATGGAACTTATGGGTTACAGAATTTCATTGTGTTACATGCTGCAAATTGTGTATTCAACAGTGATTGTATACCTTATTCTATATACCTTTTGTGTAAATAACCCTGAATTGAAAAATGACTGGAAGACCAGTGCTTCGGCACTGACAAAAGACTTATTCAGCAGAATAAACATATACCAAGTATGTGGGAATACTCCTATTGAGGGAGAGTTCCTTATATAGGCCTGCAAGAGGATTCTAGCATACGTAGCACCATTTGCAATTACTGTAGGCCTACTTATTAGCAGCAGCTAGGCATCGGAACTATACGATAAATAAACGCTATGCACTTGATGCCATTGCATTATCTTATGAGTATCACTTAGATAATGTAGAATGGTGAATGAATAAATACACTGGTTCATAGGACAGAACAGATAGGTTATAATCGGCAAATGATGGCCAAGTATCATTAATTGGTTTAGGCAGATTGTCTGCTTGATTCTTTTTATTCAGTCGCATGATGCTTTATATTATAAATATTCGCTGCATAATTAAAATATTAAAAGCTACTACTACTATTACTGGCTCATCAATGCATATATAACTTCCTGATTTAGATCAAAACCCCGTATTTACACTATGTCATATAAATTTGTAACCCTCTGTGCGAATCCCACATATACACCCTTACATATCTCACCAGGCAAAGCCCACAACCTACAGATATCAATCAACACTACATAAATCACTGTTGCTACATACCCATACAGAAGGTCAAAACATAGTCTCATATACAGTTTCCATGCAATCCAATATTCAGCATCAGCAGTATTTGAATTAGTCTCAACATCCAATCACACTCAAATACCTCATGGTTGCTTAGTGGTAGTCTGCCACACTCACGTCACCTTCCGCCTCCAGCACCTGCCTCCTTGGTCATACCCACCTGGGCCCGTATGCATGGAGCGGTGTTAGCGAGCCAAACCGCGTTTAGAGTGGGATTTCTGGTTTAGCGCCGAAAAGTTGGTATGCATGGAGCAGTGTTAGGCCTAACACCACGCATTTAAACTCGGAAATTCTAACTCTGCTCATAGCAGGTTTACAGCGGTGTTAGTGTTAGAATAGTGTCAGGACGAGCCCAAATCTATTCAATGCGATCATATTTGACATAATTACATACTCTAAACGTGATATTTGATCAAATCGGAAATTCTAACTATGCTCATAGCAGGTTTACAGCGGTGTTAGTGTTAGGATAGTGTCAGGACGAGCCCAAATCTATTCAATGCGATCATATTTGACAGAATTACATACTCTAAACGTGATATTTGATCAAATTAACCCTAAAAGCAAACCGATATTAACGCCGCAGCCACATTGGCGGCGTTATTCATATTGTCGAATCGACGAATGTAAAGTAAACAAATCGCCACCGCTGCCACCGCTGCACCGACATCGATATCCATACTGTCGAACGTCAACTAAACATAGCCCCCGCCGTGTCGGCGGCAATATATTAGACACAAATCTATTCAATACGATCATATTTGACAGATTTAGATACGCAATAAGTGAAATTTTATCAATTTAACCCTAAATTTGAACCGATATTAACGCTGCCGCCCCATTGGCGGCGTTATTCAGATTGTCAAATCGACGGTTTCCCAAATCTATAAATACATTCACGTTTAGCTAACACTCCCCGTTTAGGTGCCCATGCATACGGCTTGACATAGTTCTCGACGATGCCGATAAACGGTGATAGCTACCCAGTGTTAGTTGCTTAACACGACACGCCTCGAACACTGCTCCATGCATATGGGCCCTGTTTGGCTCAGTTGTCTCTCACCTGTGACTGCCCCCTCACCTTCTGTCCCACCTGCTCGGCCCGCCTTCCTGCACAGCTCAGTACTAATTTATTTCTGTTGTCTGTGCTTCCAATGTTGGAACCCACCCTCATCTCTGGCACCCCGCGATACATGGTAAACTGATGTGACCAGATATTTAATCTGCGCCTAATGTTTCCTTTATTTGCTGCTGCGTGCACAAGCCCTCATTGCACGACACTGGCCAATACCACTGAAATCCTCTCCCACAATCAGGATATTATCACTATAGAAACACATGTTCTCATTAAGCAATGTTGAGTCTCATCGGAACTTGGATGGGTCACCAACTGGGACAGACAGACCAATAGTGGACAGACCAGACGTGACGGCCAAATGAGTTGTTGAGCGTCCATCTCATGTTTTGGTTGCTCGTGTGATTCGAACCCATGGGTTCGAACCCTGATCGAGTCAAACAAATGACTTTAAAATTGATACTTGTTGCTTCCTAGTCAGGTGCTCGGCATTAATAGGATAGGGCAAGGACTGGTTGACTCAGTGTCAGGATAATGTGACTGAGTGGGATATCAATCATGGTGCTGGTGGCTTGGTATCCCAGTGGGGCAGCACTACAAAGTTACCATGAGTATGTCACAAGTCGGTACCCATCCTGATATGACCTTAGATGTTGCCACGACATAAAACTGCAACAACCAACCAATGGTATACAATCACTACTAGTGGAGTAAGTTGTACTGACCTCCGCAGGTGAAATACCACATACCTGGGTATATGTGAGTAGGTGGATTTTACTAGAGAGCCTAGATAATAACACCAATAGTTAGAATGCTCAACCTGGATTAGCAAAGATATGAATTTGACTCATATTCTGGGCATGGTTCCCATTGACTGGAACATTTTTTCCTACGACACTGGTAATTATTGCACGTGGCTGCCTAGATAAAGGATTCACCCGGTACTCGCAGTACACGGGTGAATACCAACCCTATATAAAAACGGTCGAAAAAGCGGGTTAATGAATTGAGAGCCTAATTTCGCAATCTAAGAAGCAACAATTATTCTTTACATATGTTTTATTGATAGCCCGCTACCTTTGTGTTGAAAAATATAATATAATATCTAGTTTAATAAGATTTAAAAGTGAAATCGATGGCATTCTGTGGCCGCCATCTTGTCTTTTTGCATTCTCTCCCATTTCACCAAGTCTGTGCCGATATAAGTAACCATTTGACACTGGTGCCAAGCATTCTACTTGTTGTTCCATACTAACGCTATTTTCGCCCGTATTTAGACTACGTTGTCGTTCACCCATGTACTACAAGTACCGGGTGAATCTTTTATCTACTGGCTGCCCAGCTAGTACTCTATTAAGAAAACAACAAAATAAGCACAAACTTTCTTTTTCATACCACAAAATAAGCACAAACTTTCTTTTTCATACCAGTCATGTGCAAGCTGTCTATAACTAGTATAAGTGTGTAGGCTGACCCAGTCTATATGTACAGTTGTTCATAAACACCTCCATTCCACACACACATGAATAAATGTTGCCCATGAGACGGCCGTTTGAGCATCTACACAGCCTCAGGACAAATCTTTATATAATATTCATAGGGTATGCAGGTGTTTCAGGTATACCAATGCCTCAGGGAGTTTGACACCCCTGCCTTGCAGAGTTGTAAACCACTGCCTTATGGTACAGGTTCTTGACAGAACCGAATGCTAAGGGAGCAAACCCTAAACAGAAAACCATGTCACTGTGGCAGCATTAAGGGCGGTTGATGTATGGAACCCCCAACATCTCCCGACCAGCCACTGCAGGGACAAATAGTTTTGCGCCTGTCTTGACATGTTCTTGCCGGTGTGAAACCTCTATTTGCTCCCCGAGAGAGTGCCGCAGGTAACTTGCAAAAGCCAGCAGCACTTCAACACTTTTGCAGGCAGCTTTCATGAAATGTACAACCACACAAAACACGATACTGGCTCGGTCGTCGCCCAGGTTACCAAGGACCATGCTGCTCGAGCTCATCTTCCGTCGACAGCGGAAAATCAGCGAGGAGGAACACAACGCAACACAACACAACTACTGACAAACCTGAAGCTGAGAGACATTAAGACCGACTCATAGACGCAACTCTCACAGCAGAGAGCTAAATGGAGAGCAGCAGTCAAGTAATGAAAGCAGTCTTTGTCGCATCGCAACTGACAGCATGATGATGATGATGATGATTCTGTAAATGTCGAATATTTCATGAGCAGGATTCGTACAGGTCCTTGGAAACCTGGAAAATCATGGAATTTGATAATTCATGGGTGCTTACGTTACGCCCAGATTAGGCGTATGTTGAGATACGTTAGACACGCGTTGGAGGAACATTGTTCTTAAGTTGTCCTACATTGCTTTCATTCATCTGACAGAGAGCGTTCAGTCTGTGCATTGGCAACGTAACGCCAATGTATGACAACTTTGTTCTAACGTATGCATAAGGTATGGCCGATGTGTAGTTGGTGTTTCTCCACCGTGTCTCAATGTATTTGACGTATAGGGCCGCCATCTGGCGCTCGCTTAACATATATAACATTCGCTGGCATAGTGCGAAAGTGCCGTGAGTGTTTTGTGGGTGGGTCGGGTGCCCACCATGCGTTGGCATGCATTACTTACGCATTACGCCAATGTTACGAACAATGGGTGCATGCTGGTGTAACGCCAAAATGCGCTGGACTGTCGTTGGACGTGCATCACTCATGTGCTGGCACTATACTCTCATACATTGTGCAACATGTTTAACAGTCGCTAGCAGAATGTTGGATGCCCATTATCCCAACACTAGGTAAACACCGTACCCGCGAGAGGCACGTTAGCCACACAATGTGCCAAACATTTTTTTGTTTTTTTTCTCATGCATCGACATGCGTTACCACTATGTTGGACTGACCCTAGGCCTATGTCCACTACGTTGCGCTGACGTCCAACTTTTCCCCCCGTGCCGAAAAGTTTGAAACATCTCGACATAAAAAAGTGATTTTACGCATTGCCGGCGCGCTTGAGAGATGCGTCGTAATGTGACTGCCTTTATGGGCAGCATAAATACACCATCACCAAAAAAAACATTTAAATAATGTGGTGACCGGGCGCAGTGGGCGAATCGGTGAGAGCCCAGACTTCCCCTGTGTAAGGTCAGGAGTTCGATTTCCTGTCGAGTCAAAAATACCAAATTTATACTTGTCGCTACCTAGCCTGGCACTCGGCATTACTAGGATAGAGCAAGGATTGAGTAGGTCAGTATCAGGATAATGGGACTGAGTGGGATATTGAGTCATGGTGCCAGCAGTCTGATTTCCCAGTGGGGCAGCACTATAAAGCCACCATGAGTGCGCACTGTCACAAGTAGGTATCCGTCCTGATATGACCGTAGATCTTACCAGGACGTAAAACTCCAACTACCAACCAACCTCCCTCTGGCCCCTTCCCCCTCTGCCCATCCCCTCCCCTCCCCCTCCCTCTGCCCATCCCTCCCCCTCCCTCTGCCCATCCCCCCCCCCCCCCCTCCACTCTTCCCTCCCCCATCCCCACCCACGGTATCATGGCCAGGGGGCTGTGTGTGCAGCAACCTTCGTATTCCGGAAGTGACACTTTTATATTAGTGCTATGGCTTTGCATTGCTCTTGATAATTGGTCATTGAATACCTTCATACCGCCTGGAGTGCTGAAAGAGGCTGGATAGTGTACACATTATCATGTCTGCCGTGGGAAATCCTAGCTTACTGTTGTTCAAACTGACTGCTCACACTCCAACTGGATACACCTTCTCTATAAACAAGGTTAAATCCATCATTTAGCTTTAGCGAGGTAATGCAAATCTTGACTAGCAACCACATCTACCCAAATAGAAAATATATTAACAACAGCTAAATTCTGAGTGATAATGTTACCTGTTAGAACACCAAGTATTATTCGCGATTACACTCGATGCCCTTTGATGTTGCATTGTGATCTCTCATAACTTATATCGCCATTTTATATCACTGCTGGCTTGCTTTGGGGGTGGTTTGTAACCTTATGATGGTTACTGGTTACAGAACTGCAACATTTATAGAGAGGCTCCGATAAATCGATTAATCTTCAGTAGGGATGGTTGTAGAAGCTGGGGACATCTTTACAATGTTGTAACGGCAAAGTGTTGAGGCGGCCCCGAATCTCTTCAGTCCGGCGGTAGTTGAGCACTTGTATCCAGTCGACAGCAGCAAGGGTTTCGAGGAAGGGCAGGTAAAGATGGGTGCAGCATTGGTTCCAGCAACGAGAACAAAGCGAGAGAAAACATAAAGGTACAGGGCCCCACCCAAGCACACAACTTCCCTGGTCAGGGGGAGAAGTATGCCTGGGAGAAATAGAAAGGGTAGAGTCTAGGAAAGAGAAATGAGGAGAGTTGAGTCAAAGGACCATGTCTATTTGCTCTATGGTGACCAACCAGCGAGCCATAGACACGGACAGAGTAAGAGTAGAAAATGAAATGCCGGCGGGCTCCCCCTCCTGGAAATCTTTTCAGACATATCAAGGAGGAGCAAGGCCAGCGGAGAGGAGATAGAGAGAGCTGTGGACGAAGTGCGGTCCGGATACAAAGTCTGTATCACTGCTGTCCATCATCATCATCACTGCTGTCCATCATCATCATCATCATCATAAACCTGGTGTAATGCAGGTACAATGGTGTTCGCTTGAACAAATCAACAACAACAGAGAAGAATACAAATACCTGTGCTTCTACCACAAGTACTCTTGTGGCTTCCACCACGTTAACAGGTGATATGTCACATGATTTGTCACGGCCCACCCGCGGGACGCCCAATGGAAGGAATCCATGCCAAAAGTACCCAAATAGCACACCAAACAGCTACATACAAGCCTATGATATGGAAATAGGAGTAGGGTAGTCTACTAGTAAGAGTAGAAAAAAATAAAATACAGATATGCCAAGAAAATAAAAAAAAACTAACATAGGCTACTAACCATGCCAACCAACTATCTATCTGCTACTGAAATGCAAGCAATTAAATACCTTATCAGCAGCTACTGTGTGATAAGATAACACAAACACTACAGCTGGCCAGCATTGAAAACAAGCCTGAATACCCGGGCTTATATGCTATGGACATTATAAATACAGCCTCAATAAAAAACAAAACAAAAAAAAACAGGTGATGCTCGTGTAAATGCATACCATCGGATCACGTATCCGGGAAGTCATCTTGGGTGCAATGCATTCTTTCCACGGAAGTACTGTCATTACCATCTCTCACCCCTGCTCCCTCCCCCTCCACCGTTCTCATCTTCAGTTCCCATGGCAACGTGGAATAGCCTTTCGGGCAATGCGTTTCTACCACTATGACTGCTGACTGAGACACATCTAGGTACTACACTTGACCCTACACTGTCAGGAACCAGTCAATTAAATAGGATTAACAGAACATTGGCAGCTAAAATGAAAACCTTCCGGAAAATAAGGCATTATATGAGCGAAGAGACTGCTCTTCTATTGTACAAAACCACAATACTGCCCATCATTGATTATAATGACATAATATATAATATACTAACTAAAAAGCAGCAAACAAAGCTCCAAACTATACAAAGTAGAGGGTTGTGCACAGTATTTAAAGGAAAAACACTACGTACCATTGAGATGCACAATAAAGCTAAACTAGATGCCCTAAATATTCGCAGAGACAAGCACCTATTATGCCTAATGTACCACCGCGCGAAAGACCCATATTACATAGACAAGCCTACACAAGCCACACATGCAGCACAAGCCACCCTCCTGAAAGTGCCGCATGTTAAAACTAGTAAAATGAAAACGTCACCAGTTGTTCTGGGGGGAGCACTCTGGAACCAACTACCAGCACGTGTCAGGAACAGTGATTGTTACAAAACATTCAAGATAAACCTCCATGCACATTTAAATCAACCATCTAGGCCAAAGCAGATCAATGATACACTGAGTCAGTGTTGCCATTCCTTTCCCTGTTCCCCCGCTTCCCCTCCCCCCCCCCCCCCCAAACAAACAAACACTGTAAACTCAACCAGTGGCGGCCAACTAGACCATAAAACCCATCTACAACAGACTGAGCCTGGAAATGATTCTAGTTGGATTTTACTGAGGCACTTGATTAATCAATATTAATCTACTTACTAACTCAATAGGCCCCACCTGAGATTACCATGAACACAAGTTCAATCACAAAGGCCCACCCTAGATCCCCCATCACCCTTTACTAATAGAAAGATAATCAGTTATGCCCCACCCCCTACTAATGCCTACCATAATAGTTACCTCCCCGAATATGTTTCTTTTTTTCTTATCTTGTTCTTCACCTATCATTCATGTACCAATGTTTTGCTTATTTTCCTGTAATTGTCTATCTGTATATTGTTGTAGATTTGTTGTAGGTTTGTTTACTGTGTAGAGGCAATTGTGATTAGGGCTGGAAGACCAGTGCATTAGCACTGACAACATGTTACTCCGAGGAATAAACATACTTGAACAAAAAAAACCAACAACCAACCAGCCTTTGCCAACACCCACCACTCCCTCATATCTGCTCGTGGCTTTGGTTTCCCGTCCAGTCTTTAATCGGGCAGCAAGCAATGGGTTCAGTTACTCTTGTCATACAGTCTTTGTTCCCAGGTGAATTAAGGCTGCAGGATCCGTAGGGGCCTAGAAAGTCTGGAAAAGTCTTGAACTTCCTTTGCCCCATTTCAAGGCCTTGTAAAACCTTGAATTTAACCTATTTTGGGTAATTAGTCTTGAAAAGCCTTTGAATCCCATTTCACTTTCCCCACTGATCTAATTTAGTCTGAAATTGCTAATCACCATTCTTCTTTTTTTCCTGAAATCCAACTGAAAATAGTCTGTAATTCCTATACAAAAAACTTGCTTGAAATAGCCTTGCATTCCATATCTTCACATGTGTACATACCCTGAGATGGGCAAATGTTCTGAGTTCCATCCCTGTTTCCCCCGACCCCCTCCCCCTCTCAGCCTCCTCCTTATCTAACAACCGGATCAGACGGGAAGGCCGAATGAGTTAGACCATTTGTCTCCCATGTTCGTAGACCATGGGATCATGGGTTCGAACCCTGGTCGAGTCAAACCAATGACTTAAAATGTATACTTGTCGCTTCCTAGCCAGGCGCTCAGCATTGGTCGTAATGCTTGCATTGCATTTGATTCATGGCGAGGGAGGAGTACCCTCCCCTCTACTATATTCTTCTCCTTTCGCCCGTTGGGTCTTGCATAACCCCCCGGTCCCCGGTTATAACCGGCCGCCCAGCTGCTCTTAGCCACTCGCCTCCCCTCGCCCCTGGAGCACGCACCTTTTTTCTATTTTGGCCATCATCCGAGCTCGCCTCCATCTCCAGCCTCCATGCTCCACGCTACCTAGTCACCGGCCTACAGATGCCGTCCATACCACGAGGCCGAGGCCGCCCCGCTGGCCGCCGAGGATCCCGGCGAGGTAGGAGCGCCACCCCCGCGACCCATCACCACCTCCCAACCCCGGCTGCGCCCCATCTTGATGTGCACCCCCTCTACAGACAATACACCAGACAAGGCGCCTATGCGACCCAGCGGGCTGCTTCTGCGGCCCGCCTCCCACCCGCCCATCGGGCCGTCCCGGATCAGAGCCCCACCTCCACTGCCGAGGCGGTCCGCGAGATCCTGGAGTCTGCCGAGGCGCAAAACACAGGATGCCGAAAAGGTATCCCATCAGGATACATCTTCCCCCATGACCTCATCGAGAGGGGGCCCGAGGGGAAGGCGCTCAAGAGAGGGAAGGCCCCCATGGAGGAATATAACCTCGGCCCCCGGATGCTGGAATCACATCCCGCCTTCCCCTCAGACTCGATCCCAGGCCTCCTTCATCACAACCTGACGATGCAACGTGACTGTGTCACCCATCCCTGGCCTACCGTTCGGAGAAAATCAGAGACTGTGTTCGCCTGGATCGCCGACCGTAGGCTCCCGGATGGGTGGCACGACCCGATAGCCATTAACGCGGTCCGGCTGGATGTGATCACCGCCCACGCCCACCTCCCAGGCCACCACATCCCGCTCCACGGCCTCCGCCCCCCCCCCACTGCCCAGCCCTGCTCCTCCCAGGCCGATCCCCGCACCCCCTACACCCGAGAGGCATACAGTGCGCCATGCCCCGCCTGGAACCGCGATCCCTCCTCGTGGGACCTCGCCCCCACTGGTGAGGCGCACGGAGAGCGAGGGTCGAGGAAGCGCCACGCCTGCGCGTACTACAGTAATGTACGGCGCATCCTGACCGTCCACACTGAGGCGGTCTGCTTCACAAAGCGGACCCGGGAGCGCGCCTCTGCTGCGCCCGTGATCACCTTGCCAGATTTGTAGTCCGGCGGCGGAGATGCACATTCCGGACCCGGGCCGCACACCCCCAGCAGAGCCCCCCCCTCCCCCCGCCGGCTTCCCCCTGGCCCCAGCGGGAGCCCATCAACGGCCCCGACCCGCCACGGCCTCCTGGGAGGCCCCCTCACATCCCCCGACCCCCCACCGCCACCACAACCGCCCTCCCTCTGATGACGTCACACGTGACGCGGACCCTCGCCATGCCACACACACCCATCACCCCCATTATCGCCTGCCGAGCACCGGAAGTCCTGCTGAGGACCCCGGCTCCAGCCCCCCGGGGCGGCAGCCGCTTCCCCGACCAAATCCCGGGCTCATGCAGCGCCCACCACAAGACCCGCACCAACCGCCCTCCTCACATCTCCCCGCCCAGCTCCGCAGGCGGCACCCCATTGCATAATGCCCCTGTCCACACCTCTCACATCCCCGCCGCCCCCGTCCCTCACATCACCGCCGGCACCGCCGGTGGCTGCCCCCGCCACCCCTGCCGCCCCTGCCGCCCCTGCCGCCCCTGCCGCCCCTGCCACCCCGCACCTGGCGACACCACCTACCTACACTGCCTCCCTGGTCTTGACCCTGACTCACCCGACACCCACCACCACACACTCGGGGCGTCCCCCACAGCTGACGAATTTGCCCGTCCCCCTCTCCCTCCCCCACCGCACCTCCTCCCCTGCCCCCACCATCCTCCCCCCTCCCCCCCCCGCCCCCACTACTCGCCCCTGCCCCACCCCCAGACCCCCCCTCCCTCTCCCCCCTCCCCATCCCCCCACTTCCCCCCCTTCCTCCCCCCCCCCCCTCCCCCCCCCCCCCCCCCCCCACACCCCTCGGTGACCTGGGAGAGCCTGTCGCTGACGTGGTTAACCCTGACTTACAGGACACCCTCCCCGCCGCCCCCTCCTGCGGCCCCACCCCCCCACCACTACCGCCCCACCCTCCTATCCATATGGCCACACCTCTCCGGTACCGCCTGGGAGCGATACCCAGCCTTCTCCTGGGCCTACGACGCCCTCCGTACTGCGGACCTCCCCAATTTGTTTGCCACCCGCATCCCCCTCCTCTCAGGCCTCCACATCTCCACCTGGCGAAGCCGCCTCCAGGACTATCACGACCAAGACCTCGTTGATCTCCTGGAGTTCGGCTTCCCGGCTAACTACTCCGCCAACACCCCTCCCCGCCCCACCTACACCAACCACTGGGAGGACTCGGAGCACCAGGCCCACCTCCGGGACTTTGTCGCGATCGAGCTGGCCCACGGCGCTCTCACAGGCCCTTTTCTCGCCCCCCCCTCCCCCTTCACCCCCTGGGCCCAGGTCTCCCCCATGATGACCCGCCCCAAATCCGACCCCGGCAAGAGGCGGCTCATCGTCGACCTGTCATATCCCCCCGGCGGCAGCATCAACTCCGGCATCCCCCGCTGGGAGTACCTGGGCAGGCCCCATGCCTACACGCTTCCCTCTGTGGCCGACGTTGGCTGCCGCCTCCTCCAGAAGGGCACGGGGGCGTACACCTGGACCGCGGACATTTCCAGGGCTTACCACCAGTGCTGCGCTGACCCCCTGTCCTGCCCCCTCTTTGGCATCACCCTGGAAGGCGCGACTTACGTTGACCTCGCCCTGCCCTTTGGATGCCGCTCCTCAGGGGCGGCATGCATCCGAACACCTCTGCAGTCGCCTGGGTTCTCCGCCGCGAGGGCTTCCACGCCCTCGGCTACGTGGACGACTTTGTCGGGTCTGAGCTCACCTATGTGAGGGCCCGCCAGGCCTTCGATGCCTTCATCGCCATCGTCGGCGTCCTCGGCCTGGAGGTCGCCTCAGAGAAGTGCCACCCCCCCCTCGCGGTGCGCCTCACCTGGTTGGCCTTCGTGATCAATAGAGAGGCGATGACCATCCGCATCACCCGCGACAAAGTCGACGAACTCATGTGTCCGACTGCGAGGTCCGGATCGCTCGCCCCACCCTCAGGCACCAGGAGTTGCAGAGCATCCTCGGCCGGCTCAACCATGTCGGTAGCTGCGTCCTCCCCGTGAGGAAGTTCATGGCCCACCTCCTCACGGCCCCGCGCAGCTGCTTCGGCTTCGCATCCATCACCCTCGGGGAGGAGGCCCTCCGGGAACTGAGGTGGTTTGCAGCCTATGGCCGGGCTTCCAATGGCCTCCACCTCCTCCGTGACCCCGGGACCCAGAGGGTCATCATGGAGTGTGACTCCTGCCTCACTGGCGGGGGAGCCTTCTCGCCGACCCACTGTTACGCCCGAGGGTACTCTGCTGCCTTCCGCGTCTGCTTCCCGAGTATCCATGAGATGGAGGCGGTCAACCTTGTCATCGCGCTTCGCGCCCTGCTTCCGAACGACGTCGCGGGGGCCAACGTTGTCATAAACACCGACAACATGGCCTCCGCAGCGTCCCTCGATTCGGGGTGGGCGCGGGATCCCACCGTCGGGACATGTGCCCGCGAGCTGTGGCTGATGGCGGCCGAGGGCTGCTTCGAACTCACCATCCTCCACAAGCCCGGGGCCGACCTCGTCCTGGCCGACGCTCTCAGCCGCGCCCACCTATCCGGACGGTGGGCCGACATGGGCCGAGGAGAAGTCACCTGCCTCGGGCTTGTCCACACCTATCCATCCCATGACGACTTCCCCTACATCCCTGGACTATAATTGCAAGCTACATAGATTCCGAGGTGGCCGCCGTCGACGGGCTGCTCGTCACCGCCCTTGCCCCCTCCACCTGGAGGAATTGCCGATGCCAGGCCGAAGGATACGTGGCCTTCGCCTCGGGCCACGGTCGCGACCCTCTGGCTCCCTCAGCCTTCGACGTCGCCACCTACACCGCCTCCTTGTATGCCTGCTCCATCGCCCCCGCGTCCATGCGGTACGCCCTCACCGGAGCCCGCTCTTGGATCGAGGCCGCCGGGGGAGACCCCTCCGCCTTCGGCTCCCGCCTCGCCCGAGACGTCTGCAGAGGCCCCGACCCGCCCCTCTGTTGACGCCCTCTCATCTCGCGGCCGTTGCCGCCCACCTCGCTGCCGCGGAACCCTCGGGCGTGGTCCCTCGGGCCACCCTCCTCCTCGGGTAATACTGGATGTTTCGGCAATCCAGCCTCCTCTCTCCCAGCCCCGAGGCATGGGGTGGCCCTCACACCATCACCCATGCCGACGTCGCTCCGGCCCCCAGGGGCCTCCGCGTGACCCTCCGAGGCTCCAAGACTATCGCTCTGCCCTCGGGGGCAGTTGCCCTATTTGTCCCTGCTTCCCCCGGGCGCCCTCTCTGCCCCGTCGCTGCCTGGGATGCCTCCGTCGCCCTCGTCCCAGCGGCTGCCGCCGACCCTGCCTTCATCCTGCCCTCGGGCTGCTCCCTCAACCCTCGGACGCTGACTGCGAGGCACCATCCTGCGAGGCACCCTTGCGGCCCTCGCCGTCGCCGCCCCGGACAGCTATGCCCTCCATAGCCTGTGCCAGGATGCGGCCCAGGCCTGCCAGCACCCTGGGGTTCCCCTCGAGGACTTCATGGCCCAGGGAATATGGACCTCGGGCGCGGTCCATGCTTACCTGGCCCGCCTCGCCGCCTCGGGCGCCCCTCGAGCCCTCTCCTCTGTTTTGGTGGAGGGCTCTTCAGTGTGCCTCCCCCCTACTTGACTTTGATATCCCGACTGACTATTAATATTGCTCCTCTGATTGATCACCTCATCCTTTTGCTGATTATTTACTCTTGATTCCCTCATTGATTGATTATTGACACTTTGATTATTACTGATGATTGATTCTTCATTATCCGCTTTATCATCCTTTGCCCTATTGATGCACTTGACCTTCCTATGAATAAAGTGTTTTTATTCCACTTCTACCTTCTCTTCCTCCTTTGCCACGTATCAGTCATAATGCTTGCATTGCGTTTGATTCGTGGTGAGGGAGGAGTACCCCCCCCCCCATCTACTATATTCTTCCCCTTTTGCCTGGTGGGTCTTGCATAACCCCCCCCCCCCCCTGGCTCCCGGCCCTTATAACCGGCCGCCCAGCTGCTCTTAGCCACGACCCTCCCCTCGCCCCTGGAGCACGCACCTTTTTTCTCCACCCACCCTCCCATACTACTTAACCTCCTTCTATGGGGTGGAGGACTCTTCGGGGCACCTCCCCCCTACTTGACTTTGATATCCCGACTGACTATTAATATTGCTCCTCTGATTGATTACCTCATACTTTGGCTGATTACTTACTATTGATTGCCTCATTGATTGATTATTGACACTTTGATTATTGATCTGATGATTGATTCTTCATTATCCGCTTTATCATCCTTTACTGACCCTCTGAAGTGCGACGCCGTATCTCGACGAATGTCGACGTACATTAACGAAAACCAACAAGCACCTAACACATGTGTAAAGCATAACAACGTATCCTGACGTAATGGCAAAAAATCACATACGTCGGCATATGTTGGCGCGATGCATCATAATGTGATAGCCCCTTAACATGTATGTGACCAGGGCATGAGGGACTGAAGCTGTGACTCGGCATACTTACCTGCCAGGAAGTGGGGAGCAGGGCTCCCTCCCAGTTCTACCCGTCAGCACAAACACTGTTGTTTTAAAGGGGTTGTAAGATGGACAAAACAACCTTACTTATTCACAATTATTATGATCATATAAGATCAATCATCATTTGTATAGTCTGAAACAACCTATTGTGTAGGCGTTATGTTGGGCCAACCATGATCTGTGAGTTAAACCATGGCTATTAATGTTATTCTGGCTAATTGACTGTTATTAATGATGGAGACTATATGATATTGCAGACTTGGAGAATAGTTCAAATCCTGTCACTTAAAGTTGCATGGTCCGATGAAACATTTATTTTTCAAAACCGAAACATGTATCTTAATTTGATTATTTTACCTCGGTAAACAGCCTCAGGCTAGCCTCAGGCTAGGGAGAGAGGTAAGCACGTCCGGTACCAGCAATTAGCATATACAACTCACGACTGGATAACGTGTCGTTGGGTTGCTCCGGCAAAATTAGTCTACATACAAGCAAATACGCAGTAAGTATAATAAAAACTGTGGTTAGCTTAATTATGATGCATTAGAGCATCAATATGGAAAGTTTAGACTTTCGTTGGTCCAATTTGGACGAGTTATTTGGTTATAAACAACCAAGGATAGAACACTCGAGTGGGTTTCTCGAAGGAACCAAACCGGTCATTAGCGGTTCTGTCAACACCCGGGTCACCGTGTGACTATGGGTAGAGATGTGGGTTTCGCCCTATCTCATGTGGAAATTCTCTCGTACTCTAATAGAGAGTAATGTTGGAGATGCTCCTGGGTTTCTTTTATAGACTCCCCTAGACAAAAATTTTTCAGGCGTTTCTCCGAGTTTCGTAGCATTTTCTCCAACTTGTTGACGTAGTAGTCACAGGTGGGAGAAGTGTGCGGAACAGAGGGATGGGCGGGCCGATACACTGGTCCCGACCCCGCGTAAAGATTTGGGTTTGACCCACAATCCACGCACAAATTTAGCTTATTACGCCTGTGTTATAACGGTATAAACACGTTCTCTAACACCACCAGATGTCCAATTGAGTTTGAAACAACCAAATTGTGACAAATATATATACCAGGACTGACCAAAAATCTTTGTTTACAGTTCCTGATGGCCACGAAGCGGAGTAAGCGCGGTGCAGCAGCAGCCGAGGGGCGTGTTCCGAGTGGAGTGGACGAGGAGTACGACTCCTCACCTGTGTTGTCGGCAGGGCCGTCGACACAGCCCCGGGCGCATATCCTCTCCGACCCGGACGAGGACGCAGTGCCTGATGTGCCTGCGCCTCCAGATTGGGAGGCTCGCTTTGCACGGTTGGAAAGCCACATCTTGACTTCCAAATCGCCCGTGTCTCGGAAGCGGCGTAGGCCGAGTGTCCAAGAGGATTCGTATGAGGATTTCTTGGACACAGACTCAGCGGTGGAGCTTAAGGCTCCTCCTCCTCCTTCTCCTAAACGGAGGAAGAAGAAGAAACAGGTGATTTCTTCGGGTGATGAATTCACCAAGGAGCGGGCAGAGACTGGTTTTCGCAAAAAGCGGAAGACTAAGTCCAAAAAGAAGAAGAGGAAGAGGAAATATTCTTCTTCTGATTCGTCCACTGAGTCTACTTCTACGGAATCAGACTCAGACACCATATATGAAGGTGTCTATGCGGACATTGGCACTAAAGTGGCTAAGAAGGTGGAGAAGCCAAAGGCTAAGCGGGTTAAAACCACTACGCTTATGCGCGAGACCGTGAATGGTCATTTCCGCACGTTTAAACCGGCGGAGGTTATCTCCAAGTTAGGAGATGAGTTAACAGGCATAAAGGGTGTTCCCAACTCCATCATTAAAGAAATGGATCGGGATGTCAATATGACGGATGACCGTAAGAAGTTTGAGGATGTGTTGCACACAGTGCATAAGGCAGTGTTGGCTACCCTAACAGCTATTGTTCCTGTGGCTAATAGGATGCAGAGTGAAAATAAGTTCTCGTCTTTGGCTAAGACAATGGACAAAGGCATTGCAGTGTTAGCGGCGGCAGGTAATTACCTGTCGTATCGAAGATATGAAAATGTCTTCAAGTCAGTTTGCACAGATGCTGGCAAGGAAGTGGCTCGCTCTAAGAAGGTTACCGATAATGAGGGGAAGGAGTTTACGCTTTATCTTGCTCCAGAGCCGATTAAAGGGAAACCCTTAGATAACACCAAGATGTTTGGCGGTCAACTACAATACCTCTATAAAGAGGTAGAGACTGCAGCCAAGAGTGGCAAAAACATGGATGGCAAGAAGAAACAGGAAGTTCCTCGTTTCAAAAAGTCACGAGGGGATTTTCGTCCACGACGGTTCACCAGAGGAACCAGACCGAGTTCAAACTTCGGTCAAGGGTTTCGGGGCCGGGGCGCTCGCCCAGGCTGGACCGACAACACCGCACGGCCAATAGGCCGAGGGTTCAACTCGTCGAGACCTTTCCCCAGGGGCGGGTCCAAGTAGAGGTCCAAACACAAACTTTACAAGTCCCTGCAGCCTCTAAAAACACACAAACTGTAAGCAACTTTGTGGCTGGTAATATTAGTAATCATATTTCTGAGTGGCACAAAATTACTAGTGACCAAGAAATTTTAAAAATAGTTAGGGGTGTTCACATTCCCTTCACACAAATTCCTGTACAAAGTATAATACCTTTTCCATATAACATTCAACCAGTTGAACGAGAGGCACTAACTAAACAGGTACATAAATTCTTTGAGAAAGGAATTATACAAAAAGTGACACACTGTTCAGGACAGTTTATTTCAAACATTTTCTCGAGACCGAAGCCTAATGGTGATGTTCGAATGATCCTGGATTTAACAATCCTTAATAAAAGGGTGGAATATCGACATTTTAAAATGTTCTCTCTAGATACGGCACGAGATCTGATTACACCAGATGCGTGGATGGCTAGTGTTGATTTACAAGATGCATATTATACGCTTCCCATAATGGAACAATACCGAAAATTTCTTCGATTTATTTGGGATAACCAACTCTATGAGTTTACCTGCATGCCGAATGGCTTAGCTTGTGCGCCT
This sequence comes from Branchipolynoe longqiensis, assembly GCA_030323885.1. Classification (NCBI taxonomy): domain Eukaryota; kingdom Metazoa; phylum Annelida; class Polychaeta; order Phyllodocida; family Polynoidae; genus Branchipolynoe; species Branchipolynoe longqiensis. The sequence goes on along the minus strand of CM059199.1, from coordinate 42,659,773 downwards.
CGTTTATTTACTAAATTGCTTAAACCTGTTTTCTCGGTAATGGCGAGGAAGGGTCACATAATGTTTCCATACATAGATGATTCTTTTATTATAGCATCAACACAAATTGGTTGTGTGAATGCAGTTTTGGATTTATGTGCATTACTCAATAAATTGGGGTTTTATGTACATCGACAAAAGTCAGTGTTTAAACCAACAAAACAACTCAAATGTTTAGGGTTTATTCTGGATACACAGTCCCTTACAGTGTCGATAACAGAACAAAAACTAATTAAGTTTATGACTACAGCGACTCAGCTTATTAAGTTATCAAAGCCTAAAATTAGACAGGTTGCTGTTCTTATTGGCATAATGACATCATATGCACCTGCTGTGTTATATGGGAAGGCCCATATTAAGTCGCTAGAAATAGATAAAAATTTAGCGTTAGCACGAACTAAAGGCAATTTTGAGCGAAAGATGTTTATTTCGCAAGAAGGGTTACAGGATATTGGATGGTGGATGCAACATATAGCAAGTTCACCAAATCCAATCCGCATGGCGGAACCTAATACAGTAATTACTACTGATGCTTCGTTAGAAGGTTGGGGAGCTCATCGAGATGGGGTCACAACAGGAGGTAGATGGCTTGATGATGAAAAATCAGACTATATTAATGCACTAGAATTGCGTGCTATTTATCTGGGCTTACGTAGTTTAGTAAAGATAAATAAATCACAGGTTAGAATACTAACTGATAATACTACTGCCATGGCATATATTCGTAACATGGGTGGAACCAAATCAAAGTCTTGCAATCAGTTATCTAAACTGATTTGGAACTGGGCACAGGCTCAACAAGTCTGGCTGACTGTAGCGCATATTCCAGGGTCACAAAATACACTTGCAGATTATAAAAGTAGAAATTTCCATGACCATTTAGAGTGGTCTCTCTCTACACCTTTGTTTAACTTCGTTTGTGAAAAATGGGGTACACCTGAAGTTGACTTGTTTGCATCACGAAATAATAACAAGTTACCCTGTTATGTTTCTTGGCATCCTGAACCGGATGCTTGGAAAGTAGATGCGTTTGCTATTACCTGGGAAAATAATTATTTTTATATTTTCCCACCATTTAGCATTATCAGCCGAGTAGTGAGAAAAATCGGCTTGGAAGGGACACATGCGATACTGGTGGTGCCCGATTGGGACACGCAACCTTGGCTGCCAGCAGTTTCACAACTGGCAAAAGATCATATACGATTCCCAAGAAAACTCGGGAATCTGACGCACCACGGACCGCTAGTGGTTCACGGCGACGTGTCAACGACGCCCCTATTGGCATTCCTTTTCTAAGGAAGCAGCTACAGCAATTTGGATTGGACAGAATTACTGAGGATAGGATAGTATCGGATGCCTGGAGGCCAGGAACTGTCAAAATGTATACAACCTATTTAAAGAAATGGGGTGTACATTGTTTGTTAATGAAAGTTAAGCCAACAAATCCAAAGATTTCACAAGTAGCTCGGTTTCTTCGTTCTCTAGAGGATGAAGGACTTTCCTTTGGATCGATTAATGCGGCGAGGTGTGCGTTATCAATTATATTACCTAGAATTGATGGCGAAACAGTTGGAAAACATTATGTTCTTTGTTATTTACTTCGTTCAATTTATCAAAGGAATCCTCCAAAACCAAAGTATAGTCGGTTTTGGGATGTTTCTATAGTATTTAAGTTGTTTCAGGCTTGGCCTCACAACTCGTGGTTAGATATAAAACAGTTAGGTTTTAAGGTCGCGGTCCTGTTATTGTTAGTAACCGGACACAGAGGACAGACGATTGTTGCTTTATCCTTAACTGGATTAGAAATAGACAAGGAACAAGCTACGTTTGATTTAGAAAAATTGCTTAAATCGAACACGTTAGGTGACCCTTTATCAACGGTTCACTTAGACTGTTTTCCGAATGATCGGAAATTATGTGTTGTGTCGGCCATACGGGCTTATATATACAAGACAAAGGATTTACGTGCATCACAACAACTATTAGTGAGCTTTATAAAGCCACATAAGGCGATTTCACGAGACACACTTGCCAGATGGACAATTACGGTGTTGAAATTGGCTGGAGTGGATACGAGTAAATACTCTTCCCACTCAACTAGAGGAGCCATGGTCTCCAAGGCACGGGTGCTTGGTATTTCTGTGAAAAGAATACTAGCGCATGCAGGCTGGAAGACGGCTAAGTCGTTTGCAAAACATTATAATAAACGACTAGAAAAGCCTACCGGCGTTGCAAAGCGTCTTCTCGCCAACTAACAAGAATAGGTGAGAACAAAAATTTAGAATGTTATAATAATAAGAAAGAATGATATTAAGGATAAAAATGAATTATGTAAAGGTCTCCCTAGCCTGAGGCTAGCCTGAGGCTGTTTACCGAGGTAAAATAGTATAGTTATACGAGTCTTACCTTGGTACAGATGATGGATAACTGTTGTTTTACCGAGGTATAAGCCTCGGATAGATGTGGGCTAGGGCCCTCCCGCCACACCCTGCCACATCTATTCCGTTGGTGTACCTTTTCGGTAAAGTAATAGTATCCATTGTTTGAAAGTCATTTTTATCCTCAATAAGTAGGTTAAGATTGCTGGTACCGGACGTGCTTACCTCTCTCCCTAGCCCACATCTATCCGAGGCTTATACCTCGGTAAAACAACAGTTATCCATCATCTGTACCAAGGTAAGACTCGTATAACTATACTATATATATATCAGTCTTAGATATTTGTGCATTAACAAGTGATTTGGGACACCATATATAGAATAATCAGTGAATTTACTACCTTATCCTACTTTGAGAATCACACAAGGAAGCCATTAATCAATTAGGTCAATCTCGTGGCCTCAGTAGCTTTGACCCTCATTCCAAGTACCTAGTCAGATTCCAGTATGTCCAGTAGTAGTATTGCTGGCACCATAGCCTGGGTTGATATAAAGTTACATGGAATTTTGTATTAAATAATTGTTACAGATCTGAATAAGAGTGATGTAATGATTATGAATATTATTATCCGGAAACAATACATTTGATAATCATTAGGTCAGCCCACATCACAGGCCAAGAAACAAATCAGGGAGCAATGACGCCATCAGTAGAAAAAAAAGGTACCCATGCTATATTTTATTTAGGTCAATCCACATCACATGGTCATCACGAGACGTCAATATGCATCATAGCGAGAGGACTTTTGGGAAGCTTCTCGAAAGTATTTTGAGTTCTTTCAGCTCCAATTGCTTCAAAACTAGCCATTTGTCCTCAAAATTACTCAGGACTAAGGATTAGTAAGTTATAATGATCAATTTGATATATTTATCTCAAAAAGAAAAGAAAAATTCAGACGCCATCGGACCATGCAACTTTAAACTAAGTAAATCTGAAGCCTTTTGACTATGACTGTCGCTCTGTGACGTTACATACCTACTAATGATAATGTACTAGTCCCGACATGAGCCTCATCACTATATGGTGGTAGCAGGGACTACACCGCCTACTGTTTGCTCTCTTATTGCGACAGGTGGTGGCAGGCTATCCGGAAGGTGTATTTGCTGCGTGGACTGGCCCCTCCTGTGTCCAGCTAGTGGCTCCCCCTACCTTGAAGCAGAGAGCGTGTATATAAACAGATGAGAGGGACAACTCCCGCGAAAATCGGTAACACAGGCTACAGTGGCGTTCCTGGCGGTTAGTGTTGAACAAGCCTTGAGTTTGCCGGTACGTGCAGTGCAAAACATTTGTTTTTATTCAAAATTAATAGAAATGTAGAAGCCTAACCTTATCAATTTAATATAATCCTTTTGGTAAACATGTTTTCTATAGGTGTTCCAAGCGGTTTGTGTCTAGGTCATGTGGTTTTAGAGATATTTCATTTTTCTGTACGAAGATTGCTCACGGCCATTGACAATGCCTTGAGTTTGACAGCTGTGTCATATAGTGTTCAACAACCACCACTTGGAGCGCCACAGTCGGCAGCTGTTACACGGTCTAGAATGGGAGTTTGTCCCTCTCATCTGTTTATATACACGCTCTCTGCTTGAAGCTACCTGTGACATGTCTGGTCAGGGGGTTTGTCAATTTGTTCTGTGATGGCGTGGTGGGCAGAGAGACTGGAAATTAATGTGGAAGCATAAGTTCTTCCGCTTGTGTTCTTTCCACACTGAATACAAGAGAAAGATCAGGAAGAACCGGCAATACACGACTTATCACACTGTTGGTGTTACCAGGCCTCACCTACTGCGCAAGGTGGTGAGGCCATGGGATAATCAGATGCTAATGGTGCTGGAAAAAAACAATTCTGACCTACTGGGTTCGAACTCAAATAACCCAGTGTGATCTTTCATTCAGATACATCGAATAGTTATGCAAATACTTACATGGTGAAGTCATATGATGAGATCATTAAGCGCAATGTGAACGCAGGAACACAGATTCCAATGATTAAACTCAGTTCTGTCCTTGAACTCTGTTTGTTTCTGATGTGAACGGCAGTTAAATTGTTTGATTCGACCAGAGTTCGAACCCGTGGATGTTTCTTTTATTTGTTAATTTTGTTGGTAAATGATCATTTTATTCAGCGAATAAAGGTACTGGTCTTCCGGCCATATTATGTTAAATTCATTCACATATAATAATCTAAGATCAACAAGAGTTTGATTTGATTCCCACGATCTACCAAAACGGGAGACGGACGCTCAACTCATTCATCCATCCCGTCTGGTGTAGGGCATGGTGGTATGGGAGGGAGGGGGTGGTGGGAAAGGACGCAACAGAGACAGGCTGTGAGCCAGGGCAGGCTGGAAGGTTGGCAGGTGAGCGGGTGCGCAGGTAGGTAAATAGGTAGGCACATGTGCAGGAAGCTCGAGCACAGTTCGGAGAACACTGGGTCCTGCTGCTGCTGCGGCTTTCCCTACTCAGCGACAGACAACGCGTCGCATGCCCACCTCTCATATCCCCGTAGTAAACCCCCCCCCCCCCCAACACCACCTCCCCGCCTGCCTCAGTCCCCGCCTCAGTCCCCGCCCTGCCTCTCCCCGCCCCCCCCCCCCACCTTGCCACGGCTCGCCACCCCCAGCCCCTCAATCCCTACCTTGCACCCCACCTTGCACCCCACCCCAGCCCTGCTCGGCCTCGTTCCACTCCCACGCCGCATCTAACACCGCCAAACCCTCCCCCCCACCCCCCACCCCCACCCCACCCCACCCCACCCCACCCACCCACCCACTTCCGCAGCCACCCCCCACCTCACCCACCGCTGGCCCCCATCCCCATCCACGCCCCAATCTTCGCCCCACTCCATTTCCCGCCCCGCGCCGCCCCTCCGCGCCCCGCCCCGCCCCGTCATCGCAGATGATATTGCACAGCGTCGTGTCGCGCCGCCTCCACCCGCCACCGCCGCCCTAGCCTCAGAGCAATTTGGAGCAGCTCGGAGCAGCGGAAAGCGCCGAATCCCTCACTCACTCACTCATCCTCTCACCCACTGCGCGCCCGTCCGCTACCTGCACCCCAGGACCCCCGTCAGCTCACCTCACCTACAGGCCGCGCGGCCCGTATCAGCTGCCACGGTGACGAGTTGCCGGCCCACACCGCACTACGGTGCCTCATCAATTATGCTCAGGGCGCCGAAACCGGCAGTGGAAACTGAATACCAGCGGCGAGTGATTGTGACAAGACGGAGTGAGCGGAGCGGAGCAGAGTGTAGCAGAGCGGAGGGGGAAACAAACTGACCGGATTGCTGAGTAGGTATATAGCTGGATGAATGGATGGATGGATAAGATAGATAGAACACTGCTTCTGCTTGAGCACCTGTTGTGATGATGTGATGACAAAGCCCAGCAGTTATGTGGCGGAGGAGAGTCGGCGTCGTGCCGCCTTCGGATGAGCAGCTCCATGAGCAGCTCACAGAGCAGTTCCGGCGGCAACTCACTCACCGATAGCTGTGTGCTCTAGCGGCACTTTCGCGATATCAGTAAACAAACCTTGTGTTGCATGCAGCCAGCCTGGCCAGCATGAAGCGGTTATAATCAGGCGACACCTGAGGGGTTTGCTGTGGACTGAAGGATCTTTGTACAGTCGCCAAGAATCAGTTATCTGCATTAAGCCATAACAACAAGGCCTGCCCAGCTACCTGCATGTGTCCTTGTGTTGTGGTTCAGCTTTCAGAACTGTTCAAAGCAACACCTCCAAAAGAGTCTAATCCGTCTGGCATCACTCTGTGTAAGCAGCGCCTATATATCAGTTCTCACTGAACTACCCAACCAGCAACCTCCTCCGCTTCTCAACGACTCCCAGTTTATCGCTGCTGTTTGGGTAGGATCCTGACCTACTCACACAGACTTGCTAGTTGGATACTGCCAAACCAGGATAATCTACCTGAAAGGTACCGGTCACGGTGGCTGAATCGCTAGAGCACAGGCCTCGCATGCGGAAGATCGGGAGTTCGCAAGTTTGGTTCCCGGTCGAGTCAAACCAATATACTTAAAAATTGATACTTGTTGCTTCCTACCCTGGTGCTCGGCATTACTAGGATAGGGCAAGGACTGGTTAGCTCGGTGTCAGGATAATGTGACTGAGTGGGATATCGGGTCATGGTGCCAGCGACCTGATTTCCCAGTGGGGCAGCACTATAAAAGTGCCATGAGTGCATACTGTCGCAAGTCGGTACCCGTCCTGATATGACCTGAGATGTTGCTAGGATGTAAAACAACAAACAAACCAACCTGAAAGGTAGAGTAGTTGGCCTGCTTTCAGAGCGACACATGACGAAGGCCAGGGAGTATAATTATACTTGGATTCAATGTCACCAACGCCAACAATAACAACAATATGCAACAGTGAGGAGCTTAGCACCTTGACATGTCTCTTGATGGACACCGCATGTGTTTGTGGACAGAAGCTGAATGTGAAGATAGATCGTGTAGGTGTAAACACATACTATGTGTAGACAAGCCTGTGGGTAAACATTTAAAGAAATCATGTGTGTACATGCACATGTAGCATTGGACAGATATACTGCATATGCAGTCTTTAGACAGACTCACTGCCTGTGTAGACATATAACGCATCTCGAGACAGATACCGCTTATGCAGATAGAAGCAACTGTAGACATTCACTGTATGTGCAGACACACAATGCATGTGTAGACATACGCAAGCAAGTCTAGACAAGCAGGGTGTATGCAGACGTACATAGCAAGTGCAGATGGACAACCGGGTGCGGTGGCCGAATCGGTAGAGCATGGGCCTCATGTGTGGAAGGTCGGGAATTTGGTTCCCGGTCGAGTCAAACAAATTACTTATAAAATTGATACTTGTCGCTTCCTAGTCTGGCACTTGCCATTGATAGGATAGGGCAAGGACTGGTTGGGTCCTTGTCAGGAAAATGTGACTGAGTGGGATATTGGGTCATGGTGCCAGTGGCCTGATTTCCCATTGGGGCAGCACTATAAAGTTGTCATGAGTGTGCACTGTCACAAGTCAGTACCTGTCCTGATATGACCTTAGATGTTACCAGGACATAAAACTCCAACATCCAACTAACTGCAAGCAAGTCTCGACAAGCATTGTGTATGCAGACATACATCGCATGTGCTGACGGAAACAGCACGTATCGTCAGAGGCGCGCCGCGTGGGTCTACACATAACGCGTGTAGTCACAGACACAGCCGCAGACAGACACACAGACAGACACACGCGTGCCGTGGCTTTCCCGCGCGCGTTTGTTATTGGCGCGGAACTGCTGGAGATGGGCAGGACGAAGCGAGCCGGGCAGCAGCCCACCGGGAACAGGTGTGACCCACTCCGGTGACGTCGGCGGGTCGCCCGCCTGCCGCCCGCCGCCCGCCGCCCGCCGCCCGCCACCCGCAGCCCGCCACCCGCAGTCCGCCGCAGGCAGGGAGGCAGCATCGGTCGTGGCACCGGGCGCTGCCCACGTGACAAGTGGCAGGATTAGTAGGAGCCGCAAGAGGGCAGTATGCGTAGGTTGTGAGTGAATGATGAAATCCACCATCTCTTATCACTATATCAGCGTTGGCTGTTTACATTGTGGATGGGTGCTAGATTCTAATATATGGGGTCATCCAATAATTAATTTGAATATAGAGGGATGACCCCTAATAATTAACATACTACAGGTCGCCAGGAATATGGCATCACTGGGCAGTCGTAATGATCAGTTTATACTGCTGACCATTGTCTGTGTTATTCAACTAACCCTGGATAGTTACCATTACCATAGTTACCGTTAACCGCCATTGCAATCCACACCCACTGAAAAAATCCTCCGGTGCGACTGTCACTTGTCAACATCCGGTGGAGGTGAGGAGGGCCACAGGTGACGTCACTGGTAAACTGTTGGATATTATAGAGTATAACGATATGATTATAATTCCCTTACGTATCGTTATGCTTGCATAATACGTTATACATCATATATATATATATGTATATATATGTATAATCATACAGGGAATTGAAATAACAGCTTACTTAAGATACAATTGTTCATCCATATTATCAGTAAAATAATATAATAACAATATGTGAATATATTTGTTATTTATATTCACAGAATTCATTGCACAAGTATATATATCCATATATAGGTATACCTATTTTATATATCCATATATATATACTTAGACAGTGGCCGGGAACTAATTATCACATATGAAGTATAATTTAGCACATATAGGTAATAACTGAAAGCTGAAGGGAGCCAGGAGTGAAACACCTGTTAATTGGTCGCCTGCTATAACACAAACTGCTTAGCATCCTGAGGCCATATAGAGCGAACAAAAGACCCATGCTTGTATGGCATAGGGTGGAGATGTATTGTTAACTCTCAGGCCTGCCTGTGTGATTAGACCCCCTCTGGCTACAGTCACTGCTCTCTGTTGGACTCATTATTTCCACATTGTGGCAGAGTGTTTATAAAACTATTTGTGATGTATAATAGTTATGCGAGTATAAAGGCGCAAAAGGGAATGTTCCCTATATGATCACCCATATGTTGTGTACTACTTTCTGGGTGACCCCCTCTTTCACAGTTGGGCCAGGTGGTGCCACCACCCCCCAGCCCGACCAGTGGCGCGAATACTGTCACTCGCGTACTGGAATTTCTTGTATATATGTGCTATACATGTGTGTGTGTGCATGTGTGTGTGTTACCATCAAGCTGTTGGAACTATGACCCAACTCTTGACATTATAATTCAGGTATTGGAACTATACCACAATTATTTGGACTATTGTGTACACAGTGGAAATCCGACTAACCTATTAGAACTGTGACCTGGCTATCAGAACTATAATCCAGCTATTAGAACTCTGACCCAACTATTGGAAATGTGACCTAGCTATTGGAACTCTCACCGAGCTATTCGAATTTTGACCTAGCAATTATAAGTATAATCCAGCTATTGGAAGTATGAAACTATTGGACATATGACCCAACTATTGGTACTTTGACCTAGCTATTGGAGTTATGATCCAACTATCAGAGATATGACCAATCCTCTGGAAATATAACACAGCTATTGAATGTCAGACACTGGCATCTCTGCAGATACACCTCATTCACTCAGAACTCAATTGCATACAGGCTCGCATGAGGGTGAACAATCATATTCAGTCCAGATGTGTATGTAAATAGGACAGTAACTGAATTAGTACATTATCAACCTATCCCATTTGACATTCTAACAGACATCAGTATCTCTAGAACAGAATTCTTCTGGTTGGGCTGTCATTCCTTGCAAATTATGCCATGCAGTCTGGACAACCACATAGGATTATGCATTGTTATATAGCACCCAAATCCCACCTACCCATCTTCTGATGGCCCCCACGGAAGCCTTTGATGCTAATACATAATTCAGCGAAATGTGCATTGCAGAGCATCAAAGAGCCGGTGTTTCAATAACTGCTTGTGCTTCTGGATTTTGCATTGAGTTGTAGAATGAAGGCATGGTCGGACGCTACTGGTCCAGTGGGAATTGTGTGTGATGATATTCACATTGCAGTTACCATCGATACTCACTCACTCCCCCCTCCCCCACCCACACACCTATATCAGTCCTATTGGGATCTACAGAAAATATGTGCCACACTGTCTATTGAAAGCCAGCGGTGTTGAATAATATAGTCCGCGCTGGAATAGATTCAGATAGATGGTGGTGGAGGCAGTGTTGCATTTTCATGTTTGGCGCTAACTGGGTGTTTCAGCAACTGCTTATGCATCTGGATTTTTCATTGAGTTTTAGAATGAAAGCATGGTCAGACGCTGCTGTCCCAGTGGGAATTGCGTGTGATAATATTCACATTGCAGTTACCATAGATACACACTCGACTACTCCCCTCCCCCACCCCCCCCCACCAACATCAGTCCTATTGGGATATACAGAAAATATGCGCCATGCCATCTATTGAAAGCCAGTGGTGTTGAATGATATAGTCTGCACTGGAATAGATTCAGATAGAGGGTGGTGGAGGTAGTGTTGTGTTTGATGTGTCAAATTTGGCATGTTTTTTATGGGCATGTTTTCTATACTTGGACGCCAGAAACAAGGTGATGCTACCTCTGTGAGCTAAGTGCTTCAGGTACAAATAACGCAGTAGCCTGGATGGAGCAACATATATGGCATATTTGATATCAACTCCATCGCTTATGCCCTCAAGGGGTAACGCTATTTGCATGTAGAGTTTGTAGACATCCATGCATTGACTGACACATTATTAGCCTCTAGATGTTATACCATCACCATTCAATGAATTTTCCTTGTTATGTCCTGTGTCTATGCCAGGCTATGTGTAGTAGTCTGCACTGTCCTCTCAGGCAAGGAGCCACATCGAAAAGTGTGCGTGGATAGCATAGGGTAATGCCACCAGGGAGTCTAGGTGCTGTAATGGTTAGCACACCGGCCCGGAATGAAAGAGATGTGGGCTCGATTCCCGCTCTAGTCGCAATATTTCCCATTTTCTATGTATTGTATGCTATATCTTGATGTCTACTTGTATACATCTAGGCTATCATATAATCATGTAGGTGTTCACTTCATATGTTAGCCTCGGTGGGGTTTGTGCTTTGAATCCTAATGCTGCTTTAGATATGCGGTCTATTCGGATGGTACTTGTATCATACAATGTATGATCAGCTTTAAGGCTTCATCAACCATTTAATCTGTAGCGATGTGCTCCATATATCAGATTAAGTATGCTCGGCATTGAAACATAATGATACTGAACAGCTACCGTCTATTCATATAGCTATTTGTCATATAGCTATTTGTCACCTGTATCAGATTATGTATGCCTAGCATTGAAGCGTATTAATGCTCTGCATAGCCTGTCTACATGTGGAATGTTTTAGTACGTGAATCAGACTATGTATGCCCATCATTGAAACATAATAATGCTAAACATGGACTGTCTACTTATTGAGCTATTTAATGCCGGTGTCAGATTATGTATGCTTAGCACTGAAGCATAGTACTATTAAGTATTATACATGAACTGCTTACACATGCAGCTATTTAGAACCTGTATCAGATTATGTATGATCAGCTTTGAAAGATAATGATGCTTTACATGGATTGTCTACACATGGAGCTAATTAGTGGTTGTATAACTCTGAGTATGTATTGGAACATACATAGACTATCTATGTATGTAGCTATGTGGTACATATATCAGACTATGAATGGTTAGCATTAAAACACAATGAGACTATGCACTTATTGTATGTCTACATAACCACCATAGTATGTATAACCAACATTGGGACACAATGATGCCATACATCGGCAATCTACGTATACAGCTATGTGGCACCTGTATCAGACTATGTATGCTTAGCGTTGAAACCTAATGCGACTATGCATCTATTATCTAACTACATAGCCGCCAGATATATATATATATATTTATATATACCACGTTTATATCAGGCTGTGATGTATTCCCACCATTCTTGGAATTCCCCACTTCTAAGGACTGAGTGTCTTCGCTGATAACCATATCTGTCAACAAACATCGTCATCATCATCATCATCATCATCATCATCTCGCCACCGGTGTAGTACCCACTACCTGCATCCACCTGGCACCTGAATCCCCGAGTACCGGCCTCCCCGGCCAGGAAGGTCCGACAACACGGCTATAAGAGACCGGGCCCGCCTCAGATGAACCCTGGCTTTGACAGGGGGAACTCCCCAACAATGTGAGTAGATGTGCTGCTGCTACTACTACTACTACTACTACTACTACTACTACTACTACTACTACTACTACTACTACTAGGGGCTTGCACTGTCCCTCCCGCCACCATGAGGCCTCCACGGTCGCTCCTCAAATCCTCCTGCAGGTATGCATACACAGCTATTATACTTTGTTAAATTACTACCCCGTCTATGGATGTGTACATTGTTAACAAAATGTTCCTGTTCCCGTTCCAGTGTTTGGGAGTAGTGCTTTGGAAAGGATCAACGCTTGTGTATTAAGTATTTTTATATATTTTATTTTAATTTATTTTATTTTATTTACCAACTTTATTTTCAGTCGCATTGACATTAAAGTTGCATAGTCCGATGAAACCTTTTTGGATCTCTGCCGTATTGTTTTAGATAAGTAATCTTGGGTTGATCGGTAATAAATCTACCTTACTTTGCTTTGAACAAATATTTTGTCATAAGTGTCTAATTTTGAATACATTTGAAGTGAAACCAGATAGGGTGGCTGAATGAGTTCAGCGCCCGATTTCCGTTTTGGCAGGTCGTAGCATTGGAACCCTCCGGTTGGAACCTAGATAAAGGATTCACCCGGTACTCGCAGTACATGGGTGAATACCAACCCTATATAAAAACGGTCGAAAATGCGGGGAAATGAAATGAGAGCCTAATTTCACAATCTAAGAAGGAACAATTATTCTTTACATGTGTCTTATTAATTCCCCACTACCTTTGAGTTGAAAAATATAATAAAATATCTAGCTTAATCAGATTTAAAAGTGAAATCGACAGTGTTCTAGCGCCGCCATCTTGTCTTTTTGCATTCTCGCCCATTTCACCAACTCTGTGCCTATATGGGTAGCCATTTGATACTGGAGCCACAGTTTCTACTTCCTGTTCGATACTAAAGCTATTTTCGCCTGTATTTACAGTATGTTGTCCTTCACCCGTGTACTACAAGTACCGGTTGAATTCTTTATCTAGTTGGAACCCTGACGAGTTAAATTGATACTTGTCATGACTTACCCTGGTGTTCGACATTACTAGGACATGGCAAGGAGCAGTGAAATGAGGAAGCTCAATTTTCCGTGAATGAACTTTCCCTTGTTGAATAAACGAATCTGACATCAAAGCCCACAAAAAACACACACAAAACCTTGCGAAATTATTCTTGGTGTTAACACCAAAATGCTGAAGACCACAAACTTCATTCAGTAGGTTCTAATAACATAAATTAGCATTCCATTTTCTTCTGACACAAATGCTCAATATGTGTACCACGATGTAAGTTAGATATATATGATCAACTCGAGGTAAATAATCTTTGCTTTCGAAAAGTTTACGCATTCATCAGACTTTGCAGCTTTGCTTATATTACGGTGTGACATATGGATAGTATTAATCATATTATCGCCCACCATAACCGGGAATGACTTGTGTAACCCTCCACCCCCATCTAGGTATGGACTCGACCGCAATTGTTGCCACCTACATCCGGACAGCCTACTGTTTTCTCACAATCAAATTGTATATATTATTTATATATGTAAATAGATAGATATGTATATATATATATATTTAGGTATATATATATATCTATGTAAGATAAATATTATATATATATATTTATACAGATATATATATATTATATTATGTTTATATATATATATATATACCACAGTGGCAGAAGCAGGAACTAACTCCTATGACACCTTGACAGTTGGATCGTAGGTAATAACGAATATATAGAAGAGAACTGATAGGTGGTAGTGTCCTTGTTTATATTACCATAATATATTACAACCATATATATATATATATATATATATATATATATATATATATATATATTCATTAGCAATCTTAGCATTCTTTTTAAGTGGGAAATGATCAAACATTGTATACATAATGCATTTTCACTGGTGTCCATATCTATACACAATCACTAATTAATTGTAATTGTGTCCAGGTTATTTTGCTGACTCATCCTAATTGTCTTTGCCACTGTCATCATGGCTTTTGCTTCAGCTTACAGGAGGACTCATATCAATCTAGTCTCGCCGTGAATATGGCCTGCCTATGCTGCCGACCCGGCGTAAAGCAACCACCTATCAATCAATCAATATCATCCTAGTTCACTAGCGCAGTACTTTCAAGTTGTATTTATTTCCATCGGGCATGAAGTAGTTATATGTCGCAACATGTTGCGCGTTTTCTCCCACTTAGAGTAGATCGCATGTGCAAGGAGTGTCTTCTAACTCTGCCTACTTAAAGACGGCGCTGCAAATTCCACTTCCTGACCTGTCCCCCCCCCCCCCCGCCCCTTCTCTCGCTGACATTGGGTGTGGGTTATAAACTATTCAACAAGCAATGTTGCTAAGCAACATAGTGATGCCCTACTGGCTCTGCTACATTGTGGCATATCTGGCGATATATATGGGTGGGTTGTTTAAACAATAGACTGTGGAAAACACATAGATGGCAAACACTACGCGATAATCCAGCAGTCGTTTCACTACACGATAAGCACGGTAATCGGCAATGGGGAAACTACGGTCAAATTAGTGAGACCGTCAGTCAATTTAGGTCACGGCTGTTGACACCCTACTTTGAGTCGACGGTGCAATTAGAGTGGCTGTTTAGCTACAAAATTCACACCAGGTCCCAGCAAATCCACTGCACTCTGTAAAGGTTGATGTAGATAAAGGATTCACCCGGTACTCACAGTACACGCAGTACACGGGTGAATACCAGCCCTATATAAAAACGGACGAAAAAACGGAGAAATGAAATTAGAGCCTAATTTCACAATCTAAGAAGCAACATTTATTCTTTGTATATGTCTTCATATTTCCTTGCTACCTTTGAGTTGAAAAATATAATAAAATACCTAGTTTAATAAGATTTAAAAGTGAAATTGACAGAGTCCTATGGCCACCATCTTGTCTTTTTGGATTCTCTCCCATTTCACCAACTCTGTGCCTATATAGGTATCCACTTGATACTGAAGGCAGGCATTCTACTTCCTCTTCTATACTAAAGTTATTTTCGCCCGTATTTACACTACATTGTCTTTCACCCGTGTACTACAAGTACTGGGTGAATCTTTTAACTAATGGGGCTGTCACACTACGACGTTTCTCCCGGCAACCCGTCAGCGTTGAAAATAAAATCTTGCACGTCGAGAAACGTCAAACTTTTCGGCGGTTTGGGGGAAAAGATCGGCGTCAGCGTGGCGCGTTATGCGCGCGCGGCCAACGTGTGTCGACGCGTGGGGAAAAAAAAAAAAAGTTTGGCGCGACGTCTTCATTTAACCTTAAATGTTGCTAGGGCGTAAAACAAAAACGGCCCAGTTTGCCGCAGCGTGTGAGCAACGACCCTCCCGCGTGCACGCTGTCTTCCTAGCGTTCCCATAACGTTATTCCGGCGCGTCCAACGCAGCGCGACGCGCACCTAACGTCCTTACCCATATATTTGCGCGCACTGGCGGTCGTTGGGTTGTTTTTGACATGTTGAAAACACTCAGCGACCAATAACGCGCGCCGACTTTCTCCGCCGACCGTCAACGTCAAACATAGTGTACCGACGTGTACCGACGCGCGCATAACGCGCTCCCAGCGTTTCTCGATATTTCACCCATTTTCGCCCAAATACACCACACGTTGACGGGTCGCCGGCGAGAAGCGTCGTAGTGTGACAGCCCCATAAGGTAGATGGTGTGTTGAAACTGTAGCAATCTTCTTTAATACTTCAGTTCAGATAATATATTGAAATAGTTGGTCATGAGTCAGGCTAGTTTACGCCTGTAATTGTGAATCGGGTCACACAGTTGTGTTGGTGTTTGTTGTGGTTTTATATCCTGGCAACATCTAAGGTCATCTCAGGATGGGTACCAACTTGTGACAGTTGTGTCCACTCATGTCACTTGGTGTTTGTTGTGGTTTTGTATCCTGGCAACATCTAAGGTCATATCAGGATGGGTACCAACTTGTGACAGTTGTGTCCATTCATGGCAACTTTATAGTGCTGCCCAACTGTGAAATTAGTCCACCAGTACCATTACCCGATATCTCACTCAGTCACATTATTCCGGTACTGATCAAATCACTCCTTGCCCTATCCTAGTGATGTCAAGTGCCAGGCTATGTAATGACGAGTGTTGCCTTCGTAAAATATTGAGATGTAATTTACAGTATTGAGGGTAATGTTTATATGCTTTTAACTTTTATTTTTCTAGTTATTATTTCTATGGTATAAGCAATGTATCTGTGTTATTTTTAAAATGCGGAAAGCACCTTATAAGTATTGTACTTCTGCTTTCTCCTTTTTCATGTGAAAACATTACTGGTATAAATATTAACTTGTGTGTCCATTGATCATGTGGAAATAAATATATTATTATTATTATAAGTCATTGGTTTGACTCGCCTGGGATTAGAATTACCGACCTTCTTCAGCATTCGATGTTTCCATCTGTAGAACCCAACCTGGATACACAATAACTGACCCAGTTACGGCCACTAGATAATGCCTAGACATGTGTTGTTCCAACATTACGTGGGACACATCACAATACAACGGCTGAAAACCTACACCACCTTGCAATGCCAACAACTAACTCCCAACCACATTTTAGCCAGTCACCATGGCAACAGTTTCACCGGTAATGGAAAGCAGCAATCTAAATATTGGCGGACTGCGAATCATGCCGTTGCCTCACACGTCCCTGTGGCCATCAGTCAATATCAGGATGGACAAGGAACATACGGCGAGGGCTGCTAGGGGAATGTTGCCCGTCGCAACTGATAAAGCGGTAGTTTTTCATGCGTCGCGCCAAAACGCATAATAGCTGGTGCTGCCCTTTGAAGAGCATATCTCCGTATACCTGTACAGAATGGCTCCTAAATGGCCATGAGAGCCGCGTAGTGGCTCATATGCATTACCATTCGGTGGACGTATGTGATGTATAACGAATTATGTGAGTATAAACATATGTAAGGAAATTATTATCATTATTGTTATACTTTGTAGGACCCAACCCTGTACTGGTGGCACCACCTGTTGCCTCCTCGTCTCCATCGGATGTAGACCAGTGTCAGTCGGACTGGAGGATTTTTATATATAGTAGTCCCGACATGAGCCTCAACACCAATCGGAGGTGGCAGAGACTATGTTGCCTACTGTTGCAGTTCTACTGTGAGAGGTTGTAAAATGGCTAAAGCTCGAATCTGTGGTTGTGTAGGCAGGCTATAGTGAAATCAATACAGACAAAGAGAAAGGAAGAGTATAAAGTGTAAAGAAGAATAGAGAGTCAAGCCCTCCGGTTTATTATTTATATGGTTACATGGGTTCATTGTAGAGTATCACCCCACCCCTTTCCCCCAATGGGAAACAAGCATTATTGGCCCTACCAATATAGATCCAGCATTCCTGGTCCCCATGGCTACCAGTGGTCTTCCCACCACTACCATGCTGCATGGCCCCATGGCCACCACCAACCTTGACCTTTGAGTGTGGTGATTGTTATCTCAGCAGAGGGGGTAGGCCCTGAGTGCCCTCACACCCAGACCTGCCAGCACCACTATGTCTATTTACATCCCACTTAGGCACCACCAGCCCTTACATATATATGTACATGCGCCTGGTCATGTACACCGATCAGTATTAGAACATTTACATTCCCCCCTATGCCGTATATTGGAATATTTTACAAGGTGATGGCAAACTAGCCAGTGCGTGGGTCCCAGGGGAGGGGACTACCCCTACTGCGTCCGACTAGCCGCTCCCTGCATCTTGAGAGATTACCTGCAACCTGGCTGGTCAGTCGGAAGGTCACTTCGCTCTGTGATGCCACGGTGGGCGGAGATACAGTAATACACGTGGAAGCATACATTTGTTCTTGTTAAGAGTTCTTTTCCATGCCGTTTTCAAGAATACATACCAATGAGAACCGGCCGGATGCGGCCTCTCACATATATATATATATATATCTATTTTACCTCGGTCCTATGCCTCTGGCTATTCGTAGCCCAGGGAGAAGGAAGCACATCCAGGTCCAGCAATTAGCATAATCAGCTCACAGCAGGAGGATGTGTTGTAAGCAGCTCTGGCAGTTTTCTACATTTACTACAAAACCAAACAGGTTACTATCTTTCAAACTCGATACATTTGTTTAGTTCATGTTAGCATCCATATACAAAGTGTTTTGAAACTTTTCGATAAGATATTACTGGTTTACAGCTTAGTTTCAATCATAATTGGCATGATCGAAAGAACAATGCTTCCATTGTTCGATTATTAATTAAGCCACCCGTTGCCGAATGGAGAAATGTTTGGCAGGAGCCAGTTACATCTTTGGGGATTCATTCCCTGGGTTTCATTAAGATTTCCCCTTTGTGATTCTCGCTAAGGCGTACCTCTGAGTCCTATAGTATTTTCTTCAACTTGTTGGTGAAAATAGCCACAGGTGCGAGAAGTTTATTGGTACTTAGTGTGGGAGGGCACTGCTACACTGGTCCCTACCCCTCGTTAGGATCGGTTGGTTACCCATACCATTATCCTGCCACTGTTGGTTAGCCATACACCTGCGTTAAACATTGATTTAAGGCCATAAAATACGGATAATGATAAGACCGTTATCATGTGTAATAAGATCTGGAGTTCCCCCCCACCCATGTGGGTGGGGGGGGTCCTGGCATGCACCGCTCACCTCCTGCGTGGGGCTTGACACTCCACTCGCTTGGAAGTTGTTATAATTATACTCTCATTATCAGTGTGCTATTTCACCTAAGACAATGCCTAATCATTCATTTTGTTACTCACACTCTCAGAGCCATGCCTCCAAAGCAGAGTAAGGCAGAGGCAACTCACACACTCAGTGCGGATGAAGACGCCACACAGCCTGTGTGGGTACAAATGTCGACCTCTCCAGAACAAAGGGATTCTGTGGAGGCAGGCGGGTACGAACCCAGCCATGGCCCCACTGATAGGGATCTAGATGAGCAGGTTGCCAGGCTAGTGCAACAGAAAATGGAGGAATCTTACCATCTTGAGTGGGTATGTCAAAGAAAAGGTGAAGCAAGGTACTGCAAACCTCTGATGAGTTGGAATGGGAGGACTATTCTGAGGATCAGGCATCAACTGAGGAACACTCAGAGGAGGAGGCATTTGTGTCTGCATGGAAGCGCAAACACAAAAAGAATAATTTGTCAGAAGGAGACAAATACACGAGAGCCCGTAAAAAGAAGCCCCTCATGAAGAAGACAAAGTACAAGTCTAAGAAGAGGAGGAAACACAAATCCTCCTCTTCGGACTCGTCGTCAGACTCATCGACTACGAGTTCAGACTCCGACACTAAGCACTCTGGCAAATACACTAAATCGTGTGGGAAAGAAACGAAAAAGTGTAAAGTGCTTAGACGTAAGAAAATACACATAACAACGCTCATGAGGAAGACCATCCAAGGCCACTTAACACCTTCAAACCAGCGGAGGTCATTCATTATCAAGATGGCAGAGAAATTCACAGGAAGGAAAGGAATTCCGCACCTGATTCGGGATGGCCGAATGAGTTAGAGCATCCGTCTCCCGTGCTGGTAGATCGTGGAGTCGTGGGTTCGAACCCCAGTCGAGTCAAACCAATGACTTAAAAATTGATACTTGTTGCTTCCTAGCTAGGCACTCGGCATTATTAGGACAGGGCAAGGACTGGTGTGCTCAGTGTCAGGATAATGTGACTGAGTGGGATACCAGGTCATGGTGCTGGCGGCCTGGTTTCCCAGTGGGACAGCACTATAAAGTCGCCATGAATGCACGCTGTCACAAGTCGGTACCCGTCCTGATATGACCTTAGATGTTGCTAGGATGTAAAACAACAACAACAAACACAACAGACGCTTCACGAGAAGGATGGGGGGGCTCACAGGGACCAAAAGGCAACAGCGGTCAGTGGATGGATGATGAAATCTCCAATCACATAAATGTACTAGAACTTAGAGCTATTTATCTAGGATTATGAAGCCAGTTCACCTACCTAAAAATCATGTAAGGGTATTAACAGATAACACAACAGCTATGGCTTACATACGTAATATGTGAGGGACTCGTTCCAAACCATGTAACTATTTAGCTAAAATAATTTGGGACTGGGCAGAGAAACCAAGATATGGCTAACAGTAGCACATATTCCAAGGCAATCAAAATACTTTGGCTGACAAGAAAAGTAAACATTTTCACGACCATCTAGAATGGTCATTAAATCAGAGTATTTTCAACCACATTTGTGATAAATGTGGAAAACCACACGATTGGAAAGCATCAGTTAGTACCCTGGTTCATTAGATTGGTGTATGAAAGAAACCCACTCAAACCCAAATATAATAGGTTTTGGGATGTTTCTGTAGTATTTAAGTTATTCAACTCATGGCCTAGTAATAGACATTTATCAATGAAGGAACTAGGATTTAAGTTAACAGTGCTATTACTGCTTGTGACGGGACACAGAGGCCAAACGATTGTGGCACTCTCACTAGATGGACTAGACATAGATACGGATGAGGCAACATTCAGTTTAGAGACATTACTAAAGTGGAATCGCACAGGGGACCCACTGTCCACAGTTCATGTAAATAGTTTTCCAGAAGATAAATGGATATGTGTAGTTTCAGTCATTAGGGCTTATATATCCAAGTCATGTGGAATAAGGAATTCCGGACAGCTGCTGATCAGCTTTATTAAACCACATAAAGCTATCTCAAGAGACACACTCGCAAGATGGACCACCAAGGTGCTTAAACAGGCAGGCGTCAATACTGGACACTACGCATCTCATTCAATGCATGGAGCCATGGTCTCCAAGGCAAGACAGTTAGGAATCTCAGTTAAGAGAATCCTTGCACACGCGGGGTGGAAGACGGCTAGATAGTTTGCAAAACATTACACCAAACAACTAGAAAGGCCAAGCGGCCTGGTGACTCGCCTACTCACCGACTAAAGATGGGTGAGAAACAAAAAATTACTATTTTGCACTAAAAACATTATAGTATGTTTACAATATTAAGTATAAAAGGATAAAAAATGAGATTATTTAAAATTCCCACTGGACTATGAGTAGCCAGAGGCGTAGTACCGAGGTAAAATAGTATAGTTATACAAATCTTTCCTGGGTATAGATGATTGATAACTGGTGTTTTCCGGAGGTACTAGCCTCGGATAGTCATGGGTCAGGGCCCGCCCACCCTACCCTACCACGATATCATGTTTCGCTGGTGCCAAAACGAAAACACTAAAGTATCCATTTAATACTAAGATAATTTTTATCCTATAAAGTATGTAAAAGATTGCTGGACCAGGATGTGCTTCCTTCTCCCTGACCCATGCCTGTCCGAGGCTAGTACCTTGCAAAAAAACAGTTATCCATCATCCATCATCTGGACCAGGGTAAGATTCGCATAACTATACTATATATATATATATATATATATATATATATATATATATATGCACATTACCATTCACTGGAGGCCATCCCTACGCTGACCCTTGACCTGTCACGTGGTCCGACAGGTGACAGCGCATTAACCTGGGCACTCTCGCTCGCTGGGGACCACTCCAACCCTAGCTATATCACCCGCTCCTCCCCTCTGCTATAGATTAATATATCACTACCGAGCTACTTAGTTCTATGAAATGGACTCTGAGATTTCATATACATCATTCTAGTATGATCCTCTAAATGATAAAAAAAAAAAACCCGGATGCGCTGGCCGAATCGGTGAGAGCCGTGATTTCCCATGCAGCATTACTAGGATAGGATGATGACTGGGTAGCCAAGTATCAGGATAATGTGACTGAGTGGCCTGGTATCCCAATGGTACCGCACTATAAAGTCGCCATGAATGCGGACTGTCCCAAGTCGGTACCCGTTCAGATATGACCTTAGATGTTGCCCAGATGTGAACCCCTAACAAACAAACAAAGAAACAAACCTATATATTTAATAGTATCAGAAAGCAATTTAAAGCAAACATATACTTTTCAATATTTGGCAGTAACCAATATCTTCCATAATAGGAATAGACACGGGAAGACACCATCAGCAACTAGCAGGATCCGGAAATGCTATTTTTAGCCAGCACATCCTCATTACTCCAGCACTGCACACTTGATCCAATGAACAGGATCGACAACAATTATTGCGCAGCGACCCATCCTTCTTCCAGTGTAGATGTTGCTGTGCATCTTGACAGTCGGACAGCATGATGCCATGTTCGAAGCACTCAAGCACGGCTGCCATACTTCAGCTGGGTCAGCAATTTAGTAATGCCCGGCGGACACCAGCCGACATTCGGGGATAAGGAACCCTCATTGATTTGTCATCCAGAGTAGATTTTGTAATTTCAAAGCAATTTAGTCATTGCTTTAGTAGAAATGATGTATTCAGCGAAAAAAGCAATCTAGTCTCAACACCCTAGGATTGGGCATTGTTTATTTATTTATATATTATTGATTTGGTAGACCACATACCTTTGTCCATTGCATTTTGTCGAATCATCAAAGCCATTTCCAGGGATGTGAGGTTTCTGCAGATTCATGGATTTCCAAGTTTTTAATAATGAAATTGGTAATATTTCTGATTCATGCAGATCCGGTCACCAAATATTTGGTGTTATATAGGGGGAGTGAGGGTTTGTTATTAAGTGTTACTGGGCATAAAGAAATGAAAAATACTGTTAAGGCCCTTAAAATAGTTCAATTGCATGAGCTTCCAAGGGGCATTGCTCCCTGGGTCCCCATTGTGGCTCTGCTCCAGATCCCCGGTTGACTTTCAGAACAGAATTGTTTGCTTGGTTGGTTGGTTGTTGGAGTTTGATGTCCTGGCAACATCTAATGTCATATCAGGATGGTACCGATTTGCGACAGTGTGCACTCATTGTGACTTTATAGTGCTGCCCCACTGGCAGACCAGGTGGCCAGCACCATGACCTGATATCCCACTCAGTCACATTATACTGACACTGAGCCAACCAGTTCTTGCCCTGTCCTAATAATGCCGAGCGCCTGGCTAGGAAGCAACAAGTATCAATTTTTAAGTCATAATTTTACTCAACCAGCGTTCATACCAGTGGTTTCAAATTCTATGATCAACTAAAACGGGAGACGAATGCTCAACTCATTCGGCCACCCCATCTGGTCACTTCTTTATGAAGTTTTATGACAATCAGAATTGTTTGCTGATGGCTAATCATATCCTGGCACTTTGTCAGTAACCCTTTTTTTGTTGTTGTACATATTTGTTTAAGCAAGGGAAATTTCAATCGTGGACGATTGGTCTTCCTCATTCCACTGCTCGTTGCCCTATCCTAATAATGCCGAACGCCTGGACAGGAAGGGAAAAGGATAAATTTGTAAGTCATTGTTTTGACTCGACCAGGGTTCGAACCCACGATCCCATGACCTATCAACACGGGAGACGGACGCTCCAACTCATTCGGCAACCCGTCTTGTCGCGCATAATCTCACTTGCAGTCGATACTGTCATGGCGGTGGGGGGGGGGGGGCGGTGATGGGGGGTGGTGGTGTAGGTGGTAAATTTGCATTGTACACAAATGGAACATGCTGCCTAGACAGACACGCAAGGAAGGAAATGCGAACCCACATGGATGACATCCCGGGGTGAGCGTTCTAACCCTGTCTCCCAATCTAGGCTTCCTGTGAAAATCTACCTACCCACATATGTAGGTATGAGTGACAATGCCGTCACAACAAGGATAGCTGAAACTTGACTTCCGGCATTCTTTCCGCCATTCGCTGACAGTGCTAATCCTATGATGGGAAATCCGTTTGTTCGCGGGAATTCGGCATCGTTCTGCCGGAACCCGATAGATGGCGCCATGGTCTCGGCTGCGTTTCCGCGTTTTTTCCTCGAGACCACTATCATCGGTGAATTTCTTTATTGTAGCCCCACTGCCACATGATTATGCTTAACCCCTGTTTGATAAGAAGTGGCAATAGGTGGAAGGAAGCATGCTAGCAGGAACAGTCCGGACGGTTGATAGACGAGATCATCATTCCGACTGCGCAAACGCTGAAAACGGCATTGGCAGTAAAACGAATGAGCCCGGCCATTGAGTTTGCCAATACGGGTAGGGCAAAACTTCGATTTGATTCAATATTATTAGAAATACATAACAATTTGGCATAAACCTCGATGCACACATGCAATATAATGATATAATGAATACTCTGAGTGACCAGAATTGTTTAGATCTAAATGCTGATGGCATAAGATGTGCTCATTAGATTGATGTAAATGCAATGCTGGATAAAAGATTAACATCTTAATTTATTATATATATATGTTCAATTGGTATTCTATGTTTCATACGAGAGCTGAGCTGTTCTGAAACTAGCACATTTAATAACTGCACTCAGTGTATTGGCATGCGTCATGTGCTTTGTGTGGGTTTATTTTCTTCCATGCATCCCACAATGCACCGCTCGGCTGGAATGACAAACTAGTCTATCGTTCCATCGTTTGCTAGCGGCCACACCCAGACTGAGTTTGTTTGTTTGTTGTTGTTTCACATCCTAGCAACATCTAAGGTCATATGAGGACGGGTACCGACTTGTGACAGTGTGCACTCATGGTGACTTTATAGTGCTGTCCCACTGGGAAACCAGGCCGCCAGCACCATGACCTGGTATCCCACTCAGTCACACTATCCTGACACTGAGCCAACCAGTCCTTGCACTATCCTAATAATGCCGAGCACCTGGCTAGGAAGCAACAAGTATAAATTGTTATGTCATTGGTTTGACTCGACCAGGGTTCGAACCCACGACACCACGATCTACCAGCACAGGAGACGGACGCTCTAACTTTATTTGGCGATCCCGTCTGGTCCCCAGACTGAGGATATGTGCAGTGACAGGTCAATTCCTATTCCCAGATTGGCAGCGTAAACCAGGGAACGCCCTGGGGTGTGAACCTATCTCAAAATTGCTCCTTTTATTCATCAACCTGAGTAGGATGAAGTCTTGTCACAATATTATGTAAACCGGATGCAGTCGCCGGATCGATAAGAGTGCTGACTTCCTATGCGGAAGGTCAGGGGTTCAAATCCAGCTTGAATCGAAGCATTGACTCATAAAATTGAGTCATGTCACTAGCTAGCATGGCCCTTGGCATTTACTAGGATAGGGCAAGGACTGGTTGGCTCGGTGTCAGGATAATGTGACTGAGTGGGATATCAGGTCATAGTGATGTCGGGATGGTGTCCCAGTGGGGCAGCACTATAAAATCGCCATGAGAGCACACTGTCACAAGTCGGTACCAGTCCTGATATGACCTTAGATATTGCCAAGACGAAAGACTCCAACAATCAACTGTAGTAGTCTGCACCGACCTCTCAGGAAAGGAGCCGCATGGATAGGTCATCATGAGGAATAATTTCACATACCCGTGTCATCATCGTAGGCGTGGGTAGTGTGGTGACATCAGGAAGCATTAGACGTGTAATGGTTCGCACACTGGCCTGGAATCCGAAGCGTTGTGGGTTCGATTCCCGCTCAAGGCGCAATATTTCCCATTTTCATCACCTCCCACGACACTGGTTCCGTGACCATGATCCTGTACATGCAATGCACTGTATAGTTGCTGAACCTATGCTGTGTATGTACAACGACCCTATAACACTAAGACGGCTCACTCAGCCTGAACTGTGTAATCAAGAGAACAGCCAGCGCACAAGGTTGTAGGTTTGATCAATTTGATAGCATTGGAGTGTCAGAAGAAACCCTGCTGTCGCTTGGTAGGTATGGGGTGGGGGTTTAGGGATGTGGTGGGGGTGTAGGTATGTGTGTGTTAGTGGTGTACATCTATGGTGGGTGTGTGTGCTGGAGGTGTAAGTGTGTGTCATGGGGGTGTAGGTGTGTGTGTCGTGGGGGTGTAGATGAGTGTGGGGGAGGGAGGAGGAAGGTGAAGGGAGGGAGATGTGGTGTGAGAGCGCTGGGTAAGGTGGATGAGGAGGGAGATAGGGAGAGGGAAGGTTGGAGATGGGAGGCGTAAGGGGATGGGAAGGGAATGGCGGTGAGGCCGAGAGAGGGTGGGACGGAGGGGGAGGGGAGGGGGATGGAAGAGGAGTGAGGGAAGGGGAGGGCGGTGCAGGGAGGAAGAAGGGTGGTGAAGCTGGGAGGGGCGGAGGGCAGGAGGGGATGGGAGAGAGGGAGAGAGCTGGGGAATGAGGGGGGGGGGGCGGGGTGGAGGGAGGTGGGGACCAGGCAGTAGGCGCAACATTGGCCAAATCCAAATGACAGGCAATCTCTCTTTTTTTAATTTTAAACTCACCTTCTCGCCTTGTAGGCCTATGTGTTTACATGTGAAACACCAACCAGCAGCCGGGCTGATCAAACCCCACTACAAGATCGCACTGCAAAATTTACATTACCATGGGAGAGATAGGGAGTGAGCCATCTTAGTGTTATAGGTTCTTTGGTATGCATATGTAACTTGCAAGTGCATTGCCTGTGTGCATGTAATTGAAAGCTTTGAAACACTTACACTTCCAGGGGGACAAGTGTAGTAGTCTGTACTGAACTCTCAGGCAAGGAGCTGCATAGTTGGTTAGGCATGGATAGTGTGCTGACAAGTTAGCACACTGGCCTGGACTGCAAAACTATGTGCGTTTGAGTCTCGCTCTAGGCGCAATATTTCCCATTTTCATCAGCCCCCCCCCCCCCACGACACAACCAAAACCAAAATAGAGGGGAAGGCAGGGTAGCCTGAAGCTGGTACCCTCACGGGGAACAATCAACTCTGCCCCCTGTACACCTGTATACATCTAGGATCACTGTGCACGAACACATTAAGTGGTTACTCCACATTCTTCTCTTTTCTTATTAATTAGAATATTTGCCTTACGAAATTGCTACCACTTTGAATTTGGCGCTGGCATTTCTCCCCGCCCCACCCCATCACCCCACCACCCCATCACCCCACCACTCCATCGCCCTGGTCGAGTCAAACCAATGACTTAAAAAGTTATACTTGTCACTTCCTAGCCAGGCACTCGGCATTATTAGGATAGGGCAAGGACTGGTGTGCTCAGTGTCACGATAATGTGACTGAGTGGGATACCAGGACAAAGTCGCCATGAGTGCGCACTGTCACAAGTCGGGACCCGTCCTGATATGACCTTAGATGTTGCTAGGACGTAACACAATAAACAAACAAACCATCGCCACACACACACACACTCAGCGCTGGTGCACGAGCGTTTCAACTAGCCTTTTTTTTGTTTTCTTCTACTGAAAGTTGAACACCGACTTGGAATTAACCGAATCCAAAACGCATCCTATTGAAAGAAATAATGTGTCCATTGCAAACAAAAATTGTCAAAAAAAGAAGTAGAACTCTGGAAATGGGTGGGGGGTGAAAGAGACGAGAGGGGGAGGGGAGATATCATCTGCTTTAATGAATTTCCACAGCAGGGCGTCAACTGCATTAAGGAATACCAGCTACAAGATGCCACCTGCTTTGATGCCTGTTATATTGTTATTTTAACAAACATTTGGTAATAATAGTTTGATGTGTAAAAATTAAAGAAAAGCATCCTAAGACCAACATCATGACATATCACAACTTGTAGCTGAAATGGTTGAACGAGTTAAGTGTCTGCTTCACAGGTCGTGAGATTCGAACTGGTGGGATTTGAATCCAGCCGAGTCAAACCAATGACTTAAGGCCCCGGTCACACCTACCCGGACGAGCCCCGGATTTTGAGCTGGACCACCCCCGGACCAGTCATCCGGACAGTCCCGGTCAGCCCTGGATAAAATGGCTATTTTCGTCGTTTTTTGCCTCGCGGTCACACGTACCCGGCCGGTGCGATCTGGGGGTGGTCTGGGGGTGGTCTGGGTAGTCCGGGGGTGAACCAGGGCCTGTCCGGGGGCGGTCCGGGGCTGTTTCGCTACTACTACTACTACTACCATGCTGGATCGAGCCCAGATGCCCCGGACCGCCCCGGATGTTTTAAACATTTTAAAACATCCGGGGCGGACCCCGGACCAGCCACAGATCACCACGGACGAGCCACAGACGAGCCATGATCACCCCGGATCGCCACGGACCACCCCGGATGATGGTCCGGGGCTCGTCCGGCCTCTGATCCGGGTATGTGTGACTGGGGCTTTACAAGGATAACACATTTAAGGAGATAAACCAATTGTCTGTGATTGGAATTACTCCTGCTTAATCAAAACAATCAAATAAAAATAATAAATTAGAAAAAGACGTAAGCATTTGCATTAGTGATGAGTCTATGACAAGTATGACCAGAATAATTCAACAATGACATTGTATGGTACCATAAGGATACCTTGTATAGATATGTCAGGAAGTATCTAGTGAAAATAATGGCGTGGTATGGATAACGGTATAATTGGGTTGACAATAGGATAGCAGCAATAGACTGAGTCTGAATAGGCAATTACTGGACATTGCAATGGCTAAATTATCTTTATTATACATGGGATGGCCAAATGAGTTGAGCGTCAGTCTCCCATTTTGGTAGATCGTAGGATTTGAACCCACATGGTTCCAACTCCAGTCGAGTCAAACCAATGACTTAATAATTGATACTTGTTGCTTCCTAGCCAAACGCTTGGCATTATTAGGGTAGGGCAAGGACGGGTTGGTTCAGTGTCAGGATAATGTAACGGAGTGGGATATCAGGTCATGATGCTGGTGGCCTGGTATCCCAGTGGGGCAACCCTATAAAATCCCCATGAGTGTGCACTGTCAGAAGTCGGTACCTGTCCTGATATGACCTTAGATGTTTCCAGGACGTAAAACTCCAACAATCACCAACCAACCATCTTTGTTAGAAGTTCAAAATGGTGAAAGGTATTACACAAAGACTTAGTAAAATGGGTAAGGTGAATGGGGTGTAGCCAACTTGTCCACAAATTCCACGTCTACATGATCAGTCGGAATTTATTTCCCCGATTTGATTCTAATGGATTTGAAAACCCGATAGATATTTGCTGATTCAATACCCTTTGACGTAATTGGACGACAGGAAAAAATCAAACCCCACATCCACGTGGAAAAATAGAAACGAAGCCGCGAAAGCAGGCCTGGAATAAAGAAACCTACCAAGTGGTACCGTCCGGTTCCCTAATTTGGTGTCTGTGTGTGTGTGTGAAGAGAGAAAGTTGCTGAAGTCCAAAGACACAAATGGATTTAGTTTTTGTCAAATTAAAATTCAGGCCGATTCAAACCCAATCATTGCTGGCGCATGTGCAGAGTCTTGGGCGCATGTACAGAGTGCTGGTACATGCGCAGCGTTTTGGCGCATGTGCAGAGTACATCCACCTTCCTGTATGCTTGTGAGTTATGGCCCCTTCACAGCAGAGCTCCAAAGAAGAACAGACACCATGGAAATGATGTGCTACTGTAAGATGCTACACATCTGATTCAAATACCTTGTTACCAATGAGGCAGTGCATGCCAAGATCCAGCAGGCAATTATATACCACATGAAGATCTCTGGACACACATAAAGAGATTCAAAATGCTGGAGTATGGTCATATTTCCAGTTCATCGGGTCTGGCCCAAACAATCATGCTAGGCATAGAGAAATGGGTGAAGTGGACAAAGGTTGAGGTGGGAAGACAACATCAGGGAATGGAGAGAGCAGGATTTTGACAAATCTCAGAGGCTAGTGGAAAACAGGGACAACTGTAGAAAATTGGTTGCAAGGACAATTGTAGTGCCCCATCGACCCTCGTGGTTAAGAGATTGCAGATAATAATGATAATGATGGTGTATGTCGCCCGTAGCAGAGCAGTAAGGGAAGTGCAGACAGGGCCCAGAGCAGTAAGGGAAGTGCAGACAGGGCCGGCTAATGGTGACAGCTGCTAAGTGCCCGATCTGCTTAGAGCTACTCAGACGGGACAAGCTGCTCAGGCTGCAGATTCTGCGAGTCGATACGCCATTGATGCAGCTAGTGGCACAACTAGGGGAGGAAAGCATCACGTGTGTAGTCATAGTGGCTTTATAAGTGTCACCCCGCTGAGAGCCAACACAGCTGCCACCAGGACCCGATGTCCCACTCAGTCACATTATCGCAATCATTGTATTATCTTAGTAATGCCAACTACCGGACGAGGGAGGAAAAAGTATCAATTTTATAAGTCATTGATTTGACTTGGCTAGAGTTCGAACCCATGTCCTGCTACACGGAAAGCCAGCCAGGGCAATTACTGATTCGGTAACCCAAATGTGTTGGGGGCCCAGTAAACCACCCGGAACTTGACCCTCACGCAGTAGACTGCTGCGTGAAGAAGGAGTAGCAAGTATATACGCTTCCCAACCTTTATTACCTCTGCTCACCGCAACGTCCACAGTCAAGTGTCTGCCCCCTGACCCGTCAGGTCCCATGTCACTTCTGTTTTGCGGGAGGGGCATATGCTAGCCGCTTGCAATGGATGGCAGTCCAGTCATGGAGAAGGGTCCACAGCGACAAAAGAAGCAAACACGGCTGACCACTGGGTCATATCGAGCATACCCTTGCAGGATTAGTTTCCCATTCAGTAAGTAGTGATATTGTGTGATTTAAACAGAAATCAATGTAGATCAATTTCAAATATACTTCAAACAATTTAATCTGTGCAAAAGATACATAAATATGTGATAATGTCTGAACAATAAACTTGTCAAATAATAATTGTCTCACAGAGGTCTAGCCTGGTCCCCTGGCACTCATTGGGGCCATCCCAGTCGTCAGCATTTCAAATCGAACACTGTGAGTAGCTTATGAAGTTTTCTGCTATTATCGCTCAGTTTCCAACCTGCTCCCCTAGCCTTTGTACCGGAAACAAGTTTAAACGGGCTGAAACGAGTTCAACCATGGCTGGTTGGGTCACACCGTGGCTCGTTGGGTCGCTCCGTATAGCGCTGAATATGCTTATGCAGTCATGGCACTGCCCTGGCGGCTATATTAACGCCACCTGACGCAATATTACTGCAACGGTGACGGAGTCCGTGCAGCCACTGTATGGTAGTGGAGCTCATGTATGGACTACTGCACAACCAAACGAAAGGTAATTCATCATCGTCATCATAATCAATCCCTTAAGGCTCAGTCAGACCTCACCGGATTGAGGAAACGGACTGAAACCGTACACTGTCTGGTGAAATACAGCAATGTACGGTTTATATATGGTACCCATCCGGTGTGTCCGTTCTCACTCTGGTGGTGTCCGGCGGTGTCCTGTACAAGTTTTGAACATGCACAAAACTTGTACCGGACACCACCGGACTGAAGGGTAAGTCCGTTTAGTCCGTGTTGTCCGTTTCATGTCCGGTATCCATCCGTTACGTCTCCGGTTTGCTTCCTGCCAAGTCCATTGAAGTTTTTAAATTAACCATTTTTTTTGTATTGCTGGAATTCGGTCAGTATATGTTTTCGGCGTGTCCGTGAACAATCCGGTACGTCCGTTTGACATTCGGTTTTCGTCCGTTTCTCATCCGTTTCTCGTCCGTTTCTTGTCCGGTGGATATGCGTTAATGTACTTTCCCTGTCCGTTTAGCGTCCGTTTCGTCCGGTGGCAGTTGCAACAGTTCGACACACTTCGGTACATTTTGATACCGAACACCACCGGACTAGACAATTCTTTGTCTGGTTTATGTCCGTTACTCAATCCGGTTCTGACTGGGCCTTTAACCATGAGCGTACTACCGATAACCGAGTTTTCTCAAGTTTGTCCTGTCCCGCTCTGCTCCCTGGGACTTGCCAAACTCCAGGCCTGTCCATTCTCTAACATTGTCTTCCCACCTCCTTCTTTGTCGGCCTTGTTTTTTGCCCCATTTCACCACGCATTGCGAGGTGGCTTTGGCCCGCTAAGTTTACTCACCGCAAGAAATAAATAATAAAGCATCTAAGTGTGGTTGTTATCTTGGAGTGATGGGACCCTGTTTTTTTTTATCTCTGCGACTGTGGCAAATTCCCAACTTCGGAATTTTGTCCACGACGGGGCGACTTGGCACGATAGTTGCTCAGAGATTCCCATCAAGATAGCCTAGAGGCCATCACTCAAGTAATTTGACCACCCTGTCTGGATATATCTTAGTGCAAAGATACTAACTTAATGTTGATATGCATATCAAAACTCTGACACCATACATTTCAGCAGTATCATATTTGATTAAATTGAATTAGTACATCCACATATGCGACAAGAAATCCTTAAGAAGTTCACCATTATCTAACTTAGATTTGTTTGTTTGTTGTTGTTTACATCCTAGCAACGTCTAAGGTCATATCAGGACGGTCTAAATTAGAGATGTACACTCAAATCTGTGTAAGTGTCTGGGGACGTTATAGTGCTGGCCCACTGGGAGACTAGACTGCCAGCCCCATGACCTGATATCCCACTCAGTCACATTATCCTGACACCGAGTCAACCAGTCCTTATCCTATCCTAATAATGCCAAGCGCCTGGCCAGGAAGCGACAAGTATCAATTTGTAGGCCATTGGTTTGACTCAAACAGGGTTCAAATTCAGGGATTCGAATCCCATGACCTACCAAAACGGGAGACGGAGGCTCAATGCTTGTATCGGACTATGCAGCTTTAAGACCTCCTCCTACTTTGGCGGGATTTGAAAATCGATACGGACGCTGGCCGCCATATTGCTCACGTGACCGCAATGTTCAGATTAATAACTGACACGCTCACTTCACGGCTCACTGCACGTGAAATCACGTGGCTAAAGGGCTCGATTTGACAGGCTGGCATCGCTATATATAGGTGTAAATAGGGATTTCTATTTTAGAAAGAAAATTACACTTGGGTAAATAGTCATTGTTTTACTGGCAGTTTGTGTGTTTGTTGGAGTTTTGCGTCCTGACGACATCTACGGTCATAATGTGATGGGTGGGTATCGACTTACTGTCATGGCGACTTTATTTTACTGGGAGACCGAGCTACTGACACCATGACCTGATATCCCACTCAGTCACATTATGTTGCCCATGACCAAGCTAGTCCTTTCCCTGGCGGCTCGATCTTACAGCGGGAGAGCACTATAAAGGCACAGTGCACGTGTAATACTTTTGCAACTATAAATGCGTGAAAGGGAATATTCCCTATATGATCGTAAACTACTTTATGGGTGACCCCTTTTCACAATTGGGACAGGTGGCGCCACCACCCCCAACCCGACCAGTGCGCAAATACTGTCACTCGCATACACACATATACAGTAAAACCTCTCTAATCGACCACCTCTACAGATCGACCACTCCTCTATATCGATCGCTTTATTTGGGTGCCAACATTACCATTGTAAGGATATTCTAACTCCCTAAATCGACCACCTCCCTAAATCGACCACCTAACGTTGGTCGCATGGTCGGTCGATTTAGATAGGTTTTACTGTATATATATATATATATATATATATACAAATAGGGGAGCTGCTTGCAAGCCGACGACCCGCTCTCCAAGCCGCACCCCAGCCTCCAATAACCCAAACTACGAAGGACCATATCAAATGAGGTTACAGGAGCAGTAGGTGAAGACTATAGCATAATACTCATAATAAGCACACAAATTACATACATGAATAATAGTGGCATAAGTACTTTATAACTCACATATACATATAAATTCGGCTAGGCCAGAAAAAGAGGAAATGGAGACCGAGGCGAGGAGTGGTGGGAAGCCTCATTTATTTTAGCAGAGGCCAATGGCCGAGCGAATACAAAGTATACAATCCGGAGCTCATATGACCGAAAGGCAGGTGAACTGGCCCGGTAGCGGGACCGGCCCGCAGCAAATAATAATAACATGGGATCATTGGAGTAAAATAAATAGCATGCACAATAAATATAATATAGAGAAAATACAGCTCCGCCCCTTTATACTCATATAATACCTTATATATCATATATATATATATGTCTGTGCTCTATAATATATTATCAGAATATAAACAAGGACACTAACTCTCTCCAGTTTGCTGTATTATTATATACCATTTATCTCGGCTCTACTGCATGCTGCATGTAGTTCCAGATTCGGCCACACTGGAGCCACTAGTCCTAGGCTTCGACACTTGTATGCCAGCTGAGCCTGGTCGTTATCGCCTCCAGACCCACTCGGACGGTCAATATATAGCTACAATATGGGCGGGCGACATGCCGGTGCGAGAATACAGTACAGACCTCTATTTTGATTAGTTCCTTCAGTGTGCGTGATGATGTTGGCGTTTCTGATCGGTGCTTTATTGGTACACCGCTACCGGCGGTGGCAGCTATCCTACCACCCGCTGGTAACTAGCCT
Source organism: Branchipolynoe longqiensis (assembly GCA_030323885.1). Lineage (NCBI taxonomy): Eukaryota > Metazoa > Annelida > Polychaeta > Phyllodocida > Polynoidae > Branchipolynoe > Branchipolynoe longqiensis. The sequence continues at coordinate 42,625,174 of CM059199.1, read as the reverse complement.
GATTGCGACTGTTGGACTCGGCGTAGCTCCCTGATGAGGCTAATGTCGACGTGTTGACAACGAGGTCAACTGCCCTCTAGCCTCACTGCCCGTCTATAACGGCGGCAGGTCCAGTGTGCAGTCTTGTAAATAAAGTATGCCGCCATGAACCGGCGGTAGGTCCAGTGTGCAGTCTTATCAATAAATGATGCCGCCATGAAAAGTGAGGGACCAGCAGGATGAGATAGCCGAATGAGTAGGTCATTCCAGATGCGGTGACCAAATAGACTAAGTCACCGTTCCAGCGGTGCGGTGCATTGTGGGATGCATCAGAGCAAAACAAACCCACGAGAAGCAAATGGCACATGCTAATACACTGGGTGCAGCTATGAAATGTGCTAGTTTCAGCTCATCTCAGCTTTTGTTTGAAACATAGAATACCAACTAACAAATATATATATATAATAAATTACGATATTAATCTATTATCCAGCTTTGCATTTACATCAATATAATCAGCACATCTTCTGCCATGTGCATTTAGATTTAGACAAATCTAGGCACTCAGACTATTGTTAGAGCCATAGCTAGAGTCAGTTTTACTTATTTTATTCATGTTTTTATTTATATCCTATGGTTAATGACATATGTAGAAATAGAATATGAGTAGGGCTAATCAGATATTGGTTATATATTTCTTTGAAACAAGTTTTTGTTGACACATTTGACATTTTAATGTTTGGAACAAGAATTACTTCTGGCTAATCAATGGTGATATAAACATCACCCTGTAAAGTGACTGAAATTATATGTTTCTTAGCTCAAAATGCTTAATTATGGAGAGTTGTGTCTTAAAAATATTCATTTTATTATTATATTGCATCCTTCCATCCATGTTTGTGCCAAATTGTTATGTATTTCTATTAATTTTGAATAAAATGGCAGTTTTGTCCTACGCGTATCGGCAAACTCAATGGCCGTACGCCTTTGCTTTGTTCCCAACGCCGTTTTCAGTGCATGCGCACTCGGAGCTGTGATGTACTCTATTGGCAAGAGCGCAGGTTTCCCGTGTGGAAGGTCGGACATTCAAAGTCCCGGCCGAATAAAACCAATGACTTACCAAATTGATATTCGCATCTACCGAGCCTGGCAATCGGCATTTCCAGGATTGGCATTACCAGGATCGGGAAAGTACTGGTTAGGTCAATGACAGGATACTGAGATCAGCTTCATGGAGCTTTATGTTGCGTTTCCTGCTGTCTTTCTTTACATATAAGATTATGTTATGTCCTGAAGCCGTCAGTAAACAACCAGTGTCCCAGGTACTCCCCATTAATTCGGAGAAGGCGCCTGATTTTAGGAAGTAAAAACGATTAGCTTTCTCGCAAAGGATGAATTGAAGCATTCCTGGCAGTTTAACTTTCGGTTTTAATAGATTTCCAAGTAGCTGCCACACCAATTAATGCCTGGTGAACAACCATCGATTCTCTGTCGGTAGTCAGGTATTTTGCAAATCACATTATTTTGTTTCCCACGGAGGGTTTCCAGCAATGGAATTCCAGCAGTGGCTAACAATAAAAATAGGTTACACAAGGAAATTTAGGAATTAGCGGTATCGCCTGATGTATGGAAGGATTGAAGTCGAAGCATCGGCGGGTGTATCACGGGCTTTAATTCTAAAGCTAGAGCGTTGCTGGCGTTGATGCGCGAAAAGGAAGAAGGCAAGGCGGAGGTGGGAAAAAGAGGCGTTTATTGGGATGCCTCTGGCAACAGAGGGTAACAGGGCAACAGTGAGGAGGCTCATGAGGAGCAACAGGACAAAGGTAAAAAGCAAGTAAGGCTCATGAGGAGCAACAGATAGAAAGGTAAAAAGCAAGTAAGGCTCATGAGGAGCAACAGAACAATGAATAAGCTATATCGGGGGCTCATAAGGAGCAAATGTCAGAGTGGTGATATGAATTCATGTGAGGGGGGAGGGCACCGAGGAGCCCTCCACCAGCTGTAGGAGAAAAGAAGATAAGTAAAGAAAGTTGGGTGCGTGGGTGGAGGAAAAAGGCAGAGCGCGGAGGAGGGCTGGAAGGCGAATGACTGAGGGAGGCCGGCTGGCGGCCTTATAAGGGAGGGCAGGAGGGCAGTGGCAGGTGAGGTGCGAAAGCAGCGGCCCGGGGGAGGGGGAGGAAGAAAGCTGAGGGGCGGACGTCTCGCGAGGTGCGAATGCTGCGCGACGACCGGGGAGGCGGGGGGAGGGTCTCTTCATCTCCACGCATCAAGCGCAATGCTCGCATTACGACCGATGCGCGAAAAGGAAGAAGGCAAGGCAGAGGTGGGAAAAAGAGGCGTTTATTGGGACGCCTCTGGCAACAGAAGGTAACAGGGCAACAGTGAGGAGGCTCATGAGGAGCAACAGGACAAAGGTAAAAAGCAAGTAAGGCTCATGAGGAGCAACAGAACAATGAATAAGCTATATCCGGGGCTCATAAGGAGCAAATGTCAGAGTGGTGATATGAGTTCATGTGAGGGGGAGGGGGGCGCCGAGGAGCCTTCCACCAAAATGGAGGAGAGGGCTCGAGGCGCGCCCGAGGTGGGGGCCCGGAGTTGAAGGTCTGGGTGTGATGATGTGTCCGGGGCCTACGTGGACGGGGAGCGGGCGGCCAAAAAGGGGAGGCCCGCTCCTGGGGGCTGCGGTGAGGAGGTCCGGCGAGGGTCGAGCAGGGGGGCAGCAAAGTCCTCAGGGCTGGGCGGGGTGGGGGTCGGGGTCGGGTCGGGCGGTTTGATGAAGGCAGTGTCGTGATGGTCGGCGGCTGCGCTCTCTGGGGAGGGTTCCTTGTGAGGCTGGGCTGTGTCTGGGGCGTGAGGTGCGAGGTGATGGTCCCCGGCTCTGTCTGGACGGCGTTTCGATCGGTGGTCGCTGGGGGGTTGTCGGTGGGGGTCACGGGGTTGTCGGCAGTGGTGTAGGTGAGGCGCCGGGGAGGGCCCCCCGGGCCGGCCGGGGGGGTGCCGGCGGATCAAAAATCCGCCGAGGCGGCCGGGGTCTGGCGCTCATGGGCTTGCTTGGTGAGGCAGCCGGCCTCGCTGTGCATCGTCAGTATGCGCCGCACATTGGCGCAGTAGGCGCATACGTGCCGGTGCCTGTCCGCCACCTCGCCGTGGGCCTCCCCAACGGGGGCCCGATCGCACGAGGCAGGCTCGCGGTTCCAGGCGGGGCAGGGGGCCCCGTGAGTCTGCCTGTCGTAGGCGATGCGGGTGTCGACTTGGGCCCGGGGCAGGTGTGCGCCTCGGGGACAATCCTCGCCTCGGGGAGCTGGTGCTGCCGGGGCAGCTTGGGTGAGGGCAGCGGGCGTGGTGAGGGAGTCCATCCTCAGCATGTTGAGGGCAACTGGATCGTGCTATCCAGGTGAAGATGGTCTCGGAATAACGGCGGACGGTAGGCCACGGATGCATGAGGTTGTCCCTCATCACGGTGAGATGGTGGTGGTGGAGGCCCTGGACGGAATGGGCGGGGAAGGCTGGATGGCTGGCCAGGGTGAGGAGGGCGAGGTTGTACTCATCCTTGGTAGCCTCGCCCCTCTTCACCGGCTTCCGTTCAGGACCCCTCTCCACTAGGTCCGAGGGGAAGATGTAATCCATAGGAATGCCTTGGCGCCTGATGGTGCGTTGCGCCTCGGCGGAAGCCAGGATCTCGCGAACGGCGTCGGCCGCGGATGCTGGGGTGTGCTGCTCGACCACATCCTGGAGGTATGCGGCGGGCGGAGCGGGCCCGGCTTGGGCGGTGAGGTGGCTGTACCATTGGTAGTGGGGGTGGGCTGCCCCGGGCAGTGTCGCTTGAGGTGGCGGCGGGGGCCGGGCCCCGGCGGCGGTGCGCGCCCGAGGCGCTGGGGTGGGCGGCATGATGTAGGCGGCCTCAAATTGCTCTGGTGCTCCTCGGGCTCCCCCCGACTCGAGGGCATCCATGCGCGTAGTCAGGCGGTGCAGGGCCTCGAGGATCACAGTCCGAGGGCGCCGAGGGGGACGCCGGGGCCGAAGGTGGTGAGGCGCCTCCCAGCGAGCCCGAGGAGGGTCCCGGCGTGGCCAGGAGGGTCGCCCGGGAGCACTTGCGGCCCTTTCCCTTTCCGTGTGCGGGCATGCTGGAGGGGTCCGAGGGGATGCAGCGGTCCGAGGTGAAGCAGCGGTGGTGGAGAGCCAAAGGAAAAAGGCAGAGCGCGGAGGAGGGCTGGAAGGCGAATGACTGAGGGAGGCCGGCGGGCGGCCTTATAAGGGAGGGCAGGAGGGCGGTGGCAGGAGAGGTGCGACAGCAGCGGCCCGGGGAGGGGGAGGAAGAAAGCTGAGGGGCGGACGTCGCGCGAGGTGCGAATGCTGCGCGACGACCGGGGAGGCGGGGAGAGGGTCTCTTCCTCTCCACGCATCAAGCGCAATGCTCGCATTACGACCAATTGTACATTTCAAGCATCGGGCTGTGTATTGTGGGTTTTACCTCTAATTTGAATGGTGTCGGCTGGTGTCTTGCAGACTTTGATTGTAAGCTCACAGCGTGGATTGTTATATCACGGCTTTAATTTGAACCTAGCACTGTCGACTGAGATATTGTGGGCCTTAGCATTAAAGTCGAGGTATCGGATGGTGTATCATGTGCTTTAACTCTAATCTTCAGATGTTGGCTGGGGTATCGCAAGCTTTAACTATACGCTGGAACTGTCAGCTAGTATATCCCGGGATCTTGTTCTAATGCCGATGTGTCGGTTGATGTATCGAAGGCTTTAATTATAAACTCGAAGCGATGACTGTTGTACCGCTCACGTTAACTCTGAGCTGGAAATATCAATTGATGTATTGTAGGCTTTAGTTCTAATTTCCAGGTGTCCGCTGATATATTGAGGGATCTCACTCTAAAATTGAGATGCCTGCTAGTGTCTTGAGTCCTTTAATTTTAAACTCAATTCGCCGGCTGGTGTCTGCTCAGCTTTAATCCTGTCAGCACTGCAGCGGGGAATAAATACTACACGATCCGTTAATTATAGAACCCAATCTCGGCCCTAGAAAAGAGCGACTAAATTCATTTCATTCCGAGAAGTAGAACGGACACTCAGTAATGCATATAAAAGTCTAATGCTGCAGTCACATTACGACGCTTCTTACCGGCGTGCTGACAACGCGCAAAATAAGTTATACGCGTCGAGACACGTCCAACTTTTCGGCGGAAGTTCGACATCAGCGCAGCGTGTTAGTAGCGTGCAGCCAACGTGTGTCGACGCGTGGCGAAAAAAAACTAAAAGAAGTTGGCGCGCAGTCCTGATATGATCTTAGATGTAGCTAGGATGTAAAACAACAAAGCACCAATTTGGCACGACGTGTGGGAACGACCATCACACGCGTGTGCCATGTGCATAGCATTCGCGTAACGTTATTCCAGCGATGGCGACGTGCTTCCACCGTCCCCATAACGTTAGCACCTGCGCATTGTCGCGCGTCGTCGCATGTCGAAAGTTTTGTGCAAGCTCAAAACATTTGACGCGCGCCGACGCGCGCCGGCGTTCCTCACTGACCATCGACTTCCATGAACATGTACCGACGTGTACCGACGCGTGCATAACGCACGCGTAATGCTTCACGACGTCTCCCGACGTTTTGCCAAAAAGTGACACACGTCAACGCGCGTTGGAGAGAAACGTCATAGTGTGAGTGCAGCATAAGTTGACTACTCTCTCATTTACAAAGAGTTAATCATAAGTATGAGGGTAGCAACTAACATTACCAGAAACAATATTAGTGACACAGCTCGGAGTCATTCGGTGTCATCCGCGTAATAAGCTTTGCTTTTGGAACAACTCAAAAACTCAAATAAAACAGACGCCAAGTCAAATAGAGTTTGACTTTTAAAGGTAAAACTATGGGCCACGAGGCACTGATTGTGGAAGGGCTGTGTTCATCCTATGTAAGTTTCTGATCAATGATAAGGCCAAATAAAAATATAAAAATTTGGCGATCATCCGAGCGTGTGCCTGAAAAATCGCCCGCCTGTGAATTCTTATATATATATGTATATATATATATGTATATAAATATATATGTATATATATATATACATTATATATATATACATATATATATATATATTTTTATTTTTTTAAATGTGTCGCGCTAGCAGCAATTCAACTGTTGTATCAACATTTATGTCATTAGTTTCACTCGGTCAGGGTTCGAACCCAATAGTTCGAATCCCATGACCTACCAGAATGGGTGGCGGCCACTCAACACATTCGATCACCTATGTCATAAATACAAAAATAAAAATAAAAACCGCCCGTCTGACCCAGTGTAATGATTTCAACTTCCCCCCTTTTCAAGTTCCCCCGGGTAATCTGAAAACGTTTATAATTTCCCCAGAGGGAAATTAAAAACGTTTTCAGATTCCCGGGAGGGAAATTAAAAACAGTTATCAGATTCCTCCCCCTATTTTCAAATTCCCCCCTCCAGGAATCTAAAATTGTTTAAAAAACTTTAAAAAAATGTTTTAAAATTGAGACCTATAATATTTTTTCTAGCCATCTTGTAGTCTTTTTGTGTCATTTGGGGTGAAATATGTATTGTTGTACTAGTAATAATTTCCATTATGCTATTCTCTGTGTATTATTATATTTGTCATGAAAAAAAAGAAAAAAAAAAAAGAAGAAATTCCCCAGAATGGGGGAGGGAAAGTTAAAACGAGGGAGGGAACTTTAGGGCATTTTCAAATTCCCCTGGGATGAATTTGAAAAAGTTTTTAAATTCCCATGGGGGAACTGGAATCAGGGGGGAAATTTTTACACCGGGGTTATACTGTATTGCCTCGTCATGCCATTTCACAAACGCTTTTTATTCATTTCACGAAACACCTCTGTCAACTCCCGATGGCTGATGGTGTGACCAATGGAAACAAAGACAGTCATTAATTTAATTAGGTCACGTAATGTGTATTTTATATAGTTATTCATAGCGTAAGGTGCTTTATTCATCCGACAGGATGTGTTGGCCAAATCGGTAAAAGCGCAGGCTTCCCCTGTGGAAGGTCGGAGTTAGAAATCCTGGCCATGTCAACCTGATGACTTACAAAAATTGATACGTGTTGCTGCCTAGCCTGGCACTCGCCATTACTAGGATAGGGCAAGGGATGGTTAGTTAAGTAATAGCATAATGTGACTGAGTGGGAAATAAGGTCATGGTTCCCGGATAAAGTATGCGTCCCCTTCTCATGTAGCAGTCGTGGGTTCGAACCCTGGCCGAGTCAAACCAATTAGGTAAGAATTGATACTCCTCCTGGCATTCGGAATTATTACTAGGATAGGGAAAGGAACAGTGGAATGGTGAATTGGGAAAACCAGTTGTCAACCATTGAAATCCTACGCCATCGACTCCACTTAATCAATGAATGTAACAATACAACAAAAATAGCAAATTGTGGCAGGGCTAAGAAAGGATTTAAGCTATGTACCATTGCGTAAGTGCTAATTTAGCTACTCGTGTAGACTTGCACCCGTCAGTACTTTTAAGCAAACTGCTCAGAAGTTGAATAATTCAGTGGCCACCACACCCCTCCCCTTGGGAGGCTCCGCTCGACTCACCAACCGCAATGCAAATGCATAGCAGCCGCTTTATTTAGGGACTGGACAAGATGGCTGTATCGGTAACACCACTGGATTGCTTCCCATCATGCCCATGCAGGATGTCCCGGGTTTGAATTCCAACTGAATTAAAACAATGACTTACCAAATTTATTCTTGTCGCTACCCAGGCTCACGCTTGGCATCAATAGGATAGGACAGGGACTGGTTTGCTCAGTATCAAGATAATGCGATTGAGTGGGATATCAGGTCATGTTACTTGTAGCCCAGTCTTTCAGTAGGGCAGCACTCTAAAGCCACTATGACTGCACACTGTCTCAAGTTGGAACCCGTCATGATATGACCTTAGATGTTGCTAGGATGTAAAGCTCAAATCAATATATAAAACTTTAATTGGAAACTAGCAGTAGCGTAGGCTATGTCCACTACCAATCCATCTTTTCGCAAGAAGTGGCCTTCTCTGTGGCGGAGTGGTTAGAGTGTCTGACTTTTTTCTAGATCAGACTCCTAATCTGAGGGTCGGCGGTTCGATTCCCCATGCCCCCAGCTCTGCCAATTTCGATTTCCACCGCTGTGTATAAGTTACAGCGTCATCAAAGGCCGGTTGCTCTCATACCATGTCTATGTGGTGTGGGAGGTTAAAAATCCCTTGGGTTGGTAAAAGTGTAGGCTCAGGTTTTCTATTGACCAGCAGTGGAATGAGGAAGACCACTTGTCTATGACTGAAATTTCTCTTGCTTAAACAACTAATGGACCAACAACAAAAAGTAAAAAAAAGTTGTATGAGTTTTATCGGTCCGGCGACAGTGGCGCTCCCGGCGGATTCTGGGGTACCTAGTATAGTATGTAGCTTATCAGCACTACTGAAAAAAGGTCATTTGCATCGGGCGAATTCCATCCACTCACAGGCAATAGTGTTGTAGTAGTCTGTACCGAACTTACAGGCAAGGAACCACATACACAGGTAGGTGTGGTTAGATTGATTTCACCAGGGATTCTACTAGATAGCCTAATGGTCAGGAGGCTAGCCCGCAATAGTGGAGAAGCATGGGTTTGAATCTCGGTGTAGAGGCGCAATGGTCTCTTCGTTTTACATCATCCTAACGGAAGTAGTATATAAGAAGTAGTGTTTTAGTGTGGCTATCCGAAACAAACTTCCTGGAATGTAGCTGCACCGCACCGGGTGTGGTAGCCGAATCGGTAGAGCTCGGAGCTCGCGTGCGGGAGATCGGGAGTTCGGTTCCCGGTCGAGTCAAATCAATGACTCATGAAAGTGATACTTGTCACTTCCTAGGCTGATGCTCGGCATTTTGATACTTGTTGCTACCTAGCCTGATGCTCGGCATTATAGTATAGGGCACGGACTGGTTAGCTAATTGTCCGGATAATGTCACTGAGTGGGATATTGGTTCATGGTGCCAGCGGGCTGATTTCCCATTGGGGCAGCACTATAAACTTGCCATGAGTGTGCACTGTCACAAGTCGGTACACATCCTGACATGACATTAGATGTTGCCAGGATTTAAAACTCCAACAACCGACCAACCTAAAGCTGCCTTGTCCAATGAAAACATCAAATTTTCAAAACCAAAGAAATGATCTAGATTTGATCTACATATCTAACTTAGATAACGGTGCACTTAATAAATATTTGTCAGCAGACAGAAGAGATTACAAAGGCAATTTAATATAACCTGTTAATATAGAATCCTATGGTGTCAGACTTTTTATTTGGCATGCTTGCCAAAATCTATTTACCATATTTGCACCTCAAATATCTCAAAAGTTAGCCATTAAAAATAAAGGTTACTTCAACATAGGGTAAGGTAGATTATAACAATCAAGCTAATATATTTATCTCAGAAAATGTCAGAAACTAGAAACCATCGGACTATGCAAATTTAAATGAAGAAGGGGCCCTGGTCTAACACCACGTATGTGTGTGAATATTTGAATATTCCATCAGAGGTCATTAGGGAAGGGGAACGCCTGGTCACATGACCTGAATACACAACACAATACACCAGACCGCATGGCCGAATGAGTTGCACATGTCTCCCGTTATGGTAGGTCGTGGGATTTGAAGCCATGTGTTCGAAGCCTGGTCGAGTCAAACCAATGACTTAACCATTAATATGTGTCACTACCTAGTGTGATGCTCGGCATTACTGAGATAGGGTAACATAGGGAACAGTGTAATGAGGAAGACCAATTTTCCGTGACTGACACTTCCCCTGCATATTCAACTAATGTACCAACAACAGAAAAAAAATCCACTCAAATTCAGCCTTTGAAAGCCGTTTTCTCTTTTTCTTTTCTATTTTATTATTTTTAACATGTTTATTCAGATTAATTCTTTCTTGTACAATCAATATTTTAGTGCGAGTTGCTATTTGAGCTAGCAATGATTCATCTATAGATCTACGGCAGCTATTGATTGGATTCTAGTGAGAATTCCGATGTAGAGAGGATGATGTGTGACTGGAGAGCACCTCATCTGCAAGTTTTATTATTATAATTTTAAATATTTCTGAAAATGAAGAGAAGCTTATTCTTTCATACTCCAATGATTTTACCTTTCTACAATTCTTTCTTAACTTTCTAAAGTTATTTCTGTAATAATGGCGATATAGGTCTGCTCTGTACTGCGCTCCGTTAGTGAATATAGTTTCTGGTCAAGCTAAATACAATTCTAAATGATAGTATTATTCACTGATGAAATTACTTTTAAAAGCTATATGAGGTGGTACAAGCCAGCTGCCCTCAAAAAGCCAAACATGTTTTCTTGTTTTACTTTAGTAAAAAGGTCATACATGTTGTTTGCAGTGTAAAATTGTTGGCGCAGGGCCATGAAATCCACAAAGTTTAATAAAGTGTGTTTCATTGTCAGTGTGAGCTGACATCCAATACATTCAGGGGGAGGATCCCCCTTGAGCAGAAAAACATGTGTTAGCCATGAGTGGCCAATATGGCATCTTGTTAAAACAACCTGGTTGTGTCACCCTTCCAGGCGACTCTGCGTCAATCCGTTCACAGAGGGGGTAATTCTATGGAGTTTGTTGTTTGGGTGTTCATCCCATTCGATCTGCCATAGGTTCCAGATGTATTTTTGAATGGTAGGTTTCAGATCAGAGTGGGGAATATGACAGTGTTCGAAAGGAGCAGTCAGGGCTCGACTGGTCGCTTGATCTGCTCTCTCATTTCCTTGGATACCCACATGACTGAGCACCCAACATAGGTGAATGTCAAATTTTGCTATTGAAAGAGAGTTTAGTTTAATGAGTACTTAAGTTTAAGTAGTATTGGGTGGTCCAGTTTCCTCTTGTTTAAAGCCTGAAGGCAGGAAAAAGAGTCAGTGAAGATGATGAATTTATGACTGGCTGAGGTTTTGATGCACTCTAACATGAGTAGGAGTGCTTGTGCCTCAGCATTAAAGGTGGAACTCTGATCTAGAATAGGTGTGTCCTAATTCATGTCCGTGGATGATTGCTGCCGCATAGACTCTGTTGCCTGTCTTTGACCCATCAGTGTAAACGGCTAGGTGGGAACTAAAAGCACTTCACACATCGATAAAGCTTTCATGATTTGAAAGTGGGTGCCTTTGAGATTTCTTCAACATGGCCAGTTGGAGGATGATGTTTGGTTTCCTCAGATGCCAGGGAGGAACATCTGAATATTGTGAGGGTGCTATGTTATGTAGATTTGCCCCCAGGGCCTCCAAGTGAGGCTATATTCTGAGGCCTAACAGCTTTATGTATTTTGGCCTTGATTCATAGAGGTGTTCATAGTAGTCATGGTGGCATAAAAATGTAGTTATATGCAGGATTTAAAATATTTCCTTTTAAATTCATCACATATTGCATAGACAGTTTGAGCCTTCTACCTTACTTAGTACATCTGATTACGACTGCCCACTGGGCATGGTGGCCTAATCATTAGAGTGCGAGCTTCATGTGCGGAAGTTCGGGAGTTCGGTTCCCAGTCAAGTCCAACCAATTACTTAAAAATTGATGCTTGAATATATTTGAAGCAACATGTCAAATTAATTATACCATACATGAAGAAAATTTGAAACCAGAGACTTCTCCAATAACAGTTCTGTTAAATTAACTTATCATTCCCTTATATGCAGAAGCAAATGATTAATAAGTCCACCAATATCTAAGTTAGATATCTTGAAGGAGATCAAGATCAATGTTTTTGCTTCGAAAATGTTCTGCAGATTTAACTCAATTTACATGGAGATTAAGGGTTCCTTTACATTGACATATTTGTATGCATACACAGCGCTGACATAGTAACCCTTCTATAATTGGATAGCAATTACACAGATTCTGTTCCGGATCCTCCCTGAACTCATGAAAGATATACTTTGCATGAATTAGAGAAGAAAGAGATATTCTCTCAGATGGAGAGGGCTGTGCATGTCATGGCATAATTTATGCAACCCTGCTCCTGGTCGTCGCTGGAATTTGTTTTGGTCTCCTGTGTGGTCAGTGTTAAACAGGACTAATAGGGATTACACTAAGCCATTACAAAAGGCTGATATGAATGTTTTTTAGGAAGTGGTCTTGTGGTTCCATTAAAGCGTCATTCTCCGATTAAAGCTTCAAATTTTCAAAGCTAAAATACTTAACTAGATTTGCTCGTAGATACCCATGTTAAATATTGCTGGACACAGAAAGACAACACTCCCTTCAATTTTCCCTTTTTGAAACTCACTTTGTCTAAAGAACCTATATGGTGAGTTGGGAATAATTTCTGATGTTTGTTTGTTGTTGTTTTATGTTCTAGCAACATGTAAGCTCTGCGACACAACTTTTTCGGCTTTAGGATGGTTGACCTGTGGAATGACCTGCCGGAGAGTGTTGTAGCAGCAGAGTTGGTGAACTGTTTCAAGTCCCGGCTGGATGCATACTGGTCAAGCATTACATATATCTTGGAGCCAGTGACAGTTGCTACGATCCACCAAATCTGAAGAAATGTCCCCATTTCTATTGATTAAGAACGGCTAAAAGGTCCAAGGCCTATTATAGCTGTATCCTATTGATTGATTGATTGATATCAGGACGATAGAATAATTTCTCCTCAAGACGTTTAGCGAGCATCTTGGAGAACAGAATTGGTAAGCCTATGTGCATAATTTTTGCTTGTTAGCTTTACATCCTAGCAACATATGATGGTCATATCAGGATGGGTACTGACTTGTGATGGTGCACACTCATGGACACCTTACAGTTCTGCACCAATGGAAAACCAGGCCTTGGCACCATGATCCAATTTCCCACTCACTCACATTATCCTGAGACTAAGCTAACCAGTCCTGGCACTTTCCTGGTAATGCAGATTGCCAGGCTCGGTAGCGACAAGTATACATTTTCTAAGTCATTGGTTTGACTTGAGCGGGATTCCACCTCCTGACCTTCTGCATGGGAAGCCTGCACTCTTACCGATTTAGCCACTGTACCCAGCACTGGTAGTGTGATGTGATAAGCGGAATATGGAGCATTAATAACCGTTGCTCTAAAGGGAATATATCATCCAGAGTAGCTTCTTTCCACTTCCGTCCGAGCTGCTCATGCATATACCCCCACAATGACTGTCTCCACATTGTGAGCAGCTTGCAGTGAGCTACTCTGATATGACATAGCATAAGCAGATAAGGCTACACTTTTTTCTCTTTTTTGTTTGTTTGTTTGTTTAACGACCCCGCAGCACAAAAGTAGACATCGGCTATTGGGGCGTCGTACAGTGGTTTAAACATATTCGATAACAAATGACCAGTTTCTAGCTTTTATTTTTTGTTTGTGTGTTTTTTGTGTGTTTTTGTTGTTGTTTTTTGTGTGTTTAAGAAAACACCATATTTGATCATAACAAGTAAAAATAGAGCACAGATATATATGCCAAAAGAGCATACAGCTGTGGTAAAATCACAAGTGGTGTATGATAACTAAAATCAATGGTAAAAGTGAAAAATGGAAAATGAAATTTGGTAAAAAACTAGATTCTCTCAGAAATTTAATAATGAGTTGCGGACGGAATCGGAATGACTCCAGCACACCTTCATTTCCAAATCCATCATCTCTCTAACTGGTTGTAGGTGAGGACATCTCACCAAAATGTGATGCACAGTCGGTATATACTGGCAGTGCTGACATTGAGGCAGACGGTCGCCAGCCAAAATAATAACGTGCTGCCAGCTGTTAAGGACCTAGCAATGGTCGACATAGCAAATGAACACTGCACAAATCTCATTTTAGTTTTGTTATTTGAAGAGCTTTATTATCTTGGCATAATAGATTTGTATTGAAGGATAAAACTGCTAATATATGGCAGAAAATAGGGCAAGTATAAGAACCCTAAAACATGGCTACAAATATGTGCACGATAAGAACCATAATACATCGCAGCAAATATGTGAAGTATAAGAACCCTAATACATTACATCAAGTATGTGAAGTATAAGAATAATACATCACGGTAAATCGGTACAGTATAAGAACCGTAATACATCGTAAAAAAAATGTGGAAGTATAAGAACCCTAATATATCACATAAAATATGTGCAGTATAAGAACCCTAATTCATCATAGAAAATAGGTGGAAGTATAAGAACCCTAATATATCGCAGCAAATATGTGCAGTATGAGAACCCTAATGCATCATTGTAAATAGGTGGAAGTATAAGAACCCTAATACATTGTAGCAAATATGTGCAGTATAAGAACCCTAATACAACGCAGCAAATATGTGAAGTATAAGAACCCTAATATATCATAGCAAATATGTGCAGTATGAGAACCCTAATACATCATAGCAAATATGTGGAAGTATAAGAACCCTAATGCATTGCAGCAAATATGTGCAGTATAAGAACCCTAGTACACCACCGCAAATATGCGAAGTATAATACCCCTAATACATTACAGCAAGTATGTGAAGTATAGGAACTCTAATACATCACAGTAAATGTGTGCAGTATAAGAACCCTAATACACTGTAGCAAATATGTGGAAGTACAAGAACCCTAATATATCACAACAAATATGTGCAGTATAAGAACTCTAATACATCGCAGCAAATATGTGAAGTATAAGAACGCTAATACATCGTAGCAAATATGTGCAGTATAAGAACCCTAATACAACGCAGCAAATATGTGAAGTATAAGAACGCGTATATATCACAGCAAATATGTGAAGTATAACAACCCTAATGTATTGCAGCAAATATGTGAAGTATAAAACCATAAAATACAGCAGCAAAGATATGGAAGGATAAGAACCCTAATATATCACAGCAAATTAGTGCAGTATAACAACCCTAATACATCATAGCAAATATGTGAAGTATAAGAACTCTAATATATCACATCAGATATGTGGAAGTATAAGAACCCTAATATATCACATCAAATATGTGCAGTATAATAACCCTAATACATCGTAGCAAATATGTGGAGTATAACAACCCTAATACATCACAGCAAACATCTGTGGTATAAGAACCCTAAAACACAGTAACAAATATAATGAAGTATAAGAACACTAATGCATGGCAGAAATTATGTGAAGTATAAGCACCCTAATGCACCACATAACATAAGTGAAGTATAAGAACCAAAATACACTGCAGAATATATCTGAAGTATAAGAAACATAATACACAGAAGAAACTCTATGAAGTATAAGAATTATGCGAATACAAATATACGGAAGTCATTAGCAACCTTTTCTGCCTTCTCCCTTGTTACTTGAGACTCCTAGTGGCGCCCCCATCGGGCTCCCCACCACACTAACACCGGCGAGTCTACTCCCTCTCTCACTATTAAAAAAAAGATGCCGTAAAGCTCTAGTAGAGAACTCTCCTGTACAGAGTAATCTAATAAAGTTAGTTGTCACTGGGCTGATTGTGTAGAACATGTAGGGTGGCTTGTGTCAGATTCTGGTTGACAGGGGCAATGTGCTGCCAATGGAACATGGCGTGCTAGAGGAGAAGGCATTAACGCCACATGACTTTTAGCCGACCGGACACAGTGGCTGAATTGGTAGAGCACAGGCTTCCTGTGCGGAAGGTCGGGAGCTCGATTCCCGATGGAGTGAAATCAATGACTTATCAAATTTGATACTTGTCGCTACCTAGCTTGGCGCTCGTCATTAATAGGATAGGACAAGGACTGATTAGAAAAGTGTCAGGATAATGTGACTGGGTGGTTAATTGGGTCAGGGTGCTGGTGGCCTGGTATCCTAGTGAGGCAGTACTATAAAAGTTGCCTGGTCTCTCAGTGGGGCAGCACCATAAAAGACGCCATGAGTGTGCACAGTCACAAGTTGGTAACAGTTCTGACATGACCTTAGTTGTCACAAGGATGTACAACTCCTAACAAACTAACTTTCCGCCGAAATCGCCAACAACTACAGAAAACAAATCACTTATTAAAATATAATTATTAAAATACCAACAGAATCACGCCACAATGAAACCTAACAAAACCACAGACAATGCTATATAAGTCGAAACAAGTCAGATTCAATTTTATTTTCATTTTAGTGAATAGTTAAATATTGGTGCTCAAATCACCATTTGCAAAGCACAACGGACATTTTATTTGTCACTACTGTTGATGCTGGCACTCTTGTATTTTGGTGTAGACTGAGCGATGATTGGTTAATGCTACGCTCCCATTTGAGTGGTGGTGGGTTGGTGGTGGGGGAGGGGGGAGCCTGACAGAAGGTGAGGAAGTGATGACGGTGGGGGGGGGAGCCTGACAGAAGGTGAGGAGGTGATGACGGAAGCATCAGCAGCGCATGCGCTCCAGGGAGGTGAGGATGCGCAGCAGTGACAGCCTTAATTTCCGGTTTGACATTTTAGTGACGTGGCAGGGTTCACGTCGTCGTGTGTCCAGCTGGCTGAATGAGTTGAACGCCCGTTTCCTGGCTGGCAAGTCATGGGATTCTAACCCCAAGGTTTGAACTCCGGCTGAGTCAAACGGATGACCTGAATGAACACAAAGCAAGAACTTACACAATTTCATGGTTGATCATGTCATGATTGACGGAAACAAGCTGAACTCTGTTCCGGAATTCACCTATCTCGGAAGCACTATATCAAGTGATGGACGCATTGATGCTGACATACAGAGGAGGATGGCCAAGGCTAGCACATCTTTTGGCCGACTACGCCAGAGACTCTGGAACAACCACCATGTGTCCATTCAGGTCAAAGGTAAGATCTACCGTGCAATCATGCTATCCACCCTATTATACGGAGCCGAGGCCTGGACAGGGTACAGACGACAGGTGAAAAAGCTGCATGCCTTCATGATGCGACATATGCGTTCAATCATGAGGCTAACCTGGAAGGACAAAGTGACAAATAAGGAAATACTCGAACTGATGGGGCTGCCCTCTATGGAAGATCTTCTGATCAAAAAGAATCTCCGCTGGACTGGACACCTCATGAGGATGTCATCAGACAGGCTATCAAAGCAGATCCTCTATTCTCAACTGTCTTCTGGCTACAGAAAGAGAGGGTGCCCTCGTCTCCGGTTCAGGGATACCATCAAGAGAAACCTGAAGCTGAGAGACATTAAGACCGACTCATGGACGCAACTCTCACAGCAGAGAGCTAAATGGAGAGTGGCAGTCAAGTAATGAAAGTAGTCTTTGTCGCATCGCGACTGACAGCATGATGATGATGATGATGATATATATACACATATATATGTATTGGGGTTGACGAAAATGTGAAATATTTTGCTAAGAGCAGGATTCGAACCTACACTTTTTGCCATGCCAGAGCTAGTGTGCTAACCATTACACTACCCAGGCCCTAGGCTCTCTGATGTAATTACCCTATCCACACAAACTTGTCTATGTGGCTCCTTGCCTGAGAGATCAGTGCAGACTATTATGCTCGTTCCCCTGGAATTGTCAGTTTTTTCAATGGGTTATTTCCATACATCTTTTAATGCTTACAATTACAGGCATAGGAGGCACGCATTTACATAACCAGGGTAGGTTCAACAACCATACAGTGCCTAGCTGGTACTGGCTCCTGGTCATGGCAACAACTATCGATTATTGAATAAAAAAACAAACAATTCTCGCCACGAATATGATCTATGCTGCCGACACGGCGTAAAGAAACCACCAATCAATCAATTACCCATTACACTACCTAGACTCTCTGATGCAATCACCTTATCCACCTCTACCTATCTGTTTGCTTGTTTGTTGTTGTTTTACATCCTAACAACATCTAAGATCATATCAGGACCGGTCCCGACTTGTGACAATGCGCACTCATCGTGACTTTATAGTGCTGCCCCACTGGCAGACCAGGCCACCAGCACCATGACGTGATATCCCACTCAGTCACATTATCCTGACATTGAGCCAACCAGTCCTTGCCCAATCCTAATAATGCCTAGCGCCTGTAGGGAAGCAACAAGTATCAATTTTTAAGTCATTGATTCGACTCGACCAGGGTTCGAACCCACGATCCCACGGTCTACTCTACCTATCTAGGTGGCTCCATGCCTGAGAGGGCAGTGCAGACTCCGGGCGTGGTGGACGAATCGGTAGACCACAGGCCTCACATGCGGAAGATCTGGAGATCACGAGTTTGGTTCCCGGTCGAGTCAAACCAATGACTTAAAAATTGATACTTGTCGCTTCCTAGCCTGGTGCTCAGCATTATTAGGATAGGGGAAGGGCTGGTTAGCTCGGTGTCAGGATAATTTAACTGAGTGGGATATTGGGTCATGGTGCCGGTGACCTGATTTCCCAGTGGGCTAGCACTATAAAATTGCCATGAGTGCATACTGTCATCCTGATGTGACCTTAGATGTTGCTATGATGTAAAACAACAACAAACAAACAAAACTACATATATGTTATCTTGATTTGCGGCACAATCTCTCTCTCTACAGCTGCGTCTCCATCCCACGTATATTTCACCTTCCATCTGACCTGCATACGATTTCCAACTCTTCTTTACTAACTTAAAGACCGCCGCACACTACACGATATATGGCTTTTGGATATAATCCGAGTTTCTGCCATTTGTCTTAGATGAATATTTCAGATTGATGATTATAATCTACTCTCCTTTACTTTGAAGTAATTTGATTTATAAATGGCAAAGTCTTGGAGAGTGACCAGACGGTACTGGCTGAATGAGTTGAGCGTCCATCTCCTATTTTGGTAGATCCTGGGATTAGATCGTGGTATTCAAACAAATGAGTTAAAAATTAATGGTTGTCGCTTCCTAGGCAGACACTCGGCATGAGTAGGATAGGGCAAGGACTTCTTCGCTGAGTCTCAGGATAATGTGACTGAGTGGGATATCAGGACATGGTGCTGGTGGCCTGGTCTCCCAGTGGGGCAGCATTATAAAGTTGCCATGAGTGCGCACTATCACAAGTTGGTGCGCGTCCTGATATGACCTTATATGTTGCCAGGATGTAAAACTCCAACAACTATCCGCTGCTAGGCCTGGAAGACCATCCCAGGCAGCACAAATAATATCTACATCATTCAGAGGAATGCAAATATTTGAATAAAATCACATAAAACACCGGAAATTGCAGTGGGGACTCCGGATCCCCAAATCAATGGGGCCCAGGACAAATTGTCCCGCGATGTAGAGCAGGCTTTATTATGCCCATGTGTATACATAACCGAGTACCTTTTCACAGGCCCTTCACCTTCAGAAAACATTCCTACGCACTTCCCCATTCCCTCTGACGTCACTGAGAGGCTGACCCCTTTTAACCTCTCTTAGCACGTGAGCTCTCCCCACTGACTCGTTCCGATGCATATAGGCTGTCTATACCATTGCACCGCGTTACCGCAGTCTCTAATGTGTCCACCCTGACCTACCCTGTCCTGTTAAGGAAGGAAATTAAGTCAAGGTGGTGTTGGTTGGTTGGTTTTTGGGGTTTTGCGTCCTGGCAACATCTAAGGTCATATCAGGAAGGGCACCGACTTGTGACAATGTGCACTCATGGCAACTTTATAGTGCTGCCCCACTTGGAAATCAGGCCGCCGGCACCGTGACCCGATATCCCACTTTCACATTATCCTGAGACTGAGCTAACCAGTTCTTGCCCTATCCTAATAATGCCAAACGCCTGGCTGGGAAGCGAATAGTATATATTTGTAAGTCGTTTGTTTGACTCGGCCAGGGTTCGAACCCGTGGGTTCGAATCCCATGATCCACCAAAACGGGAGACGGACGGTCAACTCATTCGGCCATCCCGTCTGGTCTCATGGTGGTGTTCGCAGCCTCACTTAAATCCCAAAGTCCGGGACGTTGCTACCATTTGGTACCGTTTGTCGACTGTAGCTCTCGCCGTTAAGTGACCTAATTCCCGTGAGAACCCTCAGGGCCGCACACGCGTTGCCATGGAAACCACGCAGGTCGTCGATAGTGCGCAGGCATAAAACGTGGTCGCAGCCTTGCAGAACACACATGCGCGCGCGTCCATCCGTCTGATGCCTTCCACTTCTGGTTGCCATTTCCGGGGGCATGCACATGCGTGTGCATCTTGTGCATCATGGAGGCATTCAACTGGGACCTTTCTATCCACACGATTTAGGCTCCGCCCAGCTGTGCAGTGAACTAGGTTTTCAAATGTAAAGAGGATCAGTTAAATGGCTTCAGTGGTTTCAGCCAATCAGAGCTGTTCTATTCCATTGCAAATGGCTGCCCTGTATGGGGGTGGCCATTTGCAATCGAAAAGAACCAATCAGAGCTGTTCATTTCCATTGCAAATGGCTGTCCCCATAGAGCGTAGCCATTTGCAATCGAAAAGAACAGCTCTGATTGGCTGAAGCTACTGAATACACCATGTGACCTTATGGATGGAGCCACAAGACACATTTGATTCATACATATAGAAACCCACTTTCGGTCCCAGTCGAATAGGAATTTGTGAAGAAATATTTTGATATGCGAACATAGAGGCCCAGTAGAAATCATCCATTGTCTTTGCAGTGTTGCCATTTGGATAGGAGCTCTGCTGTTGTTCACATGTGACTATAGCGGTAGTTCGTGAAATGGTATTCAAGTTACATATTCCAATGATTTTGAGTTTGTGTCAATTTCTGTGATAAATATATGAGGATGATTGTTATATTCTACCTTACTTTAGTTTGAAGTAAATTTGATTTTAAAGTGCTCACTTTCAAGAGATTTTAAATGCAAACATGCAACATTAATTTTGGTAAGCACAGCAAAACTCTGACTCCATAGCCTTCTGCAGTAACAGGTCCTATTAACTTGGCTTCGTATTCCACTTTATATGGTGATATATGTTTGATAAGTGCACCGGTATCTAAGTTAGATATGTGGAATCAAATCTAGATCATTGTTTTGGTTTTAAATATTTGATATTTTCATCGGATTGTGCAGCTTTAAATAGAAGAAAACCGGTTGGTGACAGTTGTAACTAAGAGGAATATGGTCAGAGAGCTAAATCTTCCCACACCTGTACTGATGCTTACACATATTGATGTCTTTAATATGGGTCATGCTGTATTGTAAATATAGGGCGCGCATATTATGTGTAGGTGTGGTTTTAGGAGGGTTATTTGGCGCAACCAATGCATTTCTCTAAAATAGACCAACCATTTCCGTGGATCATGCGCAGTGAACTGCTAGATCTACAGCATAAGTTCTTATCACTGCCGTCAGAGGGCGGGTTGGTGCTGGAAATTCACGGATGACACCTCTTCCACTGAGAATTCTGCACATTGATCTGATCTCAAAGGATTCATTTGTGTAGTGCGGCAAGAGGGTGGGTTAACTGGACGCGGTGGCCGAATGGGTAAGAGTGCTGGTTCGGGGTTCGAGTCCCGACCGAGTGAAACCAATGAATTACCAAATTCCTACATGTTACTACCCAGTCTGGCATTCAACATAACTATGATAGGACAAGAACGGGTTAGCACAATATCAGGTAAATATGACTGAGTGGGATATCAGACCATGGTGCAGGCCATCTGGTCTCCCAGAGAGGCTGCACTATAGGCTCGACCCTGTCACACGTTGGTATCTGTCCTGCTATGGGTATGACATTAGATAGTGCTATCACGTAAAACCCCCAACAAACACACTATGAGGGCTGGTTGATGGTGGAAATTGTCAATAGTACAGCGCCATTTGATACGTCAATCCATTCAGACTCAGTCTCTCATCTCTGGCATGTGGGACTGTGTTTCCCGATAGGGGGCGATGCTAATACAAACCCTCATATAATACTGGGCCTTTTTGTTGTTGTTGGTACATTAGTTGTTTAAGCAGGGGAAATTTCAGTCACAGACGACTGGTCTTCCTCATTCCACTGCTCCTTGCCCTATCCTAGTAATGCCGAGCGTCTGGCTAGGAAGCGACAAGTATCAATTTTTAAGTCATTGGTTTGACTCGACCAGGATTCGAACCCACGATCTACCAACACGGGAGACGGATGCCCTAACTCATTCGGCCATCCTGTCTGGTCTCATGGTGGTGTCATTTAGTCATTATCTTCATATTACCTCCCATCAGATCCCTCTTCACGAAGAAACACATAGTCCTACAAGGAGAACACTTACATGCAATTCTGCTGCTTATATTACCCTGGCTGAAACAAATAGTATCCACGTGGTGGGTGATATTTTGAATATTCTTTGTATTATGCACATGGAAATGTCCCATATAAAATGTACTCAGTCTTTTAAGACCCCAACGAGGCGTTGTTTGGACAGCATAAACCCAGTGGTGGAGGAGGGGGGCGGCGGATGTGATATGTTGCCTCTTTTGTCTCACCACTTATCATTTCAATGGGTTGTACACAAGCATTGTTTGCAATGTTTGCATTGTGGCTGATTCAGCGAGAATGGCACAGCACCCTGCTCCCCTGCCCATAGTGCCTTGGACTCGTCTTCAGGTGGACAGGTGAGTTTATCTCTCCATCCACCCGATTGGCCCACGATATTTCACACCTTCCCCACCGTCGCCCCCACAGCCGGCCGACCCACCATTACTTTTCCAGCTAGCTGGTGATGCGTGAGCTTTCCACCCACAAACCCTACAACTGTCCACGTTTTATTTTGTAGGGCTGGGCCCAGATGCTATCACTCTGTAAATAAATATAGGCCTACTCTTTGTGTATCTTCATTTCCTTTAGATGTTATTCTTTAGCTGAATCATGGATCCTACATCCAGGCACTACAGATATTCATGCATCTCCGTAGCCAGCTATATTGATTATTCTTTGCCTTTTATTTGTTTCATTTTTTAATTAAACATTTGGAATTCAACTTCATAGAAGGGGTCGTCTCAGTCCACTTCTCCTTGCTCTATCCTAGTAATGACGAGTGCCATGCTAGCCAGACACAATTACACATTTATGCAAAGCATTCGTTTGACTTAGCCGGGGTTCAAACCCATGACCTGGCGTATAGAAAGCAGGTGTTGACCTCTTTCGTCCAGGCAGTAAAAAGCTTGTTTTATTGAACGACACCTCTAGAGTGCATTGATTTTTGTATCATTGGCTATTAGGCATCAAACATATGGTCATTTTGACATATTTCTTTGGAGCAAACCTGTTGCCGCCACATAGGCTACTCTTTTCCAAAAGCAGCAAGGGGTCTTTTATATGCACTGTCACCCAGACAGGACAGCAGATATCACAGCATTTGATGAACCAGTTGTGGACCACTGGTTGGAACGGAGAATAGCCAAATTTGCAAATGGATCCACGTAGCAGGATCGATAGGATGATCGACACCTTCACAGGTGGACACTCTACCGCCTGCGCTATGTCCTGATCGGCCAGGTCATCCCTGTTTTCTCCAAACTTATGTGTGTGCCTCTCTTGTGCGCATGATGCAATGAGTGACCACTGAGACAAGTCCTGTGCCGTCCCTATATGAACGTGACTGTTGCTAGGGCGTAACACCCAAACATCATCTAGAAGGGTGAGGAGAAGAAAAAAAGAAAAGGAAAAG
Organism: Branchipolynoe longqiensis; assembly: GCA_030323885.1. Taxonomy (NCBI): domain Eukaryota; kingdom Metazoa; phylum Annelida; class Polychaeta; order Phyllodocida; family Polynoidae; genus Branchipolynoe; species Branchipolynoe longqiensis. Next base: position 42,601,602 of record CM059199.1, on the reverse strand, counting down.
CTGTAGCCGTAATGCGCCGGAAACGGGATAGGTGGCGCTGTGGAGGTAAGCAATAAGCTACTGATTTTGAATTCATGAAAGTGCTGAGTTATTTTCTAACTGAGTGAGCTAATTTTAACCCAGGTCACAAGCCGTGGATGTTGAGAAATATAGAAGTTAATGATTATATAGTATTGTATATGTAGAAGGTGCTAAGCAATATGGGACAAAACTTTGTCCATATTAACGATCAACACACTATCTACTTATGCATTTGCTCATGATAAACTGATTTGTTTTTTACATGGTGTTTCATAATCCCAATAGAATACATATTGATTTGAAGCAAATGTCATTGCGTTTTCAGTGTAACCGTTTCTGTGCTGTTTTGTGTCAATCGTTACTATGGACAAAAAACCAAAGAGTTAGCACCTTTTGAGACAGGCTCATATACATATACAATATGTATATATGATGTATGACACATTATGCGAGTATAAAGATACGTATGGGAATTATTATCATTATTGTTATACTCCCTAAGAGCCAACACTGTACCAGTGGCACGAACTTCGGCCTCCTTGCCTGCACCGGATGTAGACCAGTGTCACTGGCAGGAGTTAGCCAACTGCATTGTTATATATATATATATATATATAAATATATGTATATAATGTATCATATTGGTTATTTATACTAATCCACCAAGCTAATATCAAACATCTCAAATGGTTATGATTACGGTAATAATAATAATGATAATAATAATAAATGTATAATTTCAACATTTATCTCAACTCGTTCCCCCTGTAATAAAACAAAATTATTAAAAGAATATATATTATTGAACAATAATTGATTGAATATCGATGTAATAAATATAAATCAATGCTGGGTACAGCAAAGAAAAGCAGGTAAAATGGAGTTAGGGTCTGCGAATCACAGCAATAGTTGTGGGTGGGGATGAACACAAAAAACAACTACCTCCCCCATCCCAAGTAGAACTATTTCTGGAATGGCCCTAATTAGAGTGTGAGGTTGATGGATGGTCCCAGTTAGGGTTGTGTGTGGGTTCTAGTACCGGCTACTTCTTTTCGGTAGTAGGGTGTAGACTGTCGGGATGAGGTGGATAAGGGTTTAGTGTTTAGACAGAATTTTAACTAGATTGAAGAGACTAACTACTGAGCCAATTTAATATAACCTGTAACTGCTGAAACCTATAGTGTCAGAATTTTGATGTACAGGTTAACATTTATTTCTTATGTTTACACATCACATACCGTATGTGTCCCAATAGAAGCATGCTACCCAATAGAAACTCACCCACCCCCATTTCAAGATTGAAAGCACACATACATTTACGATCAGATTCAGACTGAATGCACATAAAATAAGACAATCTCACTTTATTTCAGAGGCAGGACACAAACAAATACAAATTTATGATCATATTCCGACTGAATGCACATGAAATAAGACAATCCCACTTTATTTCAGAGGCACGACAAAAACAAATCCATGACATTCTTTAACTTTTAATAGACGCACATCCACGTGTCTGCACTTGTGCAGTGCGCATCTTTTGGGACATATACAGTATCTGCAATGTTAACCATTTAAGTTCAAATTTATTTCACACTTAAGTAAGGTAAGCTATCCCGATTAACCTACTATATTTATCCAAAAATAATTAGAGGAATTCTAGCCCATTGGAAAATTTAGTGTTGAACACATGGATATAATGTTGCTTTGTTGTTACATTCAATGATGAAGCGGTGGAAATCTCAATCACAAGTAATTGGTCTTTTATTCCACCGCTTCTTGGAATGACAATTTTAATAATGCAAACCACCAGGCTAGGTAGCGACATGTATAATTTGTTAAATCATTAGTCTGACTTCGACAGTGAATCCCATGATCAACTGCATGGGATTTGGTTGTTGGAGTTTTATGTCCTGGCAACATTTAAGGTCATATCAGGATGGGTACCGACTTGTGACAGTGCACACTCATGGCAACTTTATAGTGCTGCCCCACTGGGAAATCAGGCTGCTGGCACCATGACCCGATATCCCACTCAGTCACATTATCCTGACAGTGAGCTAACCAATCCTTGCCCTATCCTATTAATGCCAAGCGCCAGGCTATAGCGACAAGTATAAATTTGAGAAGTCATTCATTTGACTCGACCGGGAACCAAACTCCTGAGGCCTCTACCGATTTGGCCACCGCGCTTGGTGCTGGGAAATGGGTGCTCAACTCATTCAGCCATCACATTCTTTGACTGCAGACCTTTAATACCTCCTATCGGGTACTTGCCAACAGTAAAATTAACCAAATGTATTTGCCTCAGCTACTCTGCAACCGACCCCATCTCATAAGGAAACGATTCAAATCTTCAACGATTACCAGATAATGGGGTAGCAACCGGACCTTTTTTTCACCAGAGTATGTTGAACAATCAGATGCTACCAAAGAACATTTGTTCTTAGCACTCTTATTAAAGGGTACAGTGGTAGTGGAAATGCTCTATAATACGTATTCCACAGAGCATGCTGCTTAATGATCTATCACCCACATTAGTTCTTCCCACTGCCATCAGATGGCATGTTGGTAGTGGAACTCTTCTATATATACTGTAGTGTATTTGAAGCCTGGATAAGGAGAGTTTTAACTGAATACAACATCCCTTGTTTCGTGACTAATTTTGCTGCGATATATTCGAACCAATTTTCTATTAATTGATCATGAGTTGCTCCCATAGGAAATTAGGCCACATGCGTTTCCTTAAACAAAGAACACGCCCCCCCCCCCCCCCACACACACAACACTACCAACGTCAGCAAAGGCTACGGCTATTCTACTAACAATTTGCTGTGCTCTATTCCATATTTTAATTTCACTACGCCTAGAATAAATACACTCTTATATTGTGGTCTCGGAGCTATGATTTCATTTCGCACTCCACACATGCGATGACAGGACTATATAGGAAATGTGTCAGTTTCATTATATTTTCCTTCTATGATAGACCAGACTGGATGGCCAAATGAGTTGAGCACACATCACCCGTTTTGGGAGATCCTGTGTTCAACCCTGGTCGAGTCAAACCAATGACTTTAAAATGTACACTTGTTGGTTCCTAGTCAGGCACTCAGCGTTATTATGACAGAACAAGGAGTGGTTGGCTCAGTGTCAGGATAATGTGACTGAGTGAGATATCAGGTCATGGTGCTGATGGCCGGGTTCCCCAGTGGGGCAACACTATAAAGTCACCATGAGTGCACACCGTCACAAGCCGGAACCCATTCTGATATGACCTTAGATGTTGTCAGGACGTAAAACTCCAACAATCAACCAACCTTTCTTTGATATCAATGTTGGATGACCTATTTATAGCACTGACCCAGATTTTCTGGCGGAGCCATGCACGCGTTATTGGGGGATGCATCAGACCACAAAACGAGCAACCAAGGGAATGGGGGATGGTTCGCAAATAGACTCCCTGATTTAAAATTCACAACTGGAGGCCATGGCACCAGGTTATTAATGTATAAGGCAGTAGCGGTCCATACTTAATTAGCATCTGGCGCCTTGTTCCGAAGTGCTTTAGTAATCGAGTTTAAATTGGCTTAAAGCTGCATAGTCCAATGACGCATCAACTTTACAAAACGAAAATACCCACCTAGATTTGATTCTGCATATTTAATTTAGATACCGGTGCATTTATTAAGCATTTCTTGCATAAAAGGGCATACTGAGTCAATTTAATAGAGCCTGTTACTGCATAAGCATGAGGTGTCCGAGTTTTGGTGTGCTTGACAACATTACCTTTGCATGTTTGCACTTCAAATATCTCAAAAGTTAGCCATTTAAAATAAAAGTCACTTCAAGGTAAAGTAAGGTAGATTCTATTTCTAGCAATGATTTACTATATTTATCTCAGAAAAATGACAGAAACTCAAAATCACATGACAATGTCCTTTAAAGGAGCAGACAATTAACCGAAGCAACTTTCCTTACTCACAAATCATTATAATCAAACATGACTAGTTGTAATTTGTATAGCTTGAAATAACCTAGTCTCCAGGAGTTATTTAGGGCCCAACAATGGCCTGTAAGTCTGTAGTCAAGCTGTGGTTGTTGCTGTACTCTGTGATGTAGGCTAGGGCATATTACAGACTTGGAAAGTAGTGCAACCCCTACTATCTTGTGTGTGAACGTGTGTGTCGCCTACCGCCCAACTTTGGGCATAGGCCACAAACAAGTGCTCTCCAGTTTTCCCGGTACTGGGCCTTGAGTTTCTTGTTTGTGATTCTGTAACATTGTTCTTTTTTTCGGGGTGGGGTTTTTGCCCCCACGCCCAACCCCCAACCTGGAGGACCAGTTGCTGCTCTTAGTCTCTCCTCTACCACGAGTCCTGCCCGGCTTGGTTAAACCTGCCAGGGGGCTAGCCCCTGCCGGTATAGCTCTCATGATCATGGAGGCACACAAGGCTCCCCACCAAGACAAGGTAGCAACACTTAAAGTAAATTTGAAGTTTTTAAAGTACGATTATAACCTATGTGCATCCAGTCTTCTCTTCATGATGCCACATCATTAGAAATGGTCGAGTCAAACCAATGACTTAAACAATTGATACTGGTCGCTTCCCAGCCAGACGCTCGGCATAATTTGGATAGGGCAAGGACTGGTTAGCTCAGTGTCAGGATATTGTGACTGAGTGTGATATCAGGTCATGGTGATGGCAGCATGGTCTCCCAGTGGGGACGCACTATTCATGATTTGTTTGAAATAATATGGTAGGAATACAAACCCGTTCGTTTTATGCAATTTTCAATCAAGCATTTCAGGATTTTTGGTAATTATCTTCACGGATCCACCTCATATAAATTAACTTCATGATGCGTTGGAAGTTCACATTCCAAATTAAACACCCACCTTCCTGAGCACACACTGCCTCCATTCTCATCAATAATCTGGGAGGATGCCATGCCAGATGTACGACACCGAAAGCAGGGCGATGTATGCTTCTTCCCACAGATAAATCTGTTGCTAAGCAACGGGATGTACCTGGAAATGTTCATGAGAGTTCACAGCACCTGGGCGTGCAATGCTTACAGGGCGGTCGGAGGGGGCGAGTACAAATGGTGACGATGACCTTAGATGTTGCCAGGACGTAAAACTCCACCAACGGTTGAATAAACAGGCGTGCAAATAGGTCGCGTTTTTCGAATATAAACCTATCAGAGAAGCACTAGGTCGAAAACCAGGATCATTATTTTCCTTTGTTTGCATCTGGCGATAACTAACAACTTAGTAAATGTGACCAGACGGGATGGCCGAATGAGTTGGTACATCGCGGGGTCGTGGGTTCGAACCCTGATCGAGTCAAACCAATGACTTAAAAATTGATACTTGTTGCTTCCTAGCCTGGCGCTCGGCATTATTAGGATAGGGCAAGGACTGGTTGGCTCAGTGTCAGGATAATGTGACTGAGTGGGATATCAGGTCATGGTGCTGGTGGCCTGGTCTTCCATTGGAGCAGCACTATAAAGTCACCATGAGTGCGCACTGTCACAAGTCGGTACCCGTCCTGATATGACCTTAGATGTTGCTAGGACACAAGACAACAACAAACAGACAAGCAACAAACTTAGTAAGGGCAACTTGTTTCTCTCATACATCGTATTTAGCAAGTTTTAGTAACAGTAAATCTGAGACTCGCTGGCCAGTAATCTAAGTCAGTGATACATTATTTGTTAAAGCCATAAGGCCCGTGCACAAAATTGATATATACAAACATAAGATGGTATTTATAATAATCAACCTTTCAGGTACACATATCTAATGCCTCCTTTAAAAAGCATGGCTTCAAACCAATAACCACAATGTTGCTCTAAATATATCTTGGGCAAAGCATACTCACAATGCCCTCGTGTCCAGTAGTAACACAGCATTATTGCATGGAATCACGATTGTCTGTGACTGCATAGAAAAAGGGCATCGGAAGTGACACATTTGCACACAGTCTATTGTCATATAATAACGCCAAGGAATGGTGATAGAATAGAGGCTAGAAGGGCACGTGTGTGCTATCATGATACCAGCGCGGTAATATTCTTGGGCAGATGATGGAAAAGTCAAGTGTGTGCTATCATGATATCAGGAACTCAGTATTATATGGTCAGGCAATGGAAGGTGGTCTAGGAGGGGAAGTGTATGTTATCATGATACCAGCTGGGTAATATAATAGATTGCATGGATAGAAACGTCAGGTGTGCGCTATCATGATATCAGGAAATCGGTATTATATAGTCAGGCAATGGAAGGCGGTCTAGATGGGGAGGTGTGTGTTATCATGATAACAGCAGGGAGATCGGCATTATTAGGACGGAGCAGGGACTGGTTGGCTCAGTTTTCACGATAATGTGACTGAGTGGGATATCAGGTCATGGTGCTGGCGGCCTGGTCTCCCAGTGGGGCAGCACTATAAATTCGCCATGAGGCTGCATGGATAGAAAAGTCCGCTATCATGATATCAGGAACTCGGTATTATATGGTCAGACAATGGAAGACAGTCTAGAAGGGGAAGTGTGTGTTATCATGATATCATGATATCAGCTATGTAATATTATAGGTTGCATGGATAGAAAAATCAGGTGTGCGCTATCATGATATCAGGAACTCGGTATTTATGGCTAGCCAATAGCAGGCGGTCTAGATGAGGAAGTGTGTGTTATCATGATACCAGCTGGGTAATATTATAGGTTGCATGGATAGAAAAGTCAGGTGTGCGCTATCATGATATCACAAACTCGGTATTTATGGCCAGCCAATAGCAGGCACTCTAGATAAGGAATTGTGTGTTATCATGATACCAGGTGGGTAATATCCCACCATGTCCCTCGTAGATTAGAGGGACTGCCCCTTGTGTCTTAAAATAGTGGTGGGAGTCATTAAGGTATAACGAGCTAACTTTAATGAGAACCTACTGACATTGCACACCACGTTTGAAAAGCGGCAGCAGTGGCTCCTATTCACAACGCCCATGCAATATATTCCATGTTATCGTTTGGGGGGTGATGGAAAATGGTAGATATTGCGCCTAGTGTGGGAATTGAACCCACATATCTTGCATTCTGGGCCAATGTGCTAACCATTACACGACCTATGCTCCCTGATGTAACCACTATATCTACACCCACCTGTCTACACCCATCTGTCTATATCGCTCATTGCCTGAGAGGTTTATTCAGACTACAACACTCGGACCCTGGAATTGAAAGTCTTTTAAATGGTCATTTAATGCTTACAGTGACATACATATAGGCACTGCACTTACATATGTACATACACAGGGTAGGTTCAGCAACCATACAGTGCATGACTTGTACAGGATCCTGGTCACGGGCACAGTGTCATGGGAGGTGATGGAACATGGGAACTATTGCGCCTAGAGCGGGACTCAAACCCACATCTCTTGCATTCCAGGCTAGTGTGCTAACCATTTCACCACCTAGGGACCAGACGGGATGGCCGAATTGCCGATCTCCCAAAACAGGAGACGGACGCTCAACTCAAAATGCCGAGGTCAACCAAAGATTATTACTCTTCAGCAGGAGTGCTCATATCAAGTGTGAGATTATTTTGTACCATTCAATAATAGCCTACATGCTCCAGTCGCCAATGGGGACAACACTAGCTATATTGCATCGGATGCAATGGTTGGTTGGGTTGGTTCGTGGAATTTTACATCCTGGCAACATCTAAGGTCATATTAGGGTAGGTACCATCTTGTGACAGAGCATATTCATGGCAAATTTATAGTGCTGCCCGACTGGGAGACCAGGCCGCCAGCACCATGACCTGCTATCCCACTCAGTCACATTATGCTGACAATGAGCCAACCGATCCTTGCCCTCTCCTAATAATGCTGAGCGAATGGTTAGGAAGCGACAAGTATAAATAAGTCATTGGATTCACCCGACCAGGATTCAAACCCGTGCGTATGAATCCCACGATCTACCAAAACGGGAGACGGACGCTCAACTCATTCGGCTATCCCGTCTGGGTCGGATGCAATCTGACAGCTTCAATTATTAACTCAGCTGCCATCCAATAGTGATATGGCTGTCAATAAATATCCCTTCCTGACACTGCACCGACAGCAGACAGCATTTAACGTCGCGTTTATTTTCCCACTTCTGTATGCAAACGCAGTTTCAAGAAACACCTGCCACATTGTGGTGGGTACATTTCCTTCCCATCCACAATTTAAAGAAAGAACTTTGCACTTGTCAGGTATAAATCCTATATGACACCTGTCTGTGCACTTAAGACTTTACAATTACCGTCTATAAGAATAGAAGACTGCCACCCTCCCTCACACACACTCACACATCGTGGACTGTGAAAGGGCCGACCGACATTTGGCTGGCATATATTTCACTGATGGACATTTCAATGAATATCTATCTACCCAAATAGACATATATAGTCTTTTTAATTTGGTTGTTATCTTTATTTGTTCTTTTTAACGTTGTTTGTTATTTTTATTTCTTCTTTTTAATGTCTGTCGGTGAAATGTCCATCATTGAAATGTCTGTCGGCCAACTGTCTGGGCCCCCCCCCCCCCACACACACACACATACACACCTAATCGCTGGTCCAACATCTGTTCGAGTGGCAGCACTGTGTGGCATTCATCAGAGAACGCACATCCAAACACGTCGCTGTAATACTATAATACGGGGATAAAAAGAAGACCATTTGCAGATGTAAGAAGCGGTATTACTACAGACGGTCGCCCTTTATTGTTGACAAGGGAACCTGTAGGATTTAGATGCAGTAGTCAGTGAGTCAATCTGCTGAGATGATATTTAGTATTATCCTTGATGCATTACAAGGGTAAAATGAAAAATACTTTACCATTGCAATAAGGCTGTCACAAACCTTTGTTTTGCCGAAAAAAATAGTTTACCCCCGCCCACCCACCCCCCCACACACACCTTTAAAATAAACCCAAGCACACACCGACCAATAATATATTGTGTTTGAATGAGATTTTCTCACGAAAATTAGTCTAGATCATATTTGTTAATTAATTATCGTAAATTCTCTCTCACTATCTCTCTTTCTCTCTCAATCTGTACCTTTCTATGTTTCTGCCTCTCTCTCCATAGAAAGTTTCCCTCCTTCGTACAATACATCCCGAAGTAATATGACTGCGTATATCATCTTCTGCTAATGAGACCAGATGGAATGGCCGAATGAGTTGAACGTCGGTCTCCCGTTTTGGTAGATCGTGGGATTCGAATCCACGTGTAAAATATTCCGATAAAATGCATTCGTGGGGAATGTGAAATGGTCTATAAAGGATTACAAATGGTCTATAAAGGTAAATGATGTATAGGGCCAGGTGCATGAATGTATTTATGTAGTAGCTGGTGACTCTTTACTTGTAGTCAATAGTCATTGTGTATTAAATAGATAGTGTGAGAGGGGCACTACTGTTAGTGTGGAAGGAGCTCAAGAGCTATACTCACTACCCCCTCCTCCCAACTGTTAGTCACGGATCACCACACACACACACAGCACTGTTCATTGGTGGACCTAGATATGCTTGTTGCTGATTGGAGATCATGGTCAGGTGGTTTGCCATATCAGATCCATGTACCACTATATAATAATAAACCTGAGGGTACAATCTCTCACTCTACTTTCACTCTTTATACTCTTCCTTTCTTTCCTTGCCTGTATTGATTTCCTATTAGCCTGCCTACACAACTAAAGCTGCCAGACGACGACTTTACATAATGGCGACCGTACGACAAGTTGAAACCGACCGGGTTTAGAAGGTAAAAATTAGTTGACTTTGCATAACATTGACTGTGACAAGTTGTGAACGTTAAATTGTTAACAATTACAAATTGACGTATTATAACCGACGACTATATACTGTAAAGACGGATACGACTTTATAAATTAGCTACGGACGAGTTTCATTGACACTGTATAGGTAGTAATGCTTCGCGTGACGATCTGGTTGTCTTTGAGGATCGGACGTGGATGCCGAGGGTGCTTCCGGTGTCCATGACGTCGGCCCCAATTAGTGTGTGCCTTGGGTCACGAGAGCGTCCCATGACCAGGATGTTTCCTTGTCGGAGGATGGTGTAAAAGCCTATTAGTAGTGCTGCCATGAGGACCTTGCGGTAGGGCCCGCGGCACGGAAGTAGCTGATGACGTTGTCGAGGTCCAGGATAGTGATGGGCGGGGCCTGTTTGGGTTTGTGGTGCGATGATCGGGCCACGCCTCTCTTGACGATCGACACGGGGTAGGTGTCGAATGCCACCGGAGAGCCTCCTCTGAGGCGGACCCAGGTATGCGTCCCACTTATGTAGTTGTATACCGCCGAAGGTGATCTGAGTTTGTCATTCAGGGAGGCGATCAGGGACATGAGGTTGAACTGGTCCGGGCGCCCGGGCGCCTGGGGTCGTAGTGGTTTCGGTGGGCGTGGCGTAGGTAGCGTGCTACTTGACGCCCTTTGTTCCGCCACGTCCCGAGGGCCATTCCCGAGGTGAAGAGCGTCATCACCCGTCGATGTTCTTCTTGTTCTTGAGGGCCTGGGAAGATAAGAGGCAAATATAGATTATCTTCCCAACTACAGCTGCCAGACGACGACTTTTTAGACAGGTTCGAACCCTGGTCGATTCAACCGAATTACTTAAAAATTGAATATTTTTGCTTTCTAGCCATGTGCTTGGCATTATTATGTTGGGACAATGACTGGTTGGCTCAATGTCAGGATAATATGACTGTGTGGGATATCAGGTCATGCTGCCAGCAACCTGGTCTCCCAGTGGGGCAGCATTATAAAATTGCATCCATATATCCATGTAAACTCTGTCTATCTTCTCTGTCTGGGGTGTCCCTGTCTGACTTTCTCTGTAGGGTAGTGTGTCGCAACACTGCTTGTCCTGAACCAAGGCCAGTTTGCGAGTGCTGCTGCTGCTGGTAAAATGAGATGTGATGGATTCAGCCTGCCACTTAACTCACTTTGAAGCCTGCCAGGCTGTAATGCCCACCAGACACCTCCCTCGTGAGGCAGGCGTCGGCAGTCTGGTCGGCATGGAGTAGGTATGTATCATCTCAGGAGATTTAGCTGATGTCAGCAATTTTCGGGAATCCGCCATTGACGATATCTCTTTTTGTTCTAATACCATTGGACGGTTTCAGAATTTGAATATAGTTCTCGGCTACAGGTTGGTTGGTTGCTTGTTAGAGTTTTAGATCCTGGCAACAATGACTTGATATCCCACTCAGTCACATTATCCTGACACTGAGCTAACCAGTCCTTGCCCTATCTTAGTAATGCTGATCGACAGACCAGATAGTGACAAGTATCAATTTTGTAAGTCATTGATCTGACTCTGTAGGCTTGCAAGCTCCCGACCTTCCGCACGGGAAGCCTGCGCTCTGTCGATTCGGCCACCATGTCCGGTGGCCTGTCATAGAGACAGTGTTGTTGGGGTAGCTATGGGAGTCGCAATAAGTTCAGTTTGGGTTGTCTGGTAGGCATTAAGGCAGCGCACGCTGATAGATCTGCACTACACAGCTAGATTCACGGCCTTACTTAAAGTTGCATAGTCAGATGGTTTTGAGTTTCTGTCATTTTCTGACATAAATACACTAAATTGATCGTTATAATCTACCATACTTTAGTCTGAAGTAACTTTTATTTTAAATGGCTAACGTCTGAGATATTTGAAGTGCAAACATGTAAGATTAGTTTTGGCAAGCACTCCATAGGCTTCTGCAGTAACAGGTTCTATTGAATTGGCTTGGTATTCCCTTCTATGTAGCAACAAAGGCTTAATAAGTGAACCAGCATCTATATTAGATATGTAAAATCAATTCTAGATAATTGTTTTGTTTTTGAAAATTTGATGCTTGATCGGACTATGCAGCTTTAATAGATGAATAGATGTCCTAATCAAGTACCATCTCCTCTGATTAGTTTTATCTGATTTCGCCTCTCACATGGGAGATGCATAGAAGACCCTGCTAATGGCGATTCAAGTGTGGCAGACATACACATCTATATAGTATGTACATATATTTAAGTTCAATACATGTTGGGTGGTTGTTGGAGTTTTACATCCTGGCAACATCTGAAGGCATACCAGTACAGGTACCCACTTATGCCAGTACACACTCATGCCAACTGTATAGTGCTGCCCCACTGTGCGACCAGTTCGCCAGCACCATGACCTGATTTCCCACTCAGTCACATTATCCTAATACTGAGCTAACCAGTCCTTGTCATATCCTAGTAATGCCAAGCACCTGGCTCGGTAGCGACATGTATCAATTTGATAATTCATCGGTTTGACTCGACTGCGAACCGAACTCCCGATCTCCTGCACGTGAGACTCGCGCTCTACCGATTCGGCCACCGCGCCCGGTACGTTCATTACTGAGAGACGATACCACTGTGGCGCCACTGGTTAATTTATTTGTTGGGTGTTTACCTCCTAGCAACACTTAAGGTGATAGCAGTATGGGTACTGAATTTTGACAATGTGCAGTCATGGAAACTTCATAGTGCTGCGCCACTGGGAGACCAGGCCACCAGCACCATGACCTTCCATTCAGACACATTATCCTGATACTGAGTTAACCAGTTATTACCCATACCTATTACTGCCAAATTTGCTTCCATTAATTACCATTGCTTACTATGGGTAAATACTTGGTAGGTTCCACTTCCTTTCCAAGGTGACTGGCCACTTAATCATCTTTGTCAGAGTGTGCCCTGATGAGCCACATCATCTTGCTGTTACACCTTCAAAGCTATTGATTTTCTAACTCATCTGCTGCTCCAGTCTTCATGCACTTGAAGGGGTGACATCCACTGACCACATCGAAGGATGATGAAAATATCATGGACAAAGAAGATCACCAACAAAGAATTCTCAGAAAAATTAAAAATAAGAAATGCTTGTTTGCCACTATACAGACAAAGAAACTTATTTATTTTGGCCACATCATTCGTCAGAGTTCAATATACCATACATTGTTGGAAGGGAAGGTGAATGGCAGCAGAGGGAGAGGGAAGCCAAGAACATCATGGTTTACAAATATTTCACAGTGGACAGGCTTCAATTATTCACCGTCTATCAGAACAGCACACCATCGGGACAAGTGGAGAACCATTTCATCCAACCCTCGACTAGAGGACGGAACTATTGATTGATTGATTGATTACTGCCAAGCGAGGTAGCAACAAGTGTAAATGTTATAAGTCACTGCTTTCACTCGGCCTCGATTTAAACCCCAAACTCCCGCATTAAAAACATCCACACACATTAGAAATATTAAAATATCGCCTAAAATGATATCACCATATGCACATCCAATGCCTTGGCACTGACAAAGAATTTCATATGATGAGTGAAATATGAAAAAAACTAAACTGAACAAAATAAATAGCTGAAATGAAAAACAAAAATATAATAATAAAGGAAAACATGGCTTGTCCGCCGGACTCTCACTGTTACTTCCGGTTCCGGCCCGTTTTTTTATGTATCCACTCCCGAGGCTCTTAATTTGTGAATAATTAATTATTTGTGTCCACAACATGGGGTTGGAGGGAGGGGGACTGGCTGGTGAGGGGGCTGAGGAAGGGAAGGGATATGGTGTGTCAGGGCTTTTAGCCCAAAGTTAGCTACGGTAGCATTAGGTACCAGCAGTCACCTTTTAGATATGGGCAGGTAATTAAGGTTAAGCATAATTAAATGCTAGTTAAATGCAGAATAATACAACAAACAGACAAATTCTATCTTGTTTACTTTTCAAGATATTCACATTTTAACATTTATTTCTTTACTTGAACACAATTTGCCTTTAACACCGAATGAAGCACAAGGTGTGTTTTTGTATTCGGCATAATTTGATTTTGCTTTATATATATGTCTATCCTATATCAAATTGTGCATGTTAACCTAACATGACTAATTCGCGGGGCGGAGACTGGCCACCCTGACTGAACCTCCGACCCCACATGCCTCCAGGGGAAGGAACACCCATACCCACACCGTTGATGGTGCCACCTAGCGTAAAGGTGGAACCCCCTCCACCCATTACAGGAGGAGGCAGGCCCGCCTCCCGCCAAAAACACCACGTGACCGATTCAAACCCAAACCGCCTCCATGGCCACAGAACTCCTCCAGCGCTGATCGGATAACTTCACCACCTAACTTCACCCACCCACACCTCAAACGAACAAGTAACAGGAAGGATTAAGGGCTCGAATCCGGCCCACGATTACCATCACTGGACCGATATCCCCTAGGGACGAATGCACAAAAAACACTCCGACTAGCACCCGTACCATAATGCCTGACCTTAATGGAACAAACGAAAAATGAAATAAAAACCACTGTATGGTAAGCTGTGTCCGCCCTTAGTGAATTAAAGCTCATTTAGTGGTCTTTTGGATAGGATTGATTAATAACTAGTGTAACTAATGGCAATTCAGCACCAAGTGAAACAAAACCACACGCTTTCGTACTTGTTCTGATTAATGTGATGCAAAAGAATGTGCTAATTAGAAAAAGTGCCTGCAATAAAGTTCGCTTTTGATGTGTTATCTTAATATTCAGCGCAAGTAATTGTGGTATCAAAATAAAGATTAAAGCTTTAGTTCATTCACCGTACTTTCTGGGTGTTTTTACTTTAGACATGCATCCAAATATGAGTGCTTAAGAACTAGCAATATTTCAAGATTTTCATACTTTCTTCTCATGTTACAGTATAACCGCGTTAAACCAAGCTTGGTTAAACAAAACGATTGGTTAATCCAAACTATTTTTGGTGGCCAGGCAAATACTACCATTTATCATATAAATAAGTTGGGTAAGCCAAAGTCTGTTAATCCAAATTATCAGTTAATCCAAACAAAATTGTCAGACCCCAGACCACTCTGGTATGGTTAAACCAAACACTCATGTGGTTATAAGGTCATCTGAGACCCCACTGACTTTTTTATATGATAAATGGTAATATTTTGACAGGCCGCTGAAAACAGTTTGGATTAACTGATCGTTTGGTTTAACCAAGCTTGGTTTAATGGGGTTATAATTTACTGACATAAAAAACAATAATCAAAGTGTCCACATACATTGTATATTACATGTGCAATACACACTTACTCAAAGTCAAAGTCAAAGCCAAAGCTTGGTTAAACCAATGATCGGGTAATCCAAGCAAATTTATACAGTCCCTTCAATTTTAGTTTAACGGGATTATACTGTATCTAAGTTATGCCGATGACTAGTTAGTAACACTTAGGTACTAGCTGAAGCCAGTTCTGTAATTAGCAACCATGGAGCCGTCCTATGAGAGGCGGGATGAAATTCCCTCCTCATCCCCATTCCCATAGCAGAAAACCCCCCCAAAAGACACTCTTCCTGATAGGCGGGTAGGAGGAAGGAAAGCAATATCACACCACCTGTACCATGTGACTTTGTCAAATGCTAACCAGAGAGTAGGAATAATTAAAAGAACTTTCCATCGCCTCAACAAGAACAATTTTCTCATTCTATTTAAGTCTCTTGTTAGGCCAATTTTGGAATACTGTCCACAAATTTGGAGCCCAATTTTTCGGAAAGATATTCTGGAGATCGAAAAGGTTCAGAGACATGCAACAAAATTAGTTGCAGTTATAAAGGACTTACCCTATGAACAAAGGCTTAGGGAATTGAAAATTTGTACCCTTTCCTACAGAAGGAAAAGAAGTGACGTAATTGAAGTATTTAAAATTATGAAAGGTTTTGATGAAATAGATATGAACCAATTTTTCACCTTGAATAAAAAAGAAGGCAGTCGGGGCCATACTCTCAAACTAGTAAAACCAAGAGCCATTTCAAAGTTAAGGCAACACAGTTTCTCAAACAGGATCATAAATATATGGAACAGTCTCCCACAAAATGTTTTTGATGCCGAGTCAATAAATTCATTCAAGAATACATTAGAACAAGTATGGGCTGATGATCCCGGGAAATTTGACCCCTTATTTACCACATGCTACTAATTATTCCTTGTGTTGCTTATTTACTTGCATTCAAGCAAAAATGAGGGACAAATAAGTGTTCACACTTCCTGTCTACCATTCGCTATTTCGCTATTATTTCGGTATAACACCAGCCTTATTCAGTCCAGAAAAAGAGTTCAATTTACATGTGTTGCATAGGACGTCACACTGCCTTTGACTGGCTGTGGTGTTGTCAGCTAGTGTGATGTGGTGGGATGAAAAACGTTAGTGATGTTGGAGTGGTATGTCCTGGCAACATCTAAAGTCATATCAGGACGGATACTGACTTGTTACAGTGCACACTCATGTCGACTTTATAGCACTGCCCCACTAGGAGACCAGGAAGGCTGCCAGCAGCACTACACTGATATCCCACTCAGTCACATTATCCTGACAGTGAGCCAAACCTATCCTTGCCATATCATAATAATGACGAGCACCTGTCTAGGAAGCGACAGGTATACATTTTTATATCATTGGTTCTACTCGACCAGGTTTCGAACCCGTGATTTCAAATTCCTCAATCTACCAGAACGGGAGATGGACGCTCAACTCATGCGGCCATCCCGAATAATTAGAACACTGTTCAGACATGATTTATTGTCGTTGGGTAGTCATTACTGGTTAGCAGATTCCTTCCCTAGAGACTGGCTTTAATTATAATGGCTGTCGGTGCGAAGACTGGGTCCCTGGTCAGTCTGAAAACCCTGCGGACTACAATGTACCCAAGGAGTGAAGTTTTTATTTTTTATTTTTTTTATTGAGGCTGTATTTATACTGTCCATAGCATATAAGCCCGGGTACCCAGGCTTGTTTTCAATGCTGGCCAGTTGTAGTGTTGGTGTTATCTTACCACACAGTGGCTGCTGATAAGGTATTTGATTGCCTGCATTTCAGTAGCAGATAGATAATTGGTTGGTATGGTTAATAGCCTATGTTATTTTTGGGGGGATTTTCTTGGTATATATGTATTTATTTTTATACTCTTATTACTAGACTAGCCTACTCCTATTTACATATCATAGGCTTGTACGTAGCTGTGTGGTGTGTTATCTGGCTACTTTTGGCATGGTTACCTTCCATTGGGCATCCCGCTGGTGGGCCATGACATATCACATGCCCCTTTGCAGTGCAGCTTACTGGGGGTTTCCTAGCCTTATTTTGCACAGATATTTTTGTAAGTTTTTAGGTCAGGAATTTGTCGTTCCTTTACCGTTTGGGCATTCCAGTGACTGCAATTAATCAGTCATAGCGAAAAGTTTCCAGCAGAATACAAATTCATGATAGACAATGTCTGTAGCCAATGCCATGTGGACACTAGCCGATAACGCCGATCGAGCCCGGTGACTTGATCGTGAATGAGGCGGATAGTAATAAGGCACAGTGAAGTTTTCGATGATCCATATGACCAATATGCGCAATGTTGATAATCTTCCTCAGTAGACCCGTACTGATATAACCTTAGATGTTGCCAGGATGTAAGACTCCAACAACCAATCCTCAGTAGACAATATCTCATCATCATCATCATCATCATTAAACCCTTAACAACAAGGGTTGTTGTGGCACCAGTGATTACTTTTCAAACAGTTTTCTTCAGTTTCCCTGTTATCCACTTCCCTCTGGGACTTGCCAAATTCCGGGAGTGCGACGTAGCTCAGGCGGTAGAGTGTCCGCCTGTGAAGGTGTGGGTCATCTGAGCGATCCTGCTCGCTGGATCCATTTGCAGTTTGGGCTATTTTCAGTTTCAACCAGTGGTCCACAACTGGTTCATCAAAGGCTGTGGTATGTGCTGTCCTGTCTGTGGGAAAGCGCATATACACAAACCATTGCTGCTTATCGGAAAGAGTAGCCTATGTAGCGGCAGCAGGTTTCCTCAAATGAAATATGTCAGAATGACCATATGATTGATGTTCAATAGCCGATCATGAAAATGAATGTGCTCTAGAGGCGTTGTTAAATAAAACTAACTTCTTACCAAACTCCAGGCAGGTCGGGCCAGGCATGTCCATTCCCTGATGTTGCCTTCCCACCTCTTCCTTTGTCCACCTTGTTTTTCTTCCCCCTTTCGAAGATTCGGGACGATATCTAACAATCAACTTAATATCTTTGTCTCAGAAAAATTACAGGAATTCAAAGCCATCGGAGTATGCAACATTAATTTGACAAAATAAAATATTCACAGACCATGTTAATTTCACATGTCGCCTTACGTTACCGATACCCGGTCCCGATTGAACGGATGGACGAATTAGTAGAGCGCCTCCTCCCCATACCAGAGGTCGTGGGTTCAATACGCGGCCGAGTGAGGCCAATGACTTTCAGAATTGGTACTTGTTTCTACCTGTTCTGGGCTTGGGCATTAGATGGCCAGGGCAAGTGTTGGGTTGTTCCATATGAGTATAACATGACTGAGTGAGATATCGCGTCATTGTGACGGCGGCATGGTTTAGCAATGGCGGCAGCACTATACAGTCGCTAAGGGTGCGGAATATGTCTAGTTGCTATCCGTCCTGATATGAGCATAAATATCACTAGGGTGTAAGATCCAAATATACCGCGATGGCGGAAACGGTAGAGCGATCGCTTCCCGTGCGGAAGGTCGTGAGTTCGAATCCCAGCTGAGTTAAACCACTGACTTATACAATTGATACTTGTCGCCACCTGGCCTGGCGCTCAGCATTAATAGGATAGGACAAGGACTGGTTAGCACAGTATCAGGGTAATGTGACGGTAGCCTAGTCTCCCATTGGGACAACACCATAAAGTAGCCATTAGTACGCACTGTCACAAGTCGGTATCCATCCTGATATGATATTAGATGTTGCTAGGATGTAAAAAACAATAAACAGCAACGACATCCAACAATATTTGTCATGTTGCACCGATTCGCGATTACCGATTAGCGACACCCACCCACAGTACACAGAAACAACCACCAGTCTTTTGAAATTGGGCTTGTTATAAAGTTGGTTGGATGGTTTTTGGAGTTTAGCATCTTGGCAACATCTAAGGTCATATCAGGATGGGTACTGACTTGTGACAGTGCACACTCATGGCAACTTTTATAGTGCTGCCCCACTGGGAAATCAGGCTGCAGGCACTATGACCCGATATCCCACTCAGTCACATTATCCTGACACTGAGCCAACCAGTCCTTGCCCTATCCTAATAATGCTGAGTGCCAGGCTAGGAAGCGAAAAGTATCAATTTTAAAATCATTGATTTGACTTGACCGGATTATGCCACCTCAGCCGGTGTGTTTTGAAGTTGATTCAGATATAAAACACTCAGGGTGACCTGCCATCAGTCGAAACCTGCTATTTTGGTCGCTACCAGTTGGAAAACTCATTATTTCCTTTCAGACAAACCGCAGACGGGCACCTGATGTTGCGTCCCGTGTTCTCTTGTTATATTTAGCTGGGAAGGCCTTTGTCCATGAACCAAATTTGTTTTGTATTCAGATACTACATTATATATGATATTGTAGTAGTCTGAACATGAGCTCTACTACCATGCGGTAGCAGCGGAGACTACGCCCTGCACCAGCGCAGTACCTACGCACTGCGCCAGGTGGCGGCATGGGTAGCCACCGGTCAGACCCCAACTGGGCTGACCTCTACTGTGTGTGGCTGACCCCCCCCCCCCCCCCCCCCCACACACACACCCTATAGAGTCGATGTGGGATCTGGCGAGTCAGGGGGCGGGTCAGACAACTACTGACGCCGCGAAGAGCAGAGGGTTCAATAAACCAAGGGTGAAGCGTACACTGAATTGAATCTTGGTGTTCTTCTCTGTGGGTCGGAGGGCCGTGGGCCACTACAATATATATATACTATTGTCGCAGGTTAACGCCTATGTGTAGGTTAATGCCTACCCCCAACTTGGCCAATATTTCGTAAACGCCCACCCCTTAAAGGCCCATGTGTGGGTAAACGCCCACCCCTCACTTCAGTGATTTCCCAATTTAAATGCCCAGGGGCCGTATGCATGGGTTGGAGCTACGCATAGCCGGTGCTACACGCTAACTCTGGGGTAGCTATCCGTGGCTAGGAGGGCCTTGGTTAATTAGGTCAAGCCACATGCACCAATGTCCAAGCCGGGGGGGATAGCTAACCTTGAAGTTATTTATAGATTTGGGAATTCCCTTGATTCAACAATATGAATAACGCTGGCAATGCGGCATGGTTAATATCGGTTCGAATTTAGGGTTAAATTGATAACAATTTCACTTATGTCGTACGTAATTCTGTTAAATATGACAGCATTGAATAGATTTGGGCCTAATATATTGCCGCTGATGCGGCAGTGGCAATCTGTTTTGTTGATATTCGACAGTATGGATATCGACGTCCATGCGGCGGCGGCGATTTGTTTACTTTACATTCGTCGATTCGACAATATGAATATCGCCGCCGATGCGGCGGCGCCGTTAATATCGGTTCTAATTTAGGGTTAAATTGATAAAATTTCACTTATGGTGTATGTAATTCTGTTAAATATGACAGCATTGAATAGATTTGGGCCTAATATATTGCCGCCGATGCGGCGGCAGCGATCCGTTTTGTTGATATTCGACAGTATGGATATCGACGTCCATGCGGCGGCGGCGATTTGTTTACTTTACATTCGTCGATTCGACAATGTGAATATCGCCGCCTTAATATCGGTTCGAATTTAGGGTTAATTTGATAAAATTTCACTTATTGAGTATGTAATTCTGTCAAATATGATAGCATTGAATAGATTTGGGCCTAATATATTGCCGCCGATGCGGCGGTTGCCTTCTTCACACACCGGGAACCAGCAACCCTTTTTACTGGTGAGCCTGTTCCTGGCAAGCACATCATTCTGACAATATCGCCGCCCATTCGGCGACTGCAGCGGTTTGTTTAGTTTAGATTCGTCGATTCGACAATATTAATTTCGCCACTGATTTAGCGGCAGCGTTAATATCGCTTCGAATTTAAGGTTAATTTGCTGAAATTTCACTTACTGAGTATGTAATCCTGTTAAATATGATAGCATTGAATAGATTGAGATCCACACATGCACACTAAATGGTCCGGGTAGCCCGTTACCCCTGCTCTGAAAGTAGTTTAGCTTAGCCTAGGCTACGGTCGGTGGCTAGTGCTGGCACCGGTTGATGCATACAGATTTTCCACCGTTAGCCGTGTGGAGCCAGCCAAACCACGGTTATGGCCCTAACACTGGCTCATGCATAGGGGCCCAGGGCGATAACCCGCGAGAATACAACCATACTCTCTATATATATTGTCATATGGATGATGAAAATGGGAAATATTGCACCGAGAGCAGGATGTCAAATGTGCAATTGCCATTCCAGTGCTAGCATGTTAACTATTACACTACCTAGGTTCCCTGATTCAATCACCCTATCTACCACTACCTGTCTATGTGGCTCCTTACATGAGAGGTCAGTGCAGATTACAACACACCCAATAAGAAGAGCTATTTTCCAAAAGGCAATAAGCGCCAATCCATGCCTTGGAAAAGAGCTCTTCAAATATACCAGATCCCCGATTGCAACAGAAGGACTTTCGGGAGGTTGTGTGTGGCGGTGAGGAGAGGACTCCCATCACATTGTAAAATATTCCGATAAAACGCAATGGTGGGGAATGTGAACTGGTCTATAAAGGATTACAAATGGTCTATATGGCCTATATATAGGGGCAGGTGCATGAATGTATTTATGTAGTTGCTGGTGACTCTTTACTTCTGGTTCATAGTCATTGTGTATTAAATAGATAGTGTGCGAGGGGCACTATTGTTATTGTGGAAGGGCTCAAGAGCTATAATCACTACCCCCTCCCCCCAACTGTTAGTCACAGATCACTACATACACACACAGCAAGGCAGGTGCAGTCCAAGAGCCACAAGGCATGGTGGTGGTGGGTAGATCACAGTAGCCATGGTGACACAAGAATGCTTACTGTTCATTGGTGGACCTAGAAATGCTTATTGTTCATTGGAGAGCATGGTCAGGTGGTATGCCATATCAGATCCATGTACACCTATATAATAATAAACCTGAGGGTGCAAGCTCTCACTTTTTTCTTTCACTCTTTATACTCTTCCTTTCTCTCCTTGTCTGTATTGATTTCCTATTAGGCTGCCTACACAACTACAGCTGCCAGACGACGACTTCACAACATGTCTCATTACTTATTCAAAAAACACATTATACATATAATCAAATTAGACTACTCACATTACATATCTCATTATTTATCCTAGAAGCACATCATGTATATAATCAAATTAGACTACTCATATACCATGTCTTATTACTTATTCCAAAAGCACATAATAAATATATATGTTTGTGATGTATAAACAGTATGCGAGTGTAAAGATGCGGAACAGATTATTGTTATTATATTATTGTTATATATTATTATATTATAGTACTAGCCAATGGGCACTCTCAATCTATTTGCTCCTTACTCAAACAGGGACTGGTGACGCCAGCCCTGACCCAACTACCTGTGCTCCCACTGTCACATGGGCCAGACGGAATGCCCGAATGAGTTGAGCGTCCGTCTCCTGATTTGGGAGATCGGGTGATCCGAACCCATGGTTTCGTGGGTTCGAACCCTGGTCGAGTCAAACCGATGACTTAAAAATTGATACTTGTGGCTACTTAGCCTGGTGCTCGTAATTATTAGGATAGGGCAAGGACTGGTTGGTTCAGTGTCAGGATAATGTGACTGAGTGGGATATCAGGTCATGGTGCTGGCGGCCTGATTTCCCAGTGGTCAAGGTCAGTGTAGACTAACACATAAGTATAAATGAACATGTTGTTAATCAAGAGATGTCCTGAATGGAAAAAGTTAATTATTTTAATTATTTATCAGTATCTGTCATCCCAGAGAGGCAGCCCGATACTGATGTAATTAGTTTTATGGGCTTTAATAATGAGTTTTAGATATTATATTGCAGCATAAATTAAATGCATTTTTTATTTGCCTAGCAGGACATTTAATATGAAGCGACCATATTATGGTTGGGAAACAGAGGAGTGAAATGTGGCTTAAAATGGGGGAACATACATTTCCATGCATAGGCAGATTTCAGCTTATATCACACACATGGTTGATAATTATATGCTTAATGATGATCAAAATGGTACCAAAGTAGTAGGGCAATGAAGACTTTCCTGTATTCTACGTGCAACAGTGTGTAAAGTCTACTGCTCAAAGCTGTGGTTGTGTAGGCATGCTATAGTGAAATCAATACAGGCAAAGAGAAAGGAAGAGTATAACGTGTAAAGGAAGAGCGAGAGCCAAACCCTCTGGTTTATTATTTATATGGTACATGGATTCAGTGTTGAGTATCACCCCACCCTATTCTCCCAATGAGAAACAAGCATTCTTAGCTCCACCAATAGGGATCCAGCATTCCTGGTCCCCATGGTTACCAGGGATCTGCCCACCACCACCAAGCTGTGTGGCTACCCTGGCCACCACCTGCCTTGAGCCTGAGTGTGGTGATCCTGACTAGCAGAGGAGGGAAGGGGTAGGTTCTGAGTGCTCCTTACACACAGTCCTGCCAGCACCACTATGTCTATTTACATCTCAATCAGGCACCACCAGCACTACATATACATATACATGCACCTGGTCACATATACGCGATCAATAATAGAACATTTCCATTCCCCCACCAATGCATTAAATCGGAATATTTTACAAGTGTATAGTCCCCAGTATCCTTTCTCATCCCCTCTCAGTCGACATGTTTGGCATCGACAGTCCACAGTTGAGTCCAGGAAGTTACAGTAAGATATATCCAAATATATAACATCCTATCATTGTAATGGGAATACAATCTATTATATTTAATTGTTTGCTTTGCATATTCTACAACCGGACGCCGTGGACGAATCGGTAGAGCGCAGATCTCCCGTGCGAGAGATGGGGAGTTCGATTCCCAGAGGAGTAAAACCAATGACTTAGAAAATTGATACTTGTCACTTCCTAGCTTAGTGCTCAGCATTAATAGGATAGGACAAGGACTGGTTAGCTCAGCGTTAGGATAATGTGACTGAGTGAGATATTGGGTCATAGTGCTGACAAGCTAATTTCTTAGTAGGCCGACACTATACATACAAGTCACCATGAGTGCACACTGTCACAAGTCGGTACCATAGATGTTGCCAATACGTAAACCTCCAACAACCAACCAACCAGAAATCAGTTGCGCAGCAGAGGAGCAGAGAAAGTCTCGATGTGTTACAATGATGTGTGGTGGGGTGTGTGTGGGGGTCTGCGGGGGTAGAGGCGGAGAGGAGCCATGGGACTGCTCCCGCTCTATTCATAACTAAAGGCCCTGTCACACTACGACATACGGCATCAGCGCGTGCTGAACATTAGAAAATTTGCCAGTACGCCGGCATTCGTCAAACTTTTCAGTGGCGGGGGATAAAAATGGGCATATACACAACATACACACAACATACATAACATATGCAGAACATATCTCTGATCTATTGCTAGCATATGAGAGCGTTCATGTGCCTTGCAAAACGTTCGCAAAATGTTCACAAAACTCTCGCATACACTCACAGAATGCTGACCAACATTACATATGTTACTCCATTGCTAGAAGTATGGCGTATACGTTAAATACGCTGGAGATATGGCAGGTATATTTTCGTAATATGTTAGGAGTATGTAATCCATCCGTTGGCAGTACATGGACTGTACGTGGACTGCACATTCCCACCGGCTGAACGTATGGCTAACATGCAGTAACATATACCAACCTATCTCTATCATACTCCCAATGTATGCTGACATATCCCAAATGTACATGCTGCATATGTTCAACATACAAACCACACATTTACACACATTGGACATTTTGAGCTTGCACAACATTTTTCCGAGCTTCGACGCACGGCGACGTAAGGCAACATATAACGATGTACCCGGAACATACCCAATGTATGCCCAATGTATACATAATGTATGATGACGTACTCCAACGTTTTGGTCGAAAATCACATACGTCGGCATACGCTAAGGCTGTTGTAGTGTGACAGGCCCTATACCAGCAGCAGTCCCATTGAATGGAGTCATGTCTTCGATCACTGGCTGCGAGTACTGGGACTTGGTTGTCCCAGACAGTAAGCCACATTTACAAATACACACTAGGATATCACCACCCTCCCCGCCCCCGCCCCCCCCCCCCCCCCCCCCAGAAAATATCCCTGTCCTGCTATGTACATAACATAGAGCACCCCCCCCCCCCCACACACACACTCCCCCATTCGCCTCTACTCCACCAGCTTCCACCTCCTCGTCCTCTCCGACCTCCAACCTTCTCTGCCTCCACCCCACTTGTGCTCTTTCACCCTCCCTGAACTCCCACTCCGACCCCTGACCCCTGACCCTCGCCCCCATGACCTTCAGTCTTCCGTCACGGAGTTCCACCCCTGCGAGCCATACCCTGAGCTATCCTCCCCACAGTACGACGCGCACACCTTCATCTAGGTCACAAGCCGTCTACCGCCATATACTTAATGCCTGCCAGACACCTCCTGATAATGGCGATTATCGGCGATAGTGTTGGCTACAGCCTGAGTCTTGCCATTAGCTTTAAAACCCCATAGATATCTAGGGCTAGGAAGCGACAACTATCAATTTTGTAAGCCATTGGCCGGGAATCAAACTATCGACCTTCCACATGGGAAGCCAGTGCTCTACTGATTCAGCCATCACATTCGGTCAAAAAGGTGTGTGTATGGGTTGATGAATAGCCAATCCCATATATGTGACATTTATAGGGTATATGTCTGGTGGGCATTAATATCAAACATGCAGCTGTAGGGTTTGGTGTACAGGCCATCCCATTTGGTACATTTGTAAGGTGGATGTCTTGCCGGTATTAAGACCAAGCATACAGACATAGACCTATCGTTTGCAAGACAGAGCACCACTCAGAAGATAACGCCAGAGGCCACAGGTCGACAGTTGAAACAATGCAAATGGATTGCCCAGATATGCATATATATATATATAAATATATATATATATATATGGATATGGATTTTTGTTTGTTCTTGTCAAAGGTCTCCAATAGTTGCCTTGCATTGCCCCCAGACCAGACTGCGCATTGCATTTCAGAAGGTGAACGGTGCTAGGGTAATATCTCCATCAAAGGAACGATAACCAAACGGGATGGTCGAATGAGTTAGAGCGTCCGTCCCCTGTGTTGGTATATTGTGGGATTGTTGGTTTGAACCCTGGTCGAGTCAAACCAATGACTTAAAAATTGATACTTGTCGCTTCCTAGCCAGGCGCTCAGCATTATTAGGATTGGGGAAGGAGCAGTGGAATGAGGAAGCCCAATCATCCACTATTGAAATTTCCTCTGCTTAAACAACTAATGTACCAACAAAATAACGAAGGTTTTAAAGACATTCTTTCACGTTACAAATGTTGAAATATACACAACATATGTGTGCTAGATATAGTTCTATGACCGGATGCGGTGACCTAATCGGTACAGCGCCGGATTCCTATGCAGAAGGTCGGTGGTTCGATTCCCTGTTGAGTCAAGCTAGTCACTTACAAAATTGAAATTGTCGCTTCCTAGCCTGGTTCACAGCATTAGTAGGATAGGGCAAGTACTGATTTGCTCAGTGTCAGGATAATGCGACTGAGTGGGTAATGGTAGCACTATAAATGAATGCCTATTCTTCTTTCGTTTAGGGTAATTGATTTTTAATTAACATGATGCAATACATTAGAGTCAATGGACACTTATTTGGGTGTACCATCAGCAGCTCTGTGCATGTTTGCCACAATCTGTTTACATCCAGGCTTAGACACTCCCTTACCTAAAATTGCTACCTTGCTGAGTATGGTCACCTGAGCTAAAAGTAACCACCAATGAAAGATAAACAAGAAACCAGGCTTCATTAGCATATCAAGCATGGATGTCTTTGAGAGGGTAATTTGATTGAACAGAAAGAGTGAAAATATTCAGATGTTTATTCTCCTTGAAAATTAATAAGGATCGTTCTGAAAATGATATCATCAGAAAGCTCAAGTCTTCCTCTAACTAACCAGACCAATATTTGGTTGAGATTTATATCATACTCAGCAAGGTTGGTCTGAGAAGTGACCATGTCTTCCTTTCTCCTGCACCGGAGCGTTGAACATGGTGTTGATTGAAGCTTCTGTGTCGGAGCAAAAAGCTTGCTGTGGCACACATCAATTATGACTTAAGAGTATGGAAGGTTACAGAGATTGAAGACATTTCTGAAGCCTATTGTCACCTGAAGGAATCTGTTTAATCATCTTAATAAAGTTAATTCTTTGCAACCTAGACTT
The DNA here is from genome assembly GCA_030323885.1 of Branchipolynoe longqiensis. Lineage (NCBI taxonomy): Eukaryota > Metazoa > Annelida > Polychaeta > Phyllodocida > Polynoidae > Branchipolynoe > Branchipolynoe longqiensis. The sequence goes on along the minus strand of CM059199.1, from coordinate 42,574,164 downwards.
GTGGTCAGCTAGCCATGCCTATAAAAGTGAACTTTCAGTTTTTGGCTCATATTAATTCAAAACATGTACTATCATAGACCTTTTGATTCTGATTATTTTGGAATAAAAATTAGGGTGATTATCTAAGTAGAACAAAAGTTATGATGTTTCAAAGAATGTATCATTAACCCTGATAATATTCAGTAGAAATTAAGGAATTTAGCAAGTTTAGCATGAAATATCTGAAAGAATAACAAAGCTAATGGTCTGGGGACAAGATGGAGCCTGCTATTTGTACTATAGAGAGTGAGATTCTTTAATATTGGACAAATTATATGCAACATAGCTTTTGTGTTGCGGCCTTAAAAACCTAGATTTCCCTAATTTGGAAATGTGCACAAATAAGGGGAAAAAATGAATCTTTGAAACCTCATAATTTCAGAACTTTTCAAGAGATCTATATACATTTTATATCACTGGAATCGTATTTAAAAGATATATACACATACATAATGTTAAATACTAAAACATTAAAATAGAAAATCACTTTGGAGTACCTACTTTAAGGAAGTCTTTCCAAAATTAGGGTTAACACGCCTACTGCAGATTGATATTAAATTATTGTGCTTAGAGCTGGAATCGAACCCACATATCTTGCATTCCGGGCCAGTATGCTAACCATTACACCACCTAGGCTCCCTGATATCACCACTCTACCCACGCCTATCAATCCGCAATAGGTAAGTTCTGCAACCTTCAGGATGAAAAGACAGCATTAGTTATCCCATTCACCATGTTATGTTTGTTAATCACTGCAATAAAGAATTGTTAGTAACTCAGTCGGTTTATAATGCTCCATAGTCTTGTTTGAGAATACGCATCCATAAGACCAGCTATCTTAAAATGATATCCATTAACTCATTGCAGGCAATTCGATGAAAGTCAAAGAAAATGCATTCACTCTTCTCCTCTAACACATACACAGTACTTCAGATTTGTTTATCTCTATCGACAGAAATAAGAAAATAGGCCGCAATGATTGCATTGCATTTAATTTGGTTGGAATGCCACATTTCCCCCTCCCCTCCAAATGTACCTTCGACTCCACTTTGGATGGACAGATGAGTCCATGCTCCATTGACGCGATTGGCCAGTCGGCTTTCACACCCTTCCGCCCACTGTCTCCAACTCGATGATTCTTCTCACTTCTCGGCGAGCCAGCAATGATCACACCTTTCCACATCTCGTCCTACTACTTATTGTTTCTCCTTATAGGGCTGGGCCCAGGCACTATTGTTTCGCTGCGACAAAAAAACCCACAGATAACTTTGATTATAATTATGCACTTCCTGTCCATGTCGTTCCTTGACTGAATCGACACAAAAAGCAAAGTTACACTTGGTCGTAATGCTTGCATTGCGATTGATGCGAGGCAGGGAAGGAGGGCCCCCCCATCCTCCTCCAGCGGTTGACGGTTGCATCATTTCCCGCCCTTTTCTCCCTTATAGCCTGCCTGCTTGGCCGCCTCCAGCCACTCGCCCTCCAGCCTCCCTACACGCTGCCTCTCCGATCTTTTTTCTCCAGCCACCCACCCTTTCCTAAAAACGTTCCTCTTCCTAGGGTGGAGGGCTCCTCGGCGCAACCTCCAGACTCTCTTAGCTCCTAGGCTCCCTCTGAGCTCATTACCTTTAACCTTTTGACCTCCATTATCCTGTATATATACCTTTTTATTACCTGCATTATCCTGTTATCCTGCATTATTCAGACATTAACCTGTACCATCCTGTATATATGAGCACCCAATAAATGTGCTTTCTTCCACCCTCGCCTCCTCTTCCTTCCTTGTCGCGCATCAGGGGTCATCCAAAGTTTTCAATATTTTCACGTTCATACAAATTGTACTACTTTTCCAGACCCATGTCCACCCCCGATCTATTGCACATCAACATGTTAATACAGAACCTAAAATATATTGGGAAATTTCAAGAGTTTATGAAATTATATGAATGATACTTGACTGAACACCCCCCGCCCCCTCCATGCCATTCCCCTCTCATACAAACTGATACACTTTGTACGACTGTGAACATATTGACAACTTTGCAGGACCTTTTAGATCAAACAGTAAAAGTTCATATCAAGCGATTGTGCTACTCAATTCAGGAGAGATTGTTTGTTGGTAAATCTGACCTCATAATGAAACTGTTAGATTTATTGAAGTTGTTAATCTGGACCTGTGAACTGTTATGTACTATTTCTTAGAACATCAAATTGCTATTTGTACATCTGTTGCGGTTCATGTGTTTTTGTGTGTGTTTTTTATTTTGTTATTTCATTGGTTTTCTCTCTTGTCTCATATCACCCATCTCATCATCCATAAAATTCGCAAATCACTTAATTTGATATGTAAATAGTTCTAAGCACCATCTGGGCTGGATTGTAGGGCATCATGACTCAGGTTGCACAAGTGACCTTGATGCTCTACAATTCCATGTATTAGCTTTCTTTTGGCCTCAATAAATAAAAATAAAAATAAAAATAAAGCTGTAGGAAGCAAATGCTTTATTTATCAGAACACACCCTATATCAGAGTCGGGCTACTAGACTTTCGGCTACATCAGTATCTATAGTAGCCAACAAATTCATTAGGCTAACCTGGACAATATATATCTCGAACTAAAGTCCTAGTACTTGTTGTACACAACATCACTAGAGCTTGTGAGGCGCCTGTGCTAATAACAGATAGATCCAACTGTAGGTGCTTCAACAGAAGTATATTAGCTATAAACATGAAAGCTTGGAATACCCAAAGTAGTGATCTAAGAAATACCAGAATACTCAAAGAATATCAAGAAAGACTGGAAGTGAGTTATAGATAATAGAAATATGTACTAAGTACTAAGTGATTAAGAGTAAGTAAGCCATAACTATTACAAGCCAATAGGAGATGCCATGCTAAGCAAATACTGATCACGTAAGTGCCAGGCAAGATGTGCAGTGGGGCAGCACTATAAAGTCGCCATGAGTACGCACTGTCACAAGTCGGTACCCTTCCTGATATGACCTGAGATGTTGCTAGGACGTAAACAACAACAAACAAACAAATATTAATGGAAGGAAACAAAGTAACTCGCTCTACAGAAATTAACCCGGGCGCAGTGGCTGAATCGGTAGAGCGCAGGCCTCCCATGCGGGAGATTGGGAGTTTAATCCCCAGTTGAGTCGAACAACTGACTTACAAACTTGATATTTGTTGCTTCCTATCTTGGTGCTCAGCATTAATAGGATAGGGCAAGTACTGGTTAGCGCAGTATCAGGATCATGTGACTGAGTGGGATATCAGGTCATGGTGCTGGTGGCTTGAAATCCAAATTGGCAGAGGTGGGGTCACAGGGAATCGAACCACTGACCTTCAGATTAGGAGTCCGACCTAGAAAAAAGTCAGACACTCCAACCACTCTGCCACAGAGAACACCACATACATACAAAACCAGACGGGATGGCCGAATGAGTTGAGCGTCTGTCTCTTGTTTTGGTAGATCATGGGGTTTGAACACTGGTCGAGTCAAACCAATGACTGGCAAGGACTGGTTGGCTTCATGTCAGGATAATGTGACTGAGTGGGATATGATGTCGTGGTGCTGGCAGCCTGGTCTCCCAGTGGGGCAGCACTATAAAATCGCCATGAGTGTGCACACGTAACTGTCTATGCGGCTGCTAGGTCTGAGAGATCTGTGCATACTTCTACAGTATCTTTGTTTTTTGTTTGTTTATTTGTTTAACGACCCCTCAGCACAAAAGGTAAACATCACCTACTTTTCTCTTTTTGTTGGTACATTATTTGATTACGCAGGAGAAATTTCGATCGCGGATAATTGGTCTTCTTTATTCCACTGCTCCTTGGCCTATCCTAAGAATGCCGAGCGCCAGGCTAGGAAGTGACCAGATGGGATGGCCGAATGAGTTAGAGTGTTCGTCTCCCGTGTTGGTAGATCGTGGGATCGTGGGTTCGAATCCTGGCCGAGTCAAACCAATGACTTAAAAATTGATACGTGTCACTTCTTAGCCAGATGATCGGCATTAGTAGGATAGCACAAGGAGCAGTGGAATTAGGAATCCCAGTTGTCTGCGACTGAAATCTCCCCTGCTTAAACAACTAACGTACCAAAAAAAAAGTATCAATTTTAGGATGACCGACATATTCACAGGTGGGCACTCTACCACCTGAGCTACGTCCCACTGCTCGATACTTGAACTCACATTGAATAAAAGCGCTTTACACCATTTAACACTCCTGCGCTGTGAATCACGTGCACCAATTTGTTAGTAAACCGGAAGTGACAAAGGAACCACCAGCTAGATGAAATGCTACGCTGACCCCAATGCACGTGATTAGCGGCGCTGACAGTGGTGTGAAGGTGAAGGTCACTGGGAGCACCAGTGGAATATGGCATTAGGTATCAAAGCCGGGTGATAGGTACAATATAGCGCAGCCGTATGACAGCCACACACCTGCGCAGTCGGCAGTGAATGCTCTCATGGTGCTAGACAAATTGTAAAAATTGACAACTTCTTTTTGTTTCTTACTGATCAATTCGACGAGTCTTTTACTGCATATTCTCCAGTCTTGTATATATATATATATATATATACATATATATATATATATATACAGACATATATTTCCATGGCACTACAGACAATCTGCTACTCTTCTGTCCAAAAAGGTTGACCGGATGCGGTGGCTGATTCAGTAGAGCCTAGGCTTCCCATGTGGAAGATCAGGAGTTTGAATCCCAGCCGAGTCAAACCAATGACTTATAAAATTGATACTTGTCCCTACCTAGCATGGCGCTCAGCATTAACATGATAGGACAAGGACTGGTTAAAAACAGTGTCCGGATAATGTGACAGTGTGGGTTGTCGGGTCATGGTGCTGGCGGCCTGGTCTCCCATTGGGAGAGAACTATAAGTCGCCGTGAATGCACACTGTCACAAGTCGGTACCCATCCAGATATAACCTTATATGTTGCTAGGATGTAAACCAACAACAAAAAACGAATCCAAAAATGTTATACTTATAAGTTATAGTGGACAATGTTTTACTGAATTATATAACAGTATATCATATTGTTTTTTTGGGGGGGATGGTTTATTTACCGTCACCAGTAAGTCGCATCACAGCTTGTTTTCATCGCTGAATGCTTGTTTTCATCACTGAACTTATTATTTATCCTGGGGTGTGGGGGCTGACATAATAGTAAGCATACAGTCCTAATGGATCCATATCTCTATGACATGTGATTGCTGATGCAGACTGGTCATGCTATAACTATCAGTTATATCATGAATTTGATGTAAGTTTACAATCATCATACCCGTCCTGATATGGCCTTAGATGTTGCTAGGACGTAAAACAACAACAAAGAAACACACAATCATCATATTCCTGCATATTCTCTACCCAACAACGCTTAGGTAGCCAATTCACAAAGCCGGAGCTGGCTAAAAATACAGTTCACCAAAGATTTGATTTAATTATGTGGATGTGTACTGAACTATTGACTAGGTGTATAGTGTTGTCCCGTTGCGAGACCGGGCTATCAGCACCGCTAAACTATATCCCATTCAGTCTCATTATGCTGGCACTGAGCTAGCCAGTCCTTCCTTGTCCAATCCTATTAATGCCGCATACCAAACTACTATAAAGCGCCATGCCCACCCTTCCCCACCGGAAGCCAATGCTTCTTATGAAGACACATTTTGCAATAGCCCTATAGGCTATATATCAGTGCTTGCTGTACCTAGGTATAAAGAAGGTTCTAATTATTTTCATTATGTAGTTCTTTCAGTGTTTGTGGCCAACATAATATTTAGATGTTTGTGACATTGACATAGAAAAAAAGGAAAGTTTGTTTTATTTAATGACGCCTTTAGAGCACATCGATTTTTATCATGGGCTATTGCATGTCAAACATATGGTCATTCCGACATATTTCTTTAGAGGAAACCCACTGCCGCCACATAGGCTACTCTTTCCGATAAGTAGCAAGGGGTCTTTTATATGCACTTTCCTACAGACAGGGCAGCACATACCGCAGCCTTTGATGAACCAGTTGTGAAACACTGGTTCATCGACATAGAATGCTGTTGACAAAGAATGCCAAAAAAAATATTAGCAAACATGGACTAACATAATTCACACCTATGTGAGCCATAATGGTGCACTATCTAAGGACAGGTCTTGGGTGAAAGGATGCTGTAGCAAATCATAATAGGATGGGATCCTCTTCCATAGGCCTGTATGTCATCCAGGTAGATGTACATAGTAGGCTAAGATATCATTTACAGGTTACACAAAAACTTTGGAAAAATACCAAAAAAACTAACATAGAGACTACTAACACCCAAAGCCGCAAAAGGCTGGCCCAAGCAGGAACAGGTAAACATTCCTGGGTGTCGGACCAGACCAAACCAGTATCACAGCTGTCCAGCATTGAAAACAAGCACCCTTATGGGAGCTTATACCTTATGGGCAGAATAAATACTTTGTCAATAACAAATTAAATTTTTTAAGCGTAAATCTACCTCCACGCCAGTGATCCTGCTATTGAGCAAAGCACCATGAAATATCCCACAACAAGTATTTGGAATACGCAACTACTAGTAGTAGTACTACCCACGATCTACCAACATGGGAGACGGACACTCAACTCAATGCGCTGTACCGATTCGTCCACCACGATCGGTCAGTGAGAATGTATGTGTGGCGAGACGAGTTGAATGGAAAGTATGGTTAAGGTTTTGGCTACATTATTCCAAAAATTTGGATAGGAAAACACTTCGGTAATTTGCTTTATTATACTGTCAAGTAGTCAGCTCGACTGCACGGGATGGTCGAATGAGTTAAGCGTCCATCTCCCTTGTTGGTAGATCATGGGGTCGTGGGTGCAAACCCTGGTCGAGTCAAACCAATGACTTAAAAATTGATACTTGTCGCTTCCTAGCCTGGCGCTCGGCATTATTAGGATAGGACAAGGACTGGTTGGCTCAGTGTCAGGATAGTGTGACTGAGTGGGATATCAGGTCATAGTGCTGGTGGCCTGGTCTTCCAGTGGCCACACTATATATACACATCACTAGCTCTTCCCACGCCCCCTACCGGGGGCAATAGCCGAATCAGTAGAATCAAGAGTTTGGTTCTCGTTCGAGCCAAGCCAATGGCTTATAAAATCGATACTTGTCACTTCCTAGCCTGGCGGTCTACTTTAATAGGATAGGGAAAGGACTGGTTAGCTCAGTGTCAGGATAATGTGACTGAGGGGGATATCAGGTAATGGTGCTGGCGGCCTGAGTTCCCAGTGGGGCAGCACTATAAAGTCACCATTAGCGCGCACTGTCACACATTGGTATCTGTCCTGGTATGACCTAAGATGTTGCGAGGACGTTTAACTCCAACAACTAACCAACCCACACCCCCTCCATGCAGCCAATCCCCTTCTGCCTTGAGGCCTGAATCGATTGCTATCTGAGATGGGTCTGTGTGGACCTGTTTGTGCTGGCCGCACTTACTGGCCGTGTGACTAGATTCTGGCAGGACTTGGTTGATGTCACAGTGTGCTGGGTGGTACACCTCGGGTACTGTGAGGTGTGAGGTGTGGGGGTGGGGTGGAGAGTGGGGATGGAGGGGAAGAGGTGTTGCGAGTTGGTGTGAGGGTGTGATTGTGGGAGGTGGGGGTTGTTGCGGTAGGGTTGTGGGGGTTGGCGAGTGGGGATTGTTGTGGTGGGGTTGTGGGGGTGGAGGAGCACGTCGGGAATTGTGGGTGGGGGGGCGCGGGTGAGGATTGTTGGGATGTGGTTGTGTGGGTGGAAGGGTTCATGGGGAATTGTGGGGGGAGGGTGAGGATTGTTGTGGTTGGGGTGGAGGGGTGTGTGGGAATTATGGGGGCGGGTGGGGATTGTTGTGGGGGTTGTGGGGGGGAGGGGTCTGGGAGGAAGGCATAGGGAATTATCCGGCGCGAGTGGGGATTGTTGGGGTGGAGTTGTCGGGGTGAGGGGGTGGAGGGGGGTGTGGGGTATTATGGGGTGCGGGTAGGGATTGTTGTGGTGGGGTGTTGAGGTGGAGGGGTGTGTGGGGAATTATGGGGGGCGGGTGGGATTGTTGGTGGAGTTGTGGGGTGAAGGGTGTGTGGGGAATTATGGGGGCGGGGGGGATTGTTGTGGTGGGGTTGTGGGGTGAGGGGTCTGGAGGAAGGCATGGGGAATTATCCGGCGCGAGTGGGGATTGTTGGGTGGAGTTGTGGGGGTGGAGGGGGTGGAGGGGGGTGTGGGGTATTATGGGGTGCGGGTGGGGATTGTTGTGCTGGGGTTGTTGGGTGGAGGGGTGTGTGGGGAATTATGGGGGTCGGGGGGGATTGTTGGGGTGGAGTTGTGGGAGTGAAGGGGTGTGTGGGGAATTATGGGGGGCGGGTGGGGATTGTTGTGCTGGGGTTGTGGGGGTGGTGGAGGGCATGGAGAATTATGGGGCCCGGCTGGGGATTGTCAGGGTGGGAGTGGAAGGCTGTGTGGCAAATAATGGGGGCTGGTGGGGATTGTTGTGGTGGGGTTCTGGGGGTGGAGGAGTGCATGGGGAATTATGGGGGGGGCGGGTGGGGATTGTTGGGGTGGAGTTGTGGGGATGGAGGGGTGAATGGGGAATTATGGGGGGCGGGTTGGGATTGTTAGGATGGAGTTATGGGAGTGAAGGGGTGTGTGGGGAATTATGGGGGGCGAGTGGGGATTGTTGTGCTGGAGTTGTGGGGGTGAAGGAGTGGGTGGGAATTATGGGGGGCGGGTGGGGATTGTTGGGGTGGAGTTGTGGGGTGGAGTAGTGGGTGGGGAATTGTGGGTCGGTGGAGCTTTGGTGGGGTGGAGTTTGTAGAGCTGGGGGAGGCATGGCATGTTGTAGGGTGGGTGGGGTTGTTGTGGTTGTTGGGGTGAGGTTATAGAATATGGGAGTAGATGGGGGAGTGTGGGAGTTGCGGATTGGTGGGGTGGGGTTCTTGTGGTGGGGTTGTGGGAGTGGAGCAGTGGGTGGGGAATTGTGGGGGGTGGGGGTGGGGGCTGTTATGGTGTGGTTGTGGAGGTGGAATTGTGCTCGTGTTGGAAAGTGGGTGTGGAAATGGGACTGTGCTGAAGGGTGTGGGGTTGTGTGTGTGGGGTGTGGATTGTGGGTGTGGAGTTGCAGGTGTGAATTGTATGGGTGGGGTTGTGGGGGGAGTGGGGGTGTAGGTATGGATTGTTTGTGGCGGGGATGGAGTAGGGGTTGGGATTACGGGGGTGGGGGGGTTTAGGCAGTTGGGATTCTGAGTGTGGAATTGTCGAGAAGGTTGGTAGATGTGGTGGTGTTGATGTGGGGAATTTAAATGAGGACTTAGGCTTGTAGTGGTGTGTGGGATGCGCTCTCTGTGTGGAAATATGGGGGTGAAGTTGTATGGGTTTGGGACATTGGGGTGGGGAACTGGAGTACTAAAAGTGGACTAGTCGGGTAGGGGTGGCAGGGTGCCAGGAGGAATATGTGTGTGCTGGGCATGTATGCATGAGACGGTATTAGCGAGCCAAAACGGGATTGGCCAGGATTTTCAGTTTAGCGGCGAAAAGTTGCATGCAAGAGTCAGTGATAGGGCTAACACCACAACCGTAAACTAGGGTACATTAACCCAGTTCCATAGGCGGTTTAAGGGCGGTGTTAGGTACCAATTAGGCCCAAATCTATTCATTGCTATCATATTTAACAGAATAACTTACTCAAAAAGTGAAACTTGGTCAAATTAATCCCAAAATAAAAGCGATATTAACGCCGCCGCGAAATCGGCGGCGATATTAATATTGTCGAATGTAAAGTGAAGGGTAGCAGAAGACGGCAGGGAGGTGAGTGCCTGAGTGGCGCGGGGCGGCTAATAAGGGAGGAGGGAGGGGCGACAGGCGTGATGTGGGCGAATGCTGGCGGCCCAGGGGAGGATGAGATGAGGCGAGCAGCGGGCGTCGGGTGAGGAGTGAGCGCCAGAACAAAGGACTGGCAGGAGCGGGGGGGGGAGCGAGCCGGGGCTCGGCCGAGGTGAGTAGGGAGCGCCACAGCGGCGGGGGAGGGTCTCTCCCTTCCCTCGCATCAAATGTAATGCTTCGCATTACGACCAATTTGACCAATTTTATTTAACAGAATAACATACAAAAAAAGTGAAATTTGGCTAAATTAAACCAGAAATCGGAGCGATATTAACACCGCCCCCAAATTTTGGTCAAAATAAAGCAATAATCGAAGCGATATTAACGCTGTCGCCACCGCCGAATCGGCGGCAATATTGGCAAATAGCGGTGCTCGCTGGGAACATGTTCAGAGTGATTTCCCAAATCTATAATAACTGCATGTTTAGCTAACATGAAGGAGTTAGACACCCGTACATATGGCATGACATACTTCGCGACGGCGGTGATAGCTACCCAGTGTTAGGTTTTAACACCACGCGATGCTAACAGCGCGTCATGCATATGGGCCATGGTTGATATCAGTGTGGGATTGTGAGTGTGATGGTTATAACATATAGGTGGTGTCGCTAGTGTACTCTGGCAGTGCAATAGTGGAGGGTGCTTCTGGTGCTGATCTGTTGGTGTTGGGTTTTCATGGAGAGTTGTGTGCATACAGATCTGACTGTGATGGTGGAGATAAGATCTTTGTGTTTGTTTTGATAAGCTTCCTTTAGCGTGAGTTGGTTATCAGGTAGAGCTGCCTATGCTCCCTTCAATGAGAATGTATGCTTGTTTGTTAGGGTGTTACGTCCTAGCAACATGTACGGTTATATCAGGATGGCTACCGACTTGTGACAGTGCGCACTTATGGCGGCCTTATAATGCTGCCCCACTGGGTTGGTTATTTGGATGTTGGAGTTTTGCGTCCTGGCAACATCTAAGGACCAATCAGGATGGGCACCGACTTGTGCCAGTGCACACCCATGGCAACTTCATTGTGCAGCCCCACGGGTAGACTAGGCCAGCAGCATCATGCATTAATACCTCACTCAGTCACATTATCCTGACACTGAGCTAACCAGTCCTTGCCCTACCCTAATAATGCCGAGCGCCATGCTAGGAAGCGAAAAGTATCAATTTTGTAAGTCACTGGTTTGACTCGGCTGTGATCCAAACTCTCGACCTTCCACTCGGGAAGCCCGGCTTTATTTATTCGGCTGCCACATCCGGTATGTGAAAATGTGGGTGTCTGGAGATGAGGTCCTAAGGTGTGTTGGGTGGGTGGCTTACGTACACAGTCACTGCACTGAACCACAATATTGGATGCAATTTGATGCACTGCGGCAATGCTGAATCAACCAGAAAATATATGCACACATATCTTATGCCCTGGTCACATTGCCGTTAGTGGACCTAGGTGAACGTAGTTGAATGTACTGGCATCCATACTTGTCCTTGATGTTAAATTGGTAATAACGTAGGTGAGCCGTGATCTCGGATTAAATTTGTGGACATGTTCAAAAGAGCAGTAAATTAGAGGCTGAATTTGCATCTGTGATGCTAACGTACTGTGGTGAAGTCGAACGTTGTAGAAATTACCTCTTAATGTACTCTAGTGTATTCTAGTGTACTCTAGCGAATGGGAAACATCTAAGGTCAGGCCAAAAAGAATCAACCTCGTGAAAGATTGGTTGGTTGTTCGAGTTTTACATCATGGCAACATCTATGGTCATATCAGGACGGGTACCGACTTGTGACATATTGCACTCATGGCAACTTTCTAGTGCTGCCCCACTGAGAAATCAGGCCACCAGTACCATGACTCGATATCCCACTTAGTCACATTATCCTGACACTGACATAGCCAGTCCTTTTCTTATCCTATTAATACTGAGCGCCAAGCTAGGAAGCGAAAAGTATCAATTTTGAAAGTCATTGGTTTCACCCGATCACGAATCAAACTCCTGATCTCCCGCACATGAGTCCTGCACTCTACCGATTCGCCCACTATGTCCGGTTATATTATACTGGCATACAGTGCTCAGAGTCTCTCAGAGGTGGCACCATTGTAGCGAATACTGTACTACACAGGGCCAGTTAGATTTCTTGAAGATTTATACTGCCTATCATGGATAAGTCTGAATAGACTTGTTTTCACCATTAGGCAGTTTGTCGATAGAAAGCCTGAGCCTACACTTTTACCGACCCAAGGGATTTTTAACCTTCGACACCACATAGACATGGTGTGAGAGCAACTGGCCTTTTATGACGCTGTAAGTTATACACATCAGTGGAAATTCAAATTGGCAGAGGTCGGGGCATGAGGAATCGAACCACCAACCTTCAGATTAGGAGTCCGACCTAGAAAAATGTCAAACACTCTAACTACTCCGCCACAGAGAACACCAGGATATAGTAAGTATACTATAAGATCGGGAACTGAAGGTAGATGTTGTAGATAGATCTGCAGTTGACGTCCCTCACTGTAAGGAATGAGAGGCAGTCACACTTTGGGGTTATGCGCATGATATTCTGTGAAAGTGTGCATGGCATGCTCTAAGGTGTACCATTACCAGAGAACCGCGGACAATTTGTTTGTTTGTTGTTGTTTTACATCCCAGCAACATCTAATCTCATATCAGCACAGGTGCCGACTTGTGACAGTACGCACTCATGGTGACTTTATAGTGCTGCCAGCACCATGACCTGATATCTCACTCAGTCACATTATCCTGATGATGAGCCAACCAGTCCTTTCCCTATCCTAATCATGCCGAACACCAGGCTAGGAAGTGACAAGTATCAATTTTTAAGTCATTGGCTTGACCCGACCAGGATTCGAACCCACAAACTCATGGGTTCGGATCTCCGGATCTCCCAAAACAGGAGACGGACGCTCTACTCATTCGGCCACCCCGTCTGGTGTGCGGACAATTCACCGGAAGTAAGGTTTTGACCTTTTCTTGTTAGATGTGACCATTATCCCGGCACCATGGGGATACCATTGACAAACAGAATAATTGGTTGTCAGATTGTACCCTCACATCCCACTTACAATGGGTTAACACTCTTTCCTGCTCAATGGGGGCCCCCCACCTCCAGAATGTATTCGATGTCAGACCGCACCGACATTCAGACACATATTATTAAATTGTCTTGATTTTATGATATTGCACCAACAATTTTACAAGGCAAACAGTATGAATGATCTGTTTACTAATGAAACACAAAGAAGACGTTTTAGCTTTCTTCAGGGCTGCAGGACTGTATCAACTCATATAGTTTATTAAATCAATCTTTATCAATTAACGTAGAATGACTATGACCTGGAATTAGATGGTCCTTAATCACAATTTTTATAATTGTGAGCATTTTGATTTGATATGTGTCTTTTTACAAATATTTGATCATGTACTTTTACCATCTCTGTAAAAGTGATGGTTAAACGAAAATGGACAGAATACAAGTTAAAGACGTCTCACCATGAATATGGTCTTTGTTTCATACATGGTGTAAAACAACCACCAATTAATGAATCAATCAACTTACATGGATATGATTTTTCCGCAGATTCACAGATTTCCGAGGTTTTAATAATAAAACACGTCATTCTTGTGGACAAGTATTTGGTATTATATTAGGGATATGCGCTTGCCTTGCATCCGAGACGGCAGCAGTGTTGCAGATGATATGGGCTTGCACAAGGCTGCGGTATAGTAAGACAGCATACATGAGCTTTTTACTAAAGTAAAACAAGAACACATTTTAGCCTTTTTGAGGACAGGCGGACTGTACCACCTCATATCGTCTATTAAACCAATTATATCAAGTAATAATACTTTCATCTATTTTATTGACCTTGAACACAAATTATATGATTGTGAGTTTAAAACATTCATGAGTGTGTGTTAACACATAATTTATTGCATGCTTTTACATTATATGTGGTAGCGATGGTTGAATAAAAGGCAAAGAATTCTCGCCGTGAATATGGCCTATATCTTCCGACGCGGCATATAGAAACCACCAATCAATCAATCTATCAATCAGTTGTTGATGCGTTATACTAATTGTCTCTCATTGCAAACCTTCTTTCATAAGGGACCAGACGGGATGGCCGAATGAGTTGAGCATCCCTCTCCCAGTTTGGTAACCGATCGGAGTTCTTCTTAGTAGGTTTCAGCCAGTGGAGAGGGAGGGACCAGGATGGTGATGTCCCCGGATGCTCCATTCTGTCCCCGTCCACATCACTGCTCTTTCCGCTGGTTGCCTCGCAGTCGGAGTCCTTAATAAAGGATGATGGTGCCAGCAGTCCTGATTTGCCACTCTGGTCTAACCACTCCATACATGTAGTCTCTCTGTTGGCCGACTACAATGACACGCGCCATTATTTATTGTGCATTGATTGATTTGCTACATGGGGGGCGTGTGTGTTCTGGTCTGATGAATGACTACTAACAAAGATTGGTTGGTTGTTGGAGTTTTACATCTTGGCAACAGCTAAGGTCACATCAGGACAGGTACTGACTTGCAACAGTGTGCAGTCATGGTGACTTTATAGTGCCTCCCCATTGGGAGATCAGGCTGCCAGCACCATATCCCACTCAGTCACATTATCCTCATACTGAGCCAACCAGTCCTTGACCTATCCTAATATTAATCCCGAGCACCTGACAATGAAGCGAGAAGTGTACATTTCAAAGTCATTTGTTGGACTCAAGCAGAGTTAAAGCCTGTGGTTTCGAATCCCATGATCTACCAAAATGGGAGGTGGACGCTCAACTCATTCGGCCATCCCATCTGGTCACTAGCAAAGGAAAGTAGCTAGAATATGGTTTCGAAAGGAAATAACAAACTAGCTCAGTGCACATGCTCCGAACCCATGAGTTTGTGGATTCGAATCCTGGTCGAGTCAAACCAATGACTTAATAATTGATACTTTTCGCTTCCTAGCCTGGCGCTCGGCATTATTAGGATAGGGCAAGTACTGGTTGGCTCAGTGTCAGGATAATGTGACTGAGTGGGATATCAGGTCATGGTGCTGGCGGCCTGGTTTCCCTGTGGGCAGCACTATAAAGTCACCATGAGTATGCACTGTCACAAGTCCGTACCCGTCCTGATATGACCTTAGATGTTGCTAGGACGTAAAACAGCAAAAATAAAAACAAAACGTGCAATACCACGTGATAATGCATGATTTTACTTGGACTGCATGGTAGGGCTGAATTTGAAAGACTGCTTGCTGGCGTCTCATGGGGACAAGCGTAGATTGACCTCTGACCGTGGTTGTAAGCACTAAATAATAAACTATATTATATATATATATAAATTATACTCATTTACAGTTATATGAGTCTCAGAGGTGGGGAGTGGCAGGAAGGCTTCCCAGCGCAACATTTACTACCTCAGGGCACGCGTTGATGAAAGAAAGGTCTAGGAGCGGATGGTGGCAGCACCCCCGACCCCTCTCCTTTCCTCTCGTCTCCCAGCTCCCAGGTCAACCCTCTTCTACCCCTCCCCTAATCCTTCGCCTCTTTCCCATCATGACCACGGTAACGGTAACCTTTCCCACGCCGGCACCCCCCCCCCTCTCCTCACGCGCACACACTACCTCCAGACGAGGACTACCACAAGGCTAACAGTAATAACCCCCCGGGCTTGATGCTCCAAGTGTGGGGAGCGGGAAAGGTGTGGGGGGGGGGGGAGGGGGCTCCTCCCCGGCCTTCCTCCCAGGCCTTCCTCCCCGGCCACCCGGCGAGTAATGTAGGGACCCAGCCGCCGAGAAATAGAAATGTCACATGAGCCCTGGTGCCCGTGTCCCTCCCCCGGGCTGCCCGGCTCATTCCCCGGTGGAAACCACGACTGAATGCCCCCTAGTGCCGCCAACTGGGAGGCACGGGACAGGATGGGAGGTGAGTATTTGAGTTGATGGTCTTGTTTGTGTTATTAGTCTGCATTGACCTATCAGGGAAGGAGTCATATATGATATAGACAGGTAGGCCTGGATAGGGTGATTGCATCAGAGAGCCTAGGTGGTCAGCTGGTAGTGTGGTGGCTAGCATGATTGCCACGGAATGGCATGAAGTGTCGGTTTGAATCCTGCTGCAGCCACAACAATTCCCATTGTTATCACCCCCCACAATTCTGGTTTCAGTTACGAGGATCCTGGTTTCAGTTATGAGGATCCTGTATAAGGTAAATGTTGTATGGTTGTTGCACCTATCCTCTAGCCTAGGTACCCATTGCCATCACCATGGTAACTGATCGCCATCTTGAATTTCAAAATTGTCACCCGCAAAATATGATATTCCTCAGTTCTCAGCTCCTAAGCAATGTTGAAATATGATGTTGATGTCTACCATAACATTTTCATGGAAAAGGAATCCATTTGTGCAATAATTAACATGCTCAGATTATAATTATTATATTGATTTTCAAGATGGCCGCTTTCGGGATGGAGTAATACTGGTTGTGTCCTGCTGCTGGACTGTAATCCAGACTGGGAGCATCCAACTGCACTGTGAATATGGCGGGTATTTTTTGTTTAGTTTTTTAATTTTATTGCTGACACTGCATAAATCCACCAACACCCACTATGGTGTCCAGCTTTCGGGAAGGAGTAGTACAGGTGATCTACTGCTGTGGGACTGTACACAAGGCTCTATCGGCACTCCTTGTCTGGGGCAACATATGGGATGGCCGAATGAGTTGAGCATCCATCTCCCATGTTGGTCGATCGTGGGATTCGAAGCCATGGGTTTGAAGCCTGGTTGAGTCAAACAAATGACTTAAACAATTCATACTTGTAGATTCCTACCCAGGCACTCGGCATTATTAGGATAGGACAATGACTGGTTGGCTCAGTGTCAGGATAATGTGACTGAATGGAATATCAGGTCATGGTGCTGGTTGCTTAGTCTCCCAGTGGGGCAGCACTATAATATCACCATGAGTGTGATATGACATCAGATGTTGCCAGGACATAAAACTCCAACAACCAAGCAACTCTTTCCATGTACAGGTGTCGCCCACATATTGTAATAAAACCCAGGCGCAGATCATTGCACCCGGGCAGTGCTAGTGTCATTTCCGGCCACTAGGGCGAGCATTGGCGCTCCGAGAAGTAACCAGGGCGAGCGCCACGGGAACCGGAAGTGGATTCCAGAAGGGAAGCACCAGCCGGCACCAATTGCGCCTGCGCCTATGTGGATTATTAGTGGCGTAAGTGGTCACCCAATGGACAGCTGGTTCTGCTGAGTCATGCTTCCTCGCTAAGTTAGTCGCAATGCCACCTATCGGCTTATAACTACACTAGTGCTGCCAGGCGAGGCTTCATGTTCTTCCAGCATATTCGGTCGGCTTGGTCTGTGCTGCCTACAAGGCGATGAATCATCATCAATCAATCCATCTAGCAAATGTTAAATATGCTTTCACATCTAGAGATTGAATGTGTTTCCATAGCTACACACCTGGTGTATTTGGCGAGTTCATGCGCAAAACCCCGTAAATGCCAATTCTAACAATGAGATAAACATTGGAATCAAATCTTCAAAACGTTCATTTTTGTGCATTCCTATTTCTTTCTTCATGGGTCCTTAATCATTTCATCACAAGAAAAGTTGAATTGGTGAGAATTTAAATTACCTTCATGTAAACATCTTTTTTTTAATTAACTTTTTGGATTGGCATTTAGCCTGTCACCCGATCTCCCAGCCAGGGCAAGCTGGCTTCTGCTTCTACCCCCTCTAGGCCATACTCGATACAAACTAAATTAACCGATCTATTCGCTGAAACCGGGACAGAAAATTTCATAAGCCCGATCAGAAGGATTCAGTGAGTGAAGTCTTGCTGTCATTGGAGTTTGCGTCCTAGTAACAATCTAGCATGACGGGTATTGGAATGAGGTAACTGACTTTGAATTCACAATTATTAACCAACAAGGCCTGGACAATTTTCTTGTAAGGGTTTCTATGCGTTGGTTCATCATAGTATCATATATGTTTACATTTCTCCTGTAGAAATGGTCTCACATGGTAATAATGGTGTCGTTGCGGCGATGAAAATGGGAAATATTGCGCATGAAGCGGAAATCGAACCCATATTTGTTTGCATTCCGGGCGAGTATGCTAACCATTACACCACCTAGGCTCTCAGCGAAATCTTGCAGTGATTGGAACTTTGCGTCTGAGTAACAATCTAGCATGACGATATTGCAATCTAGCATGACGGGTATTGGAATGGGGTAACTGACTTCGAATTCACAATTATTAACCAACAAGGCCTGGACAATTCTCTTGTAAGGGTTTCTCTGCTTTGGTTCATCATATTACCATATGTGTTTACATTTCTCCTGTATAAATGTTCTCGCATGGTAATAATGGTGTCGTTGCAGTGATGAAAATGGGAAATATTGCGCATAGAGTGGAAATCGAACCCACATTTTTTGCATTCTGGGCGAGTATGCTAACAATTACACTACCCATGCCTGCCTGTCTATGCGGCTCCTTGCCTGAGAGGTCAGTTCAGACTACTATACTATGTTTGTTTGTTGTTGTTTACGTCCTAGCAACATCTGAGGTTATATCAGGACAGGTACCGACTTGTGACAGTGTGCACTCGTGGAGTCTTTATAGGTCTGCCCCACTGGCAGACCAGGCTGCCAGCACCATGACCTGATATTACACTCAGTCACATTATCCTGACACTGACCCACCCAGTCCTTGCCCTATCCTAATAATGCCGAGCGCCTGGCTAGGAATTGACAAGTATCAAATTTGAAGTCATCGGTTTGACTCGACCAGGATTCGAACCAGGATTCGAACCCACGATCCCACGGTCTACCAACACGGGAGACGGACGCTCTAACTCATTCTGCCATCCCGTCTGGTTGCCTCTGAATAGTGATGTGTCACGGAGGATGCAGCAAACCCTTCTACTGCGGCCAACAATGGCATTCAAACCAAGTGTATCACTTGTCCAACATGAGACAGCAAGCGGAGCCTCGCCCCCCCCCCCCCCGCCGACTCCCCGGAGCTTTTACGTCCTCCTGTGATTAATATTGAACACCCTGGAGGAATAGAGAACTCCATGTGATGTTCGGTGCCTTTGATCCGAGACGTCCTTGGTTCGGTACATGGCCCTCACCACCTGGGTATGCAACACAAACCTCCCACTCCCGCCCCTCCTTACAAACCACCGCTGGATCAACTGCTGCCCCCTTCCTGCTCCCACTCCTTCCGACTGACCCATCAATTGCCCTCCCTTCTCCCACTCCTCGCCCCCACTGAACTGACCAATCAACTGCGCCCCTCTCCCTGCTCTCACTCCTTCCCACTGACCCATCAATTGCCCTCCTTTCTCCCACTCCTCCCCACTGAACTTACCCATTAACTGCTCCCCATCAACTGCTCCCCACCCCGCCCCCATCCCCCATCAACCCATCGACAACCCATCAACTGCCCCCTTCCCACTCCCCATCCACCCATCAATTGACCCCCCTCCCGCTCCTACTCCCCGCTGCCCATCAACTGCCACTGCTATTTCCACTCACCACCGATCGATCACTTGCGCCTCCTCTTCTCACTTCCCACCGACCAATCACCTGCTTCCACTCCTCCACACCAACCCATCAACTGCCCTCGTACCACTTCCCATCAACCCATCAACAGCCTCCCTGCTCTCTTCCCCACTGACCCATCAACTGCCCCTCGCTCCCACTCCTCTCCACCGACCCATCACCTGCCCGCCCCTCACACTCCCCACTCCCCACTGACCAATCAACTGCGCCCCGCTCCCACTCCTCACTGACCAATCAACGGTCCCCCAACCTACGCCCCACCAACCCATCAACTGCCACCGCTCCCACTCCTGACTGACCCATCAACTGCCTCCTATCCCATTCCCCACCAACCCATCAACTGCTGCTCGCTTCCCACTCCCCACCAATCAATCAACTGATCCCCACTCCCACTCCCCACCGACCCATCAATTGCTTCCTTACCCCCCTCTCTCCGCGCCTTCCTGTGTGAATGTACTTACTTCCGTTCCCCTATCGGTGTAAACTTCAATCAGATCTCAAGGCACCCACCTTTCATGACGCATCAGATTTGGGGTTCACCTCAACACTTTGTGATAATTTTACCTGCCACATTAGACAACAGAATTCACTCATGCGTGCAATTATTCCAGTCTGGTGAGATAATCTTGCGATGGCATCAGTGCTATCAATAGTTGTGGTTGATCTCCAGAGGGGATGGAGTGTTCGAGTCCCAAACTGTGCTCCAAGGTTGACCCTGGGGTGCCTAACCAACCCTAAGCTAACCAGTCGTAAAATATTCCGATATACGGCATAGGGGGAATGCAAATGTTCTATTACTGATCGGTGTACGTGACCAGGTGAATGTATATATACATAATCAATGGTACAGTGAGTGAATGCAAGGGCTCTGAGGCATGGGCGAGTAGGTGGCGCCACATGCTCAGGTCATGAGGAACCAGTAGATGACCTAATGAGTAGGTGACCAGCCGCTCACTTAGTGGCTGGGGGAGTAGATGCATCTTCCAGCTTATTATACTCGTATAATGGCTTCTACAGCATATATATATATATATATATATATATATATATGTAAAGGCTGGTGGTGCCTGAGTGGGATGTAAATAGACATAGTGGTGCTGGCAGGTCTGGGTGTGCGTGCACTCAGGGCCTACCCCCTCTGCTGGGATAGTGATCACCACACTCAAGGTTCAAGGTTGGTGGTGGCCATGGGGACATACAGCTTGGTGGTGGTGGGCAGACCACTGGTATCCATGGGGACCAGGAATGCTGGATCCCTATTCGTAGGACCAAGAATGCTTGTTTGCCATTGAGGAAAGGGGTGGGGTGATACTCTACAATGAACCCAAGTAACCATATCAACAATAAACCAGAGGGCTTGAGTCTCTGTTCTTCTTTACACTTTATACTCTTCCTTTCTCTTTGTCTCTTTGATTTCACAATAGCCTGCCTACACAGATTAGAGCTTTAGCCATTTTACACAGTGTTGGTGGTTCATCCTCCACACACATACACGCTATGAATATAATGTAAAACCTCTCTAAATCGACCGACCTTGGAATCGACTTTAAGTGGTCCATTTAAGGAGGTGGTCAGTTTAGGGAGTTAAAATATAGTGGCAATGCTATTTTTGGGACCCAAATAAAGCGATTGGTATAGGGGAGTGGTCGATCTGTCGAGGTGGTCAGTTAGAGAGGTTTTACTGTATATGTATATATATATCCCACTGAATCAGGACCATTATCCGCATGCCTGGACCTGGACTGTGCCAATGTTATCCTCACAAGGACACAATGCTAGAGTAACCACACACTTGCGCTAAAATTTATGCAAGCATGTGGCATTGAGAGTTAGGCCTACTTATGCCCGTGACGTCAGAGGTGGGAGCGCCACTGGCGCAGGTGTGAGGTGTCGCGCAGCGAATAACTAAATAAGTAAATAAATAGAATAAGTGAATCAGTAGCGAATAAATAGTAAATCAAATAATATCAGTATATGGAGAACGCTCTGCCTTTTTATATTAATATAATAAATGATATAATACGTATATTGTCAAACACTGTATCGGATATATATATATTATATATAAACACTGTATCAGTCCATGCCATATACAGCATGTTATATTATATATATATAGTGCATCTCAAAATGTTATCTCCAGCAACATGATAATTATGCAATTCACAACACAGCAGGCATACAAACCTATGAAGGGAAACTATCCACCTAACCACTCCATAATGTAAAGGTCTAATAAATACACATGTATGTATCTAAGTATGTATGTATGAATACAACATATACCTACTATTTTTATATGTGAATTGTCAAAGTATACCATATGTAAGTAGTGGAACGGATTAATATTGTTATTTCAGCTGACTTGAGCTAGCTGCTGATGACAATATCAGACTACATATACATATATTGGAAATAACCATATTGTCACATGGCTGGAAGACCAGTGCCATGGCGCTGACAAAAGACTTTATTCAATGAATAAACTATATTTACAAAAAAACAAAATTTAAAATATGGAGTGAGGATAAAGATGTAGCTTCGGTTGATCTATGGTGTTCCCTGATGACATCACGCGCATCTCACTGACAAACCCCACCTTGTACAGCCGCTCATCTGTGGACGAATTAGGGCGGGTCGTATCTGCATATAGATAGCTGGGTTTTTTTAGTGTTTTTTTTTATTGAGGCTGTATTTATACTGTCCATAGCATGTAAGCCCGGGTATCCAGGCTTGTTTTCAATGCTGGCCAGCTGTAGTGTTGGTGTTGTCTTACCAATCAGTAGCTGCTGATAAGGTATTTGATTGTCTGCATTTCAGTGGCAGATAGATCTGTTGGTGCGTTTAGTAGCCTATGTTAGTTTTTGTTTGGGCCCTCTTGGCATTGAATTTTTGTTCTATTCTTATTACTATGTTAGTTGTTTTCTTAGGATTCTATGTTAGTGTTTTGGGGTTTTCTGGGGAAGAGTTTTCCGCTTTTTTCTACTTAATTCTATACTAGCCTATTTTATTTACATGTCCATAGGCCTGTATGTAATAGGTGGTTGAGTTATGTTTGTTTGAATTTGATTTGATTTATATTGTTGTTGGATATGTTATCTGGCTTTTATATTTCCGGTTATCCTGCCCTGGGCTGTCCAGTTGGTGGGCCGTGACATATCACCTTCCCCCTTGTGGTGCAGTTCAGTTGGGGTTCCCAGTTTTTATTTTGCACAGCAAACTGACATTCCCCCAGGGTCATTGCCATGCAAATAGAGGAGAACCCTGATAAATGCACTTATGTATATAGCGGACCTCTTCTCAAAGCTGCCTGAGAGTGAATGCTGGTAGTTTTCGGAATGTGTTATGGTCACATCATTTAGAATCTATTCGGACAGAAGATTTGCTTTTGGGAAAGAACAGTTTTATTTATTTAATGAGCTATTAGTTAAATAATGAATTAATAGCTCATTAAATAAATCAAACTTGTTGGGAAATATAAGTCTTATTTATCTTATTTTATTAATGGGCTATTAATTGTCTTATGTGATCATGCTTAATCTACTATAGTTAGGTCAAAGGGGGTCGGCTCTCGTGGGGCCCGGGAGGCCGCCGAGGGGGAACGCGAGCACAGCCAAGTGTCTCTTAAGAGGGTGTGTGAGCGTGGTAATCTTTAGCGTGAGCTGATCCACCACATGGTTTCTGATGGCTGCGTAGTGTGCTGTCTGACATGAGTGGTTCACGACACCTCCACCAGGGTGGTGTGTCAGCTCCTCCCAACGAATCAACCACAATTTTGAATATTGCGCCAATTTTGCACTTCGGCTACATAAGCAAATAACCATCTTCGATACTTTTGATACTAGACCAGACCAAAGGGAATACATAGCAACTTAGAAGAAATAGCTTACCCAGACACACTTATACCTCACCCAGCATAATAGCACTGCTTTCACAGCAACCCACCACCTTAGCCCATAATACCCCAGCCAGCATTCTCAGCTGGGCCCTGGGTGGGCCCCACATGGGCAGCCCATCTGGGGCCCAGCTAAATTTGGCCACAGGCTCCAAGTGGGCCCCACCTGGGCTAGCCCAGGTGGGCCTATCTCAGTTATTGAATATGTACACTATATCTTAAACAAAATATGATTTTTTTTTTAAAGCTGGGAATCTAGACCATGTGGGGGCCCATCTCACGCCCACTTCAGAGCCCACCTGGAGCCCCTGCCCAGCTGTGCCCAGCTCGCCCATTGACAACCCATGTAGGGCCCACCCAGGGCATGTTGGCTGGGACTGAACTTATCCCTGATAGCGAAACCACTAACACACCGAGCCTTCATCTTAATTGTCTAAAATACTCTACCTAGGTACCTGTGTAGATACCTTTCTATGATCTACTGTATACAGTTCAGAAATATAGTTAACAACTGGTAACAAGCAGACCGGATGGTTAGATGAGTTGAGTGTCCACCTCTCATTTTGATAGATCGTGAGATTGTAACCCAGAGTCCAGATCTCAGCCGAGTTAACACAATGTTTTAACATTCTATGCGTTTTGCTATCTAATACCCCCATCACACCAAAGTAGTTCTTACTACGTTCTTGAAAATGTTGCTGAGCTGGCTCAAACTGTGTGTGAACGTAGTAGGGATATTTTACAAACGTTTTATGAACTGTGTGGACGGGCAAGGATGAAAGGGTGCTCTAGAACTTTGAGCATGTTAACAATTTCCGGCGGCCACGTGCTACCTCATTTTAGAACAGGGTCGGACGTTTTGAGAACTAGTTTGGTGTGATGGAGGTGTAACATAGAGATTGGTATTACTAGGACGGGACAATGACCAGAGGACTGAATAAGCCCACTTGTTCACCAATAAAAGTGTCCCTGTTTAATGAATCAACGAATGAAACACAACATATGTATACACTTTCTCATAGTATGCAACTGTCTTCGGAAGGAACTTGTATTACAGGTAAATAGCCTGGTTCAAAGACAACTCATTCATTACTACTTACATCATCTTGTTGGAATGAACATTTCTTAAGACTCAAGGTATAATCATCCCACATTGTGTTGTATTAACAATCATACAATACTTTCCCACAGAAACCCATATAGCCATTTTCACAAAGCCCTTACCAAAAACTGCCTATAAATCGGCACCGATTTGAATACCATTTCCCTTTAATTTGTATGACAAACTTTTCCTGCGAAGCATGGTCAGTGAGCTCCTATCCACAACATTAGTTCCTGAAAATTCCACCAGAGGGCAGGTTGGCGGTGGAAATCCTCTATATGATAACCATCTTTGAAATCTTCTATGAGATATTTCCCCCCAGAGCACGCTGCACAGTAAACCTGCTTTGATTAATTCTTCGCTTGACGCCAGGTGGCAGGTTGTTGGTAAAAGTTGTGTGTATACCATTCCCCATTTATTAAAATAATGTCGATGCATTGTCACTACTGTGGTTGGTTGTATCTGCATCCGTGTGGATTTACCGGGGTATACTTTCCAAGCAATCCGTCGTTGACGTATGTAGCACCACGTGGAAGATTGCGCAGCGTAGTACTTCTTCATAGGCGCTGGCTGCACCTCATCCAGTTGCTGAAGTCTGTCGCACAGTCAGTCAATACACTACACCCGACCAGAGATGGTCCTCTTAAAGATGCATAATCCGATGAAAACATCAAATTTTCAAAACCAAAGGAATTAACTAGATTTTATTCTACATATTCTACTTCATATTCACCATGTATATTTGCACAAAGTTACCCTAACCACGACACTGACACTATCAAATTTACACCCTGTTATCTCTCAATGCTGTTGGGTAACGGCACTATTTTTCTTTTTTCTTCTTTTTGTATTTGTATCAAATGCTTGTTTGATTTTAGTCTATTATATATTTGAATGAATGTAACAACATGGTTGGAAGACCAGTGCCTCGGCGCTGAAAATAATACCTTTATTCGTTGAATAAAATGATCATTTACCAACAACAACAACAAAATAAAAAACCTAACTTAGATACTAACTTAAACTTTTGTTGCCACATAAGAGGGAATAGAGGCAATTTAATAGAACTTGCTAAGTACTGCAGAAGCCTATCGTGTCAGAGTTTTGGCATGCTTACCATCATTATTTTTGCATGTTTTAACTTCAAATATCTCAAAAGCTAGTAGTCTTTTATAATAAAAGCTACTTCAAATTAAAGTAAGGTAGATTATAACAATCAGCCTAATATATTTATCTCAGAAACTGACCGAAACTGAAAACCCTCGGACTATGCAACTTTAAGGCTGTTGTAGGATCTGATGTTCGATTTTAAATCTGAGTGCTGCGTCTCACTTAACATAACTTTAGTTTTGTCTTGCGTCATGCATAGGCAGACTGTGAATGGATGGACTAGGTGGTAGCGCGCCCGCGTTCCATGTATGAGCTCATGGGTATGGTCCTACACTGGGTAAAACCATATATTAAAAATAATGGCAATCATCCACATTATTCGCACTGAGTAAAGACTCCCGGGTTCGGTGTCAAGATAATAAATAAGTTGCCCTTCTATATCTCCTTTTATATATGATATTATATATCTGGTATAGCCTCAAGTAAACACCCGGATCTTCAGGAGATATAATGGTAAAACGTCATCGTTCACAATATGCATTCAGTGAATGGGAAAATTGCCAATCTTTATTTTAGACTCGCACTATCTAGCTTTTTTAATCTTCAGCTATTCGCATGCACATGCGCAAGTCTGCCATTGGCCTCCAGCTCGGCAGGGTGGGACACTGCTATATATTTGTAACGCTTCCTGGATTTCCTATTTCTTTCTGTCTAATAATTTCCTTTAAGGGGCAGGATGGGGTCAGAAGCGGGGGGAGGGGGGTTGTTCGGTGTGTTATCAATCGAACACAAACCTAACCCAGACAGACAAGGGTAATATTGGCTGAATATTGCTGCGGTTTGCTCGGATGGGTCATCAATCGAACACATACCTAGCCCAGACAGTCAAGACTTGTATTAGCTGAATAATGCTGTGGTATGGTGGGGTGGAACATCAATCGAACACATACCTAACCCACACATAGAAGTTTTCTAGGGCAATACAGACAAGATTCATAATGGTTGAATACTGCTGGTTACTTTCTATCCAGACCGCACTTCGTCCACACCTCTCTCTATCTCCTCTCTGCTGGCCTTGCTCCTCCTTGATATGTCTGAAAAGAGTTCCAGAAGGGGGAGCCCACCAGCATTTCACTTTCTACCTTTACTCTATCCGTGTCTTTGGCTCGCCGATTGGTCACCTTAGAGCCAAGAGACACAGTCCTTTGACTCAATTCTCCTCATTTCTCTGTCCTATACTCTACCCTTTTTTTTCTCCCAGGCTTACTTCTGACCCTGATCAAGAGGGTTGTTTGCTTTGGTGGGGCCCTGTACCTTATCATTTCTATCAATTTGTTCTTGTTGCTGGAACCTGCTGGACCCACCTTTACCCGTCCCTTCCTCCTGAACCCTTGCTGCTGTTACTGGATATGAGTGCTCTGCTACTGCTGGACCAGAGTGATTTGGTTTTGAATGTTGTAAAGACATCCCCAGCTTCTACAACCATCCCACCTGAAGATTAATCTTCAACCAAAGATTGGACCGATTTATTGGGGCCTTTCTATATTGCTGCAGTTTTGCAGCCTGTAACCGTCATAAGGTTACGAACCCCCCAAAAGCTAAAAGCTACTGCTGGTATGCGGGGTTGGGTCAGCAATCAAACACAAACCTAACTCGCACATCAGAGTTTTCTATGGAAAACAACAAACAATATTCATATTGGCTGAACACTGCTGGGGTGCGGTGGGGTGGTTAATCAATCGAACACACACCTAACCTGCACATCGAAGCTTTCTAGATAAATACATCCAATAGTAATATAGGCTGAATGCTGCTGGGGTATTTGTCAGTGGGAACACACACCTATCCTGGTCATAGGAGTTTCCTAGAGAAATACATACAGACAAGAGTAATATTGGTTGAATGGTACTGAAGTGGTGTGAGGTGGATAATCAATCGAACACAAACCTAACCCGCAAGTAGGAGTTTTCTAGAGAAATACAGACTAGAGTAATAGTGGGTGAACGCTTCTGAGGTGTGGTGCGGTTATACCCCTGTCACACTATGACGTAATGAGCGAACGTGAGCCTAACGTGGTGATTTTTCGTCATTACGTTGATGTACGTTGGATTACGTTATAATGACATCATAATGACGTTAGACTGACATTGAGCTACGTCACATTACGTTGTGTTACGTCGAGTTACGTCAATGTTTTGGACATGTTCAACAATTTTGACGTAGCTCGAACATAAGGGTTTATGTTCGCCGTACGTTCTGTTCATGTTCAGCAAACGTCAATGACGTTAAACGGACGTTAGGCAAACGCTGCTCACTACATTCAACTACGTTCACTGTGTTGACCCACATTAAACCAGGTGGAAATGCCCACGCGGCGTAATGGGAATGTCAGGAGAACGTCAGGAGAACGTCAGTAGAACGTCAGGAGAACATAATTCAACGCACGTTCAACGTCTCATGACGTATGTAACGTCACGTAACGTTCTTCTGGCGATGGAATAACGTTTATAATGTTCCGTGAGCGTAATGACGTTGTCCTCTCTCGTTGAATGATGGTATCACTACGCTTTACCAACATTACGCTCTCGTCCACTACACTGCATCCACGTTCAACTCGTGCCCAAATTTGCATACTACGCCGAGAAGTTCAACGTTCTTCACGTTCTCCCTACGTTGACGTCATTACGTCGTAGTGTGACAGGGCCATTACTCATCAATCGAACACAAACCTAATCCGCACATAGAATTTGTCTAGGGAAATACAGACAACATTCATATTGGCTGAATACTGCTGGGGTGTGATGTGGTGGGTAACCAATCAAACACAAACCTAACCCAGTCATAGGAATGTTCAATGGAAATACAAACAAGAGTAGTATTGACTGAATGCGCCTGGTGTGGGTCATCAATCGAACACAAACCTAGCCCAGTCATAGGAGTTTTCTATGGAAATACAGAATACTGTTTTCTGCATGGATTATATAGGCTCCCTGAGGTGCCCCTGGGGACAACCTGTTGTGGGCATCATGCTCCTTATGATTGTAATTCTGCTGTGAATCAACTGCTATCATAATGCCTTCTGCATGGGCCACGTGTTGATATTACCCCAGCTACCCTGTTCTGTGCAGCTAAAGGCCCTGTCACACCTCACCAGATTGGGGTAAATGGACAAAAAATGAACAATGTCCGGTTTGTGTCCATACAAGTTTTGAACATGCACAAAACTAGGAACGGATGCCGCCGGATTGACGTCTATGGTTCTTGTCTGGTTTGAGTTTGTTTCGTCCATTGGCTATCCATTCATCTCCGTTTCATATCCGCTTCATGTCCATTTCATGTCCGTTTCATGTCCATTCATCCAGCGGCCATTGACGCTATAGTGCAACATTTTGACACATTTTAATACATTTTGATACTTATCACCACCGGCTTAGACAATTCTGTCCATTGCTCAATCCAGCAAGGTGTGACAGCCACTTTATAGTCACATAATTAGATGGCCAAATCGGAAACACCTAGTAATGGACACACTTTCCCTATGGAAGGTTGTGGGTTCGAGTATAGCCTCCATTTAATCAAACCATGCATATACATAATTGATATCTTATGTTGAGTTTAACCATACTAGCGTAGTGAAGTTTGTTGGTTTTGTTTTGTTGGGGTTTCATGTCCTTGGAACATCTAAGGTCATTCCAGGGTTGTAACGGACTTGTACCAGCGCGCACTCGTGCTGACTTTATAATGTTTTCCTACTGAGAGAGCATGCCGCCAGTACCATGGCCCAATATCCCACTGAGTCACATATTATCCTGATACTGACCAAACCCGTCCTTTCCTTATCCAAGGAATGCAGCGTGCCAGGCTAGCTTGTGACAAGCATTAATTTGGTAAGTCATTGATTTGACTGGGCTGGGATTCGAACTCCCGACATTCAATACGGGAAGCCGGCGCTCTTACCGGATCCAACCACCACGTCAAGGATAATAGTGAAATGGGTGGTTGGTTCAGTATCAGGATACTCTCACTCAGTGCCATATCGGGTCACTACCAGTGTGGCAGCACTATAAGTCAACCATCGGTAGCATACTGCTTCATATTGTGGAATATATTTCCTAGATGGGATGGCTGAATGAGTTGAGTGTCCGCCTCCAGTTTCGGAAGGTCGTGGGATTTAAACCTCCAGTTGTAAACCCTGACCAAGTCAAACCAATGACTTACACATTTATACTTGCAGCTACATACCCTGGCATTCGGTATTACTAGGATAGGGCAAGGAGAAGTAGAATGGGGAAGACATATTGTCTGTGATTGAAACGTCCCCTACTTAAGGGGCTGTCACATTAGGTTTTTTTGCGGGAGCGTATGGCGGCGTAGGCGCGTTACGTCATATACGTCGGCATACGCCATATAAGCTACTCATACGCTACGCATACGCTACTCATACGCTACTCATACGCCACCAGATGCCGCCAGATGCCGGCTTATGAGGCATACGCCGCCATACGCTTTCATAAATCCGTCCGTCCACATTTTTTTGTGCATGCTCAAAAAATCTCGACCTTTGAGGGCTTATGGCCCATACGCTGCTCATACGCTACTCATACGCCGGCATATGCTCCTCATACGCCGGCGTACGCTCCTTGTACACTAGGGGTACACCGGCATAGGTTTTTCATACGCTCAACTTGCGTCACCGGCGTATCTCTAGTGTATCTCTAGCGTATGTAGCGTACGCATAACCTATGAGTTATGTATGGGAGCGTACTCCTAGCGTATGCACAGCATATGCACAGCGTATGCACAGCGTATTCCAAGCGTATACCATAGGTCTCGACATCGATCTTGACTCATATGCTACTCATACGCTAATACGCTACGCATACGCTATGCGTACGCTACTCATACGCTACTCGTACCCTCCACATGCCAATCAAAACCATCAAAAAATGTCACAGCACGCTCCCATACGCTCCTCATACGCTCCTCATAGGTTCCATATACGCTCAAAACCACCCAAAAGGTCACCAAATGTCATCATAGGCCGGCACGCGCAGGACCTACGTAGGTTTTCAATACGCTCCCGCCGTACGCCGTAATGTGACAGGGCCTTTAATCAACGTATGGGTCGGACAGGGGGAGCCAGTTACAGTGTGGTTTGGGAAAATAGGTTTATTTTATTGATATAATTATTTGAGATGTCAAAAAGGTTATTAATCTACTCTATCTAAGTCCGGGGAAGCCGACTTTTGAGGGACCAAGGAGTCTGCCGAAGAGGACCCTTGAGCCGAGCCAGGTATTCCTTAAGAGGGTGGTTGGGCACGGTAACTTTTTGCCCTGAGCTGCTCCGCTGAGTGAGAGTATGTGGCCGCGCAGTGGGCTGTGTGACATGAGTAGTTCCGAATGCCTCCACCAGGGTGGGGCGTCGGGCTTCCCCCCCCCCTGCCGAATTTTTTATTATTTTTTTTATATTTTTTTTTATTGAGGCTGTATTTATACTGTCCATAGCATATAAGCCTGGGTATTCAGGCTTGTTTTCAATGCTGGCCAGCTGTAGTGTTGGTGTTGTCTTATCACACAGTAGCTGCTGATAAGGTATTTGATTGCCTGTATTTCAGTAGCAGATAGATAGTTGGTTGGTCTGGTTAGTACTACAGTAGTCTATGTTAATTTTTTTGGATTTTCTTGGCATATATGTGCTTTATTTTTTCTACTCTTATTTCTAGACTAGCCTACTCCTATTTACATATCATAGGCTTGTACGCAGCTGTGAGGTGTGTTATCTGGGTGCTTTTGGCATGGTTACCAATTTGAAATGATGTGCTATTTTAGCCCTGTTATAAAAAGAAAATGTGACTTCAGGTATTGTATATAATATATAAGAACAGGCACCCATTGAAATCAACGTTATACTTTTAACATTTAGACACAATTCATCTGGTTGTCCTCATGCTTTCCAATTCCCCAAACAAAAGGCATGGCTAAATCACCATTATTGACTTCTTGTTGTTATATTCTATATTGCCACAAGCGCACCCGTGCTGAAAATGTGCCATGCGTTCTGTTTTATACTCAATTGAATACAGTAAAACCTCTCGAAGCGACCACCTGCACAGATCAACTACTCCCCTATATCGAGCGCTTTATTTGGGTCCCAAGCGATCCCCAATTACAATACCATTGTAACGATAAGAAATACTCCCTAAACCGACCACAAACAATCGCCCGATCAATACAATTGTAACAATTAAAATACTCCCTAAACCGACCCTAAATGGACCCTGTAAAGTCGGTCCCATGGTCGGTCGATTTAGAGAGGTTTTACTGTATGTGTACATGATTTACATTACTATTTGTTATGCCTGTTCTATGTGTTGTTCGCATCATTG
This sequence comes from Branchipolynoe longqiensis, assembly GCA_030323885.1. Lineage (NCBI taxonomy): Eukaryota > Metazoa > Annelida > Polychaeta > Phyllodocida > Polynoidae > Branchipolynoe > Branchipolynoe longqiensis. Next base: position 42,542,110 of record CM059199.1, on the reverse strand, counting down.
CTTACTAATTAATATTTTAACCTCATCGATATAACACGCCGCCGTCTGCCGCTTAATTTGCAGCTCACCCCTTTAACAAGCAACCCTTTCCAGTGACGTCATCACAATCAGTCAAAATGTGGCGCTCAAATAATAGCAGCCAGGGCTACCTGCAGGTAAATCTTCAATTTGTCTGACAAGGAGGTCAGAATGCCCTCCTACCTGCTTTTCCTTCCTGTCACGTGACACTTTGTGATAGTTTGTGCCAGTCACGGGTTTCTGTATTCGTCCTTTGATATTATTGTTACGTCACACTCGAGCGTGTGTGCTGACGTCACAACGATGCATCAAAGAGTGCAGTGGTGACGTCATCTATGATAACTCAACGTACTAACTCAGTGAGTACAGGTTGCATGTGTTTTCACATTCCTCTTTTTCACCATTTCCTTTCAGGATCTATGATTTCATGAAGTGAAATCATGCCGAACTGTCACAATACTCACTCACGCCTCTCTCTGTGTCTTTCCAGTGATTTCAAGTATGTATCCTTATGATTAGGTGTCTATATATTCATGTATGTATATATGTGTATGTGTTTATACATGTAGGCGTACACACGATCATTAGTGATATATATGTATAATTATGTATGAAGAGTTCAGGCACAAAACCTCCTGAAACGCAATTAAAAAATAGAATTAAAATGAAAGGTTTTTACCATATGGTAATTTTAATACTAACTCATTCCACTTTTTTTGGTTATAAATGGTTATGGAGCAATGAACAAAAAATGATGTAAAAAATGAACCTTTTGAAGGTTTGACTCAAATGTTTATCTCAATTTTTAGATTGGTGTTTACAGGGTGTTGTGCCTAACTCCTCATATTTAAATATGCGTATATGTAGGCCTACGTACATATATATGTATCTATATGTTATATTATGTATATGTGTATATATCTACACACATACATACATCCCTATATATGTACCAACGTATGTATACATACATATGGATGGATATGGTATATAATGTATATATATATATATTTGTGTCTAAATATTTGAGCATATGTGTATATGGATATGTGTAAATAAGTATCTCGATACACACATATAAACATATGGATGTATACCCGTATAGACAACTACACATATACAGATATGTACATATATATATATATATATATATGTACATATATATATATATATATATATATATATACATTCGTATATTGATACCTAAGCATTTATCAAACACAGGCACTTCGCATGACCTAACTGTGTATACTCATCTCTGAACCATTGTCCTAATTAATCTATCTGAAATTGATGTTGCTTCAACTGACTCTATTGCTCCTCTTATCTGCCTCATTTACATATAGCTTGCATGTGACCTCCGGGCCAATCGACTGCGCGTGCGCAGCATTTGTTGAGCTACATATCAAGAACAGTGTGCTACAATTGCCTCTTTAACCCCAGCACTAAATTAGTATAAAACATAATTTTGATTCGCAACTATTAGAAATAATTCAGTAACCTATCGGTGGTAATTCCAAAGACCCTATAATACTAAGATGGCTCACTCCCTATCTCTCCCATGGTAATGTAAATTTTGCAGTGCCACCTTGTGGTGGATTTGATCAGCCCGGCTGCCGGTTGGTGTTTCACATGTAAACACATACAATTATAGTATACATGAGATAGGTAAGTATGAATACATATAAATATGAAATTGCTAAGAACAAATACACATCATCATCAGCATCATCATCATCATCGCCATCATCACACATCTTTCACATTCATATATACATTTATACATATAATATAGCACCTGTTTAACCAAGAAAACAGCCAGCGCACCAAGTGGTGGGTTTGATCATTTTGATTTCACAGTACAGGCTGAGTGAGCCATCTTATTATTTAAGCGTCTTTGGTAATTCCTTTGGGCGACGCTAATCTAGGCTAAAGATCTTTCCTCAGTTGTCAGCTAGTTGTACACCATCAAACGCAAAGTACAACCAGATGCACCACTTAGCGCTTTCCGGTGATATACAGCAAACAAGGTAATTGGACAGGTCCCCTAGCCCAACCTGACTGCTGTACCATTGAAACAAGGGGTCGGATTCCCTAGACCAACATGATTGCTGTACCATCAAAGTCAATGTATGACAATTATAGTGCATTATCTCCTAATATTATTAATGAACATAATAGTATAGTATACAGGGATGAAAGATCTCTGCGATTTCGCGGATTTCCGGTTTGTTTTCATTCCTGCAGCACCATCAATGTATTCTAATATGGGGTGCAGACGCCGCAGCACTATCAGTTTATACTACTAATACGTGCTTCAAATGGCATAGCATTATCAGCATATACCAATATATATGAAACCTGAGTTCCGGAAAATTTCCGTGGTCCCTGACAATGCTAAACCTATGGGAAAATATCTGCATTTCCGCTTTTTTTCCGCAGAGACCACTTTCTTCCCTGAAGATCAAACATACTTTAAGCACTTTAACCTGTGCCATATATAAATAAAATGTGTGATTATGTCTGAGTAAGAAAATTACTACTACACCTGATCAAAGACAATGCACCTCGTTTGCAATGGGATGGTGCCACTGCATGATTATTTCAGAAATTCAAATATGAAAGCACTGAGTGGTGTTCTTGTCGTACATCGTCTTTGATACCATCAAAGACCCTATAATACTAAGACGGCTCAGTCCCTATCTCTCCCATGGTAATGTAAGTTTTGCAATGCCACCTTGTGGTGGGTTTGATCAGCCTGGCTGCTGGTTGGTGTTTCACATGTAAACACATACAATTATATTATACATGAGATAGGGAAGTATGAATACACATCAATATGAAATTGCTATGAACAAATACACATGATCATCACCATCATCATCAGCATCTCCATCATCACACATCTTTCACATTCATATATACATTTATACATATAATATAGCACCTGTTTAACCAAGAGAGAACAGCCAGTGCCCCAAGTGGTGGCTTTGATCATTTTGATTACACACTACAGGCTGAGTGAGCCATCTTAGTATTATAGGGTCTTTGATACCAGGTAGGTTTTGGTGTGAACAAATTACAAATAATACTTGAACAAAAAATGGTAGCACAATCCACTGATAGTAATCCTTTGTTGTAGTTCTATAACCTGTGGAAAATTAAAATGTTGGTTGCTATGGCAACCTAACGATAGTGGAAATAGCACACTGCTAATGTATGTATCCAAATGTTGTTGACAGAGGAAGTTACGACTATAGACTTGTAGTTTACAATGCAATGTGTACTGTTGTTGTACATCACTCTGTGGTGGTACCTTTTAATTCCAGGTTTAATAATTCACCACTCTGCAATAATCACCATTACCCAATCGGGCAAGCTTTGTAAGCTGCTAGCTCATTACAATGGTCCGTTTATTAGTCAGTTTTAAGCTAACCTAACTCACAGGAACAATACTCATGCAGTAGGCTGAATCACTACTAGTAGGTATCCCAAGTGATTTTCAAAAATAGTTTGGAGTTTGATTTAATGGATTTCACCTGTTAGTATATTTAATTTGAAATAAAATGACACTTCATTTGTGAAAATTGCTCTAATCTTAAAAAAGATATGGACTTTTTTAGGTTGTTACTTAATTGGTCCCACCCATAACTAAAAAGATAGCATTTTTGATGGCCCCAAGAATTAAAAATAACCACCCTATCAGACTTTCTGTATTTTTTCCTTCAAATCCATGGCCTATACAATGAGAATAAAAAGATGCAGGGGTCTGATGTGGTTACATTTCAAGATATACATCTTCAAAAATGCGTGAAATCACAATTTCCTTAATTTCACCAATTTCCAAATTTCGCTTTGGGCCACTTTTGGGGGCTTGGTTGTGGAAAAAATTGGCACCCATATTAAATTATTCTGATTTATCCCTAACCTACTGATGAGTCTTGTCATTGCTATTTTTTTTCAGGACTACATATGCTTGGGAAAAGCTTTAAAAAATAGGTTCAAAATGGTCCAGAGCTCAATTTGACAAGTGATAAAATCCGGTAAAAGGAAATGCCCAACTTTGAGCAGACTTATTTGGTACAGAAAAGCACCCATACAAGATAATTGCATGAAATTTTCACACTGTACTACCTTCAATATGCTCTTTCTGTTTACATTACATACAATACAATTTGATAGATGTGAATGGTTTAAAAACAAAAATTCAAACCCTGTGTGTGTGTGTGGGCAGTGTGTTTATGGCACATTGCATAACAACTGGCACATTGCATAAAAACTTTAGCATTCAATTATTAAGTAGAGCCAACATTTATTTTGTCTCAAATTTACGCCTTCACACCATGCATTGCTAAGAATCATGATTAACTTCTTTTTTTAAAGAAAAAAAGATCTTTATTTTCATGTAAAAACCTAAGTTATCCATTATTCGGTTCAGAAATGGAGATTAATTGAACGTTTTAAATTAAAATTTAAAATAGATGGACAAAGAATTTATTCAAGGACAAAATATGACTATATGGCCTGTAGTATTGGCAACAAAATGATATCATTGGCATGATGATGCTAGCTCTGGTGAATGGGCACCAGAGGTTTGAAGAAGCAGTGTAAAATTTCATGCATAGGTTAGTTGAAACAAAAGGTGATTTTCTACATAAATGGACTTGACAAAGCATTGATTTTCTGTAGCTGATCAAAGTCATATCCTAATGTGGATGGTACTATTAGAAAGAAGAAATATGAAGCTTTATTTTGCTTTAGATTTTATTTCAATTGGTGAACAACTTAGAACACACCAACAGATTGAAAATGATGAATTTTAAGCCTCCACACACAGATTATTGGTGGATTGGCAAGGCACTTGGGATACCTACTACTAGTTTCCTGGGCGTAATTAGGTGAAATATAAAAGAAAGAATTTGGACCGTAACTACACATTGTCTGCTATGCAGCTGGTGTATATCGTAAAACGCATTGAGATGTTGTAGTATGGATGCCATGAACAAGCTTGTTAATAGCAGCCATTTCAAGTAGGCTGAATCACTACTAGTTTCCTGAGTGTAATTAGTAGAAATATAAAAGAAAGAATTTGGACCGTAACTACACATTGTCTGCTATGCAGCTGGTGTATATCGTAAAACGCATTGAGATGTTGTAGTATGGATGCCATGAACAAGCTTGTTAATAGCAGCCATTTCAAGTAGGCTGAATCACTACTAGTTTCCTGAGTGTAATTAGTAGAAATATAAAAGAAAGAATTTGGACCGTAACTACACATTGTCTGCTATGCAGCTGGTGTATATCGTAAAACGCATTGGGATGTTGTAGTATGGATGCCATGAACAAGTTTGTTCTAACAGCCATTTCAAGTCGGCTGAAAAACTACTAGTTTCCTGGGTGTAATGCATAATTAGTTGAAATATAAAAGAAGGAATTGCCACCATAACTACATATTGTCTGTTATGTAGCTGGTGTATGTCGTAAAACGCATTGAGATCTTGTAGTATGGATGCCATGAACAAGCTTGTTCTAACTGCCATTTCAAGTAGGCTGAATCACTACTAGTTTCCTGAGTGTAATTAGTTGAAATATAAAAGAAGGAATTTGCGCCATAACTACACAGTGACTGCTATGCAGCTGGTCTATGTAATAAAAGGCATTGACATCTTGTAGTATGGATGCCATGAACAAGCTTGTTCTAATTGCCATTACAAGTAGGCTGAATCACTACTAGTTTCCTGGGCATAAGGCGTAATTAGTTGAAATATAAAAGAAGGAATTACCAGCATAACTACAAATTGTCTGCTATGTAGCTGGGGTATGTCGGAAAATGCATTGAGATGTTCGAGTATGGATGCCATGAGCAAGGTTGTCATAACTGCCATTTCAAGAAGGCTGATTCACTACTAGTTTCCTGGGCGTAATTAGTTGAAATATAACAGAAGGAATTGCCACCATAACTACACATTGTCTGTTATGTAGCTGGTGTATGTACTAACAAGCATTGAGATCTTGTAGTATGGATGACATGAACAAGCTTGTAAAACTGCCATTTCAAGTAGGCTAAATCACTACTAGTTTCCTTCGTGTAATTAGTTGAAATATAAAAGAAGGAATTTGCACCGTAACTACACATTGTCTGCTATGTGCTGGTGTATGTCGTAACACGCATTGAGATGTTTGAGTATGGATGCCATGAACAAGCTTGTTATACCTACCATTTTAAATACCCAGATCCTCTGAGACCAGTCGCGACGGCCCTATCAGTAGAGATTTATTGTTATAATCGCCTTCACTTTAGTTTGGAGGAACTTTTATTTTAAATCGCTAATCTTTGGAGATATTTGTAATGAAAACAGGCCGACATTAATTTGTGTCTGGCATTGCAGAATTCTAACACCATAGGCTTCAGCAGTAACAGGTTCTAGTAAATTGGCTTTGTCTCCCCTTCGGTGCCGAAAGGATATGTAGGATCAAATCTAGACCAGTGTTTTGAGTTTTGAAAATTTGATGTTTTCATCAGACTATGTGGGCTTTCATATTAAGCGGTTATTAACTAATATGGGGTTTTGAGGATGGAGTCCCTCTGTTATGTGTATTGGCCGAGGCCTACACAGGGTTAGTGCATATTTCAGAGGTCCGATCTGGACATGGGTATACGCCGGCCCCAATTATGGAGATAAAACATTTATTAAATGACTTTAACCTTTATGCTTTAGCCATTTAACTTAGCAAAAGTTGCCATTTCCTATGATAGCCTAGCAACATTTTAACCGTGATATATCTGTTAGAACTCCCCTGTGAACGTATATGTAAGTGCATACATGTATATAATTGTAAGCATTAACATGACTTATGGATATAAAACCATTTAAAAGACTTTAAATTATACGAGGCCGAGTGTAATAGTCTGCGCTTACCTCTCAGGCAAGGAGGTAGATATATAGGTAGGCGTGGATAGGATGGTGACATTATGGAGCCGAGGTGGTGTAACGGTTAGCACACTGGCCCGGAGTGAAAGAGATGTGGGTTCGATTCCCGCTCTAGGCGCAATATTTCCCATTTCCAACACCCCCCCCCCCCCCAAGACAATATTGAATAGTCTGTATAGTTTGAACAGTACAGCTCTCCAAAGTGTAGTCCTGTGAAAGAAGATCAATGACCTTTTCATGACACTATTTCAGTTCAAATAAGTTTCCATGGCAACCACTCGACTCGCATGGCGGCTAGACACACTGTGCTCCCTTTCGATGTTGCAACATGAGCGACCAGGCAACTGCCTAACTAAGATTTCACCGATCAATTTTACGAAAGGGAAAATTATCAAAAGGCAACGTGAAACTGGCTACTGCGTTATTCTGCGAGTAATATTTTAGCCGAAATGTCCGATTTAACCACTTTAAACCAGCTGCAACTTGAGTACATCGGGCACATGCTTCAGTAACGATTCACCGATAAATTTGACAAAATAGAAAATGTTCAAAATAGAAGGCAATATGATAGTACCCACTTCGTTATTCCCCTGCGTAATTTAAAAACTAAATTATCTAACCTAGCCACCCGAAATCAGTTGTAAATTGAGCGTCTCGGAGAACTAGGTTACTAGCGTTTCACCGATTAATTTAGCAAAAAGGAAAATTAGCAAAACAAAATGCAATACTAAATTATCTACTACGTTATTCTCTGAGAATTATTCTAGCTGAAATATCTGACCTAAGTTCCTTAAATTAGCAGAACAAAATGCAATGCTATGGTATCTTCTATATTATTCTCTGATCAGTATTTTTGCAGAAATATCTGATCCAAGTACCTTAAATTAACTAAACAAAATGCTATACTATATTATCTACTAAGTTATTTTCTGATCAGTATTTTTACAGAAATATCTGAACTAAGTACCTACAATTAACTAAAGAAAATGCAATGCTATATTATCTACTAATACTATATCATTCTCTGATCAGTATTCTTGCAGAAATATCTGATCTAAGTACCTTAATTTAATCAAACAAAATGCTATACTATATTATCGATTATATTATTCTCTGATCAGTATTTTTTTACAGAAATATCTGATCTAAGTACGTTAAATTAACAAAACAAAATGCTATACCATATTATCTACTAGATCATTCTCTGATCAGTATTTTTACAGAAATATCTTATCTAAGTACCTTAAATTAACAAAACAAAATGCTATACTATATTATCTACTATATCATTCTCTGATCAGTATGCTTGCAGAAATATCTGATCTAAGTCCCTTAAATTAACAAAACAAAATGCAATACCATATTATCTACTACATTATTCTCTGAGCAGTAGTATTCTTGCAGAAATATCTGATCTAATTACTTTAATTAAGTCAGTTTTAATTAAAATCTTATTCGATTGATTTAACTTTCAAATAAGGTTTACCCATGTCTTGAGAGCGATCTTAGCACAGCAGAACCCTTGATATTTATTCGAATCAAAGGAATATTTCCTGATGCCCAAAATGGGATGATGTAAGACTACCACGATAACAGGGAAATACCCAAAGCTGTAACAAAAACTAGTACTGTAAAAATAATTAAAAAACCATTTTGGATGACACTAAACAAAGAGTAGATTCTACACAAAACCTTAGCAGCAAATCATATCAGAGATGTTCATCCTGACACGATATCCTCATCCTAGTGCAACATTACATACCTTATTTTCAGAATGAATTTAACAGGAAATCAAATTGATCATTAGCTGAGATCAGGAATGCAGGGTCTTTAACTTTTTGACAAATTCCGCTATCTACCATGAAAAGGTGCCAAACCTACACAACCACAGATTCGAGCCGTGGACTTTACACGCTGATAGGTTTCGCAATAAGAGAGAAAGTTGGTATAATATACAACAACAATAATAAATAGGCTAACTTGCAATTTTTGCAATCATAGTTCCATAGAATTTGGGAATGGGTCCCCGTTCTACTGAGCTATGAATCCAAAATTTGCAAGTTAGCTTTAACAAAATATGTTGGCTGTTTATATCATCGAATTTCTGCTCAACCACCAAACATCAAAAGCTGACATCAAACTGATGGGTCCCAATTTCTGTGTGTGTGTTTTTCCCGTGGTTATTCTTACTTCTAGCTTCCCGTATAGATCCTTCATTATCGCTGCTGTCAGGGGAAAAAATGGCTAAATAAATTGGCAGAGTACGTGGACCTATGGGACCCGAAGCCTGGTAAAAAGCTACGCTGATCAAACTGCGCCAAGCACTAAGCTTAGGCAGTCGCAATGGCTTAGTGTTCCATCTGCTACTTTATAGACGTTGCTTATGTGGGGATTCCCCCAACCAAACACCCGTGTCAGCGACGTGTTCCCTGTCTACCACCACCTCAATTCGCAGGGAGGCACAAATCTTCACCTTTTAGCCAAACCGGACGTGGTGGCTGAATATCTAGAGCGCAGGCCTCCTGTGCGAAAGATCGGGAGTTCCATTCCCAGTCAAGTCAAATCAGTGAATTACCAAATTGATACTCGTCACTTCCTAGCTTGGCACTCAACATTGATATGAATGGGCAAGGACTGGTTAGCTCAGTGTCAGGATAATGTGACTGAGTAGGATACATATTGCTGGCGGCCCCATTTCCCAGTGGGGCAGTACGATAACATCACCATGAGTGTGCACTGCCACAAGTCAGTACCCATCCTGATATGACCTTAGATGTTGCCAGGATGTAAAACTCCAACAACCAACCTTTTCGACTATGACTGCTATTTACCATCGAAAAGCAAATACAGCGCTTCATAGACTCCGGCCCTAATGTAGCATCGGTCATAAAACTAGCATTCTGTTTGATTCAGTGGGAATGACACATGTACACCCACGGCACACCAGTTTCTGAGGGATACATCGCTTCTGTGCATGCGTCAAAATCGAACAGCATCGTCACTAACCTTATAAATTTAATATAATGTTTTTCCTAAAGATGTTTTCTATATGTGTACCAATCGATTTGTTTCTAGGTGGTGTGGTTTTAGAGATATTTCACTTTTTCTGTATTTTCTGTATGAAGATTGCTCACGACCATTGACAATGCCTTGAGTTTGACATTATGCACAGTGCAAAGCATTAGTTTTATTCAAAATTACTAGAAGTGCAGAAGCCTAACCTTATAAATTTAATATAATCTATTCATTGAATATGTTTTCTATATGTGTTCCAAGTGGGTTGCTTCTAGGTGGTGTAATTTGAGAGCTATTTGACTTTTTCTCTATGAAGATTTGCTCATGGCCATTGACAATGCATTTGAATGGATGTGTCCCTGGGAAACTGGTGTGCCGCGGAAACTGCAACACCGGATAGGCCAGCTGTTTTTTTACAGCTTACGCCTGCCCTCAGTCCCTGACTCACCAGCGTCTTCTCATTTATCGGCGAGTCAGTGACACACACACATTTTGTCCACTCTTTCCTTTAAAACTGGGCCCAGACAGTAATGTTGTTTCTCAATAGAACCCTTTGTTTCCTGCACTTCTTCTCTGTGTCGGTCATTACTGAATTGTGAAAAAAGTCTAATTTCCGCTTTGGGGGGGGGGGGAGGTGAGGGGTCAGAAGTGAGTTTAAATCCCAAAATTAGCCATTTCACGGTAAATATTCTCCTTCAGTGAAGGTGAGTACTTTATTAAGTCAGACATCACTTGGCGAAGACAAATAAATAAATTTGTTATGCACCCAATGCATTTCAAAGGAAATTTTAAGCGTAAGTTGTAAAATCTTATGCAAATCAATAGACAGCTTTGTGAAAGTACATTTCCCACTGTTTCCCTGGTGGCAGCAATGTCAATTAGGTCAAACTGCTGCAACTCATCAGGCTGATATGCAGATAACCTACGGACTGTTCCTTGAGGGAAAAACCACAATTTTAGACAAAGATATAATGAGACCATGACATGTTCATGTTCTGAAATTGTTATGGTTGGAAGACTAGCTAAATACAACAACAACAACAAAACAAAATTCTGAAGAAGAATAATCCAATATGTCCTAGCCTAACCCCTTGCCACCTCATAGCATCCGATATAATCCAACATGTCCTAACCTGACCCCTTGCCACCTCATATCATGCCACATCATCCAATATGTCTTAACCTGACCCATTTGCCCCTCATATCATGCCACATCATCCAATATGTCTTAAGCTGACCCCTTGGCGCCTCATATCATGGCATAGCATCCAATATATCCTAACCTGACCCCTTGGCGGCTCATATCATGCCATAATGCCATATCATCCAATATGTTCTAGCCTGACCCCTTGACACCTCATATCATGCCATATCATCCAATATGTCCTAACCTGACCCCTTTCCACCTCATAACATGCCATATCATCCAACTTGTCCTAACCTGACCCTTTGCCACATCATATCATATCATATCATCTAATATGTCTCAACCTGACTCCTTGCCACCTTATATTATGCCATATCATCCAATATGTCCTAACCTGACCCATTTCCACCTCGTATCATGCCATATCATCAAATATCTCCTAACCTGACCACTTGCCACCTAATATATTGCCAAATCATCCAATATATCCTAACCTGACACCTTGCCACCTCATATCATGCCATATTATCTGATATGTCATAATCTCACCCCTTGCCACCTCATAACATGCCATATCATCCAATCTGTCTTAACCTGACCCATTGCCACCTCGTATCATGTCATATCATCCAATATGTCTTAACCTGACCCCTTGCCACCTCTTATCATGCCATGTCATCCAATATGTCTTGCCCTTACCCCTTGCCACCTCATATCATCCGATATGTCTTAACCTGACCCCTTGCCACATTATATCATGTCATATCATCCAATATGTCCTAGCCTGACCTCTTGTCACCTGCCCACTCTAGGGTATGATCCGGAAGATGATGATGGATCCCGTGGCAGCCTGGGTCGTGGAGCATGCTACTGGACTGGAGCGGCAGAGCGGGGAGCTGGCCCCGCTCAGCTTCAAGGACTTCACCGCCGAGTGCATCGACCCCGGGGGCGCCCTCCAGCAGCCCAAATATGAACGCTTTCCGTGAGTATAAAATCACCTTATTTTAATATTACATCTGTTGGTAAAGTTGCCTTTTCTATTTTTCTTGAAGATTTATACTGCCTATCATGGATAAGTCTGCATAGACTTGTTTTCACCATTAGACAGTTTGGTGATAGAAAGCCCAAGCCTACTCTTTTACCGACCCAAGGGATGTTTAACTTCCCACACCACACAGACATGGTGTGAGAGCAACTGGCCTTTGATGACACTGTAAGTTATCCACAGCAGTGGAAATCCAAATTGGCAGAGGTGGGGGCACGGGGAATCGAACCACCGATCTTCAGATTAGGAGTCTGACCAGAAAAAAGTCAGACACTCTAACCACTTAGCCACCGAGAACACTGCCTAGTCCTCATGGGATTACAAACCTAAGGCCACATTTCTTTTTAATTGGTGATCGTCCTTTTGATCACACAAATCAGGGTCAGGCGGGCAGTTTTATTTTTATTTGTTCTGGCATATGAATTAGACGTAATTGGTAACCAGACGTGATGGCCAAATGAGTTGAGCATCCACCTCCCATTCTGGTAGGTCATGGGATTCAAACTCCTGGGTTCTAACCCTGGTTGAGTCAAACCAATAACTTAAAAATTGATACGTAAGTTGAATTGCTGCTAGCCCAACTTATATTTAAACAGTTTTTAACAAATAGAAGATATAAAATAAATGCAAATCAGGGGCGGGCGATTTTTCAGGCTCGGTCGGGGGGAGGGGAGAGAGACGATCACCAGTTTAGTTTTTGTTGGCATGCGGGAGGTCAGGAATTTGGTTCCAGGTCGAGTCAAACCAATGATTTCAAAATTGATATTGGCCACTTCCTAGCTTGGTGCTCGGCAGTAATAGGATAGGGCAAGGACTGGTTGGCTCAGTGTCAGGATAATGTGACTGAGTGGGATATCAGGTCATGTTGCCAGCAGCCTGATTTCTCAGTGGGGCAGCACTATGAAGTTGCCATGAGTGTGCACTGTCACAAGTCGGTACCCGTCCTGATATTACCTAAGATGTTACCAGCACGTAAAACTCCAACAACTAACCAACCATTATAATATATGTAAAAAGCACCATTAGCGCATAATGTTTGAATTGTGGTTGATTCGAGGAGGGGAGCCGGGTATCCGCCATGACCCCAGCGGGAGAGACGAACATCATTGACCTACAACTCCCCCCTCCCCTCTACAACGCCATTCGCATTCGCTTGACCGTTGAGACAGAACAATTTACCACACCCACCCACGCTCTTTTCGAAGGACTACTACGTAGGGGGTCAGCTCTGGCGCCGGCGGCCTCAGAGGTTCCAGCAATCGAGGAGGGCTACCTCGAAATCGACGCCGTCGACTGATTCAGCCGTTGTAACTCTCATCTAACTGTTTCCATAATAAACCGCTTAACCTTTCCTCCCACTCGGTCTCCGGCTTCCATCATTCGAATCATCTGGCTTTTCACTCATGCTATCATTCATTGTAACTCAAATTAAAATGATATCCGCCTTTACAAACGACTACTTTGCCTTATTGCAGTGTGCTAATGAACCGCGCCAACGCCTGGCTTCGTCAACACCCGCAGTTCCTCGTGAGAACCTGCGAGAGTATCGAGCTGAAATGTCGGTCCTCCACCAACGGTCTGGTCGACACGGACACTTCACAGTACCTGGAGTATGGCCAGGGAGTGAACAAATTCCACCGTGCCTTAAGGTATTGCCCCCAGTCTGTGTCTTCTTATCTCACTGCTTTTTGCAGTCATCTCCAGTTTTCACTTTTTTATTTTCCTAATCAATTTTATTCCTCCGAATTAAATGCCAAATTATATAGATGTCTTATCATGTTCCTGTTTTATTTTGAATAACAATTTTATTCCTCCGAATTAAATGGCAAATGTGATGGATGTCTTATCATGTTCCTTTTTGTTGTGTGCAACAATTGTATTCCTCCGAATTAAATGCCAAATGATATAGATATCTTATCATGTTCCTTTTTTTTTGCGCAACAATTTTATTCCTCAGAATGAAATGCCAAATGAGATGTCTTATCATATTCCATTTTTATTGTGCGCACAAATATTATTCCTCAGAGTGAAATAACAAATGAGAGCTTTCTAGAGCTCGACATCTTTATCTTTTCCTAAAATCCCCTGATGTAATTTTAAAGGGGTTCTTTTTCCTCAATTAAATTGCATGATTCTATTTTGGGTAGTTGATGATTGGTTATGAATGAACGCCGTCTCGCCCCCAAAGGCCACATTGATTCGCTGTCTGTACTGCCTATCATGGATAAGTCTAAATAGACTTGTTTTCACATTAGACAGTTTGTTGATAGAAAGCCCGAGCCTACACTTTTACCGACCCAAGGGATTTTTAACCTCTCACACCACATACACGTGGTATGAGAGCAACCGGCCTTTGATGACACTGTAATTTATACACAGGGGTGGAAATCCAGATTGGGAGAGGTGGGGGGGGGCACGGGTAACCAAACCACGAAGCTTCTGATTAGGATTCTGACCTAGAAAAAAGTCAGACACTCTAACCACTCTGCCACACAGAACATGATTTATATATTTAAAAACAAAATGTCATCACACATAATTATTACAAATAATTCCCCATTACCGGAAGTAGGGCATTGTTGTTAATGCATTTACCTTACTTTAACGTCCTTGCATGAAGTAGCATACTGCAGAAAGAATAACTCCATTAAGCGATAGGTGGTGCCATAGTTGGTGTAGATTCGAACCAGAGGTCGCCGATGTGTGTCCTTTACCGGGATTTAATTACTCATATTGCCAAAGCAACGTGAACAATTGTCTGCTGGCAGCTGGAGAAGGGTCCACAGCGACGAAAGGATTAACAACGGGTTACCACTGAGTACTATCGAGCATACCCTTGCAGGATGAGTTTCCCATTCATTAAGTAGTGATATTGTGTGATTTAAACAGAAATCAATGTAGATCAATTTCCAATATACTTCAAACAATTTAATCTGTGCAAAAGATACATAAATATGTGATAATATCTGAACAATAAACTAGTAAAATAATATTTTACTACACTGCTAGCTCTGTGGAGGTCTAGCCTGGTCCCCTGGCATTTATTTGCTCTGGCAGAGGCACAGGAGTTTTCATCTATTATTACTCAGTTTCCAACCTGGTCCCCTAGCCTTTGTACCGGAAAGAAGTTTAAACGAGCTCAAACGAGTTCAAACGTGGCTGGTTGGGTCGCACCGTGGCTAGTTGGGTCGCTCCGTTTAGCGCTGAATATGCTTATGGGCAGCTGGCATCATGGCTGAGCTACCAGGCGTAGTAGCCGAATCGGTAGAGCGCGGGCCTCGTGTGCAGGAGATCAGGAGTTTGGTTCTCGGTCGACTCAAACCAATTACTTATAAGATTGATGCATGTCATTTACTAGCCTGGTTCTTGGCATTAATAGGATAGGGCAAGGACTGCTTAGGTCAGTGTCAGGATAATGTGACTGAGTGAGATATCGGGTCATGGTGCCGGCAGCCTGATTTCCCGGTCGGGTAGCACTATAAATACCAGGCGGGATGGCCGAATGCGTTAGAGCGTCCGTCTCCATTACTGGTAGATTGTGGAGTCGTGGGTTCGAACCCTGGTCAAGTCAAACCAATGACTTAAAAATTGATATTTGTCGCATCCTAGCCAGGCGCTCAGCATTATTAGGACATGGGCAAGAACTGGTGTGCTCAGTGTCAGGATAATGTGACTGAGTGGGATACCAGCTCATGGTGCTGCCAGCCTGGTTTCCCAGTGGGCAACACTATAAAGTCACCATGAGTGCGCACTGTCACAAATCGGTACCCGTCCTGATATGACCCTAAATGTTGCCAGGACATAAAACAACAACAAAACAAAGCACTATGAAGTTGTTATGAGTGTGCGCTCTCACAAGTCGGTACCCATCATGATATTACTTTAGATGTTGCCAACAACAAAACAAAGCACTATGAATTGTTATGAGTGTGCACTGTCACAAGTCGGTACCCATCATGATATTACTTTAGATGTTGCCAACAACAAAACAAAGCACTATGAAGTTGTTATGAGTGTGCACTGTCACAAGTCGGTACCCATCATGATATTACTTTAGATGTTGCCAACAACAAAACAAAGCACTATGAAGTTGTTATGAGTGTGCGCTCTCACAAGTCGGTACCCATCATGATATTACTTTAGATGTTGCCAACAACAAAACAAAGCACTATGAAGTTGTTATGAGTGTGCACTGTCACAAGTCGGTACCCATCATGATATTACGTTAGATGTTGCCAACAACAAAACAAAGCACTATGAAGTTGTTATGAGTGTGCACTGTCACAAGTCGGTACCCAACATGATATTACTTTAGATGTTGCCAACAACAAAACAAAGCACTATGAAGTTGCTATGAGTGTGCATTGTCACAAGTCGGTACCCATCATGATATTACTTTAGATGTTGCCATGACGTAAAACTCCAACTACCAACCAACCAATCATGGCTGACCTTGAAGCGCTGCCTCTGTTTGCTGATCTTGCAGGGTCTGGCTGTGCCCGAAGGACCCGGATGACTCCCGTGACCCTGAGCAGGTGGGCTACATGAACATAGTTCCCATGATCACAGAGCAAGGCAATCTCTTCGTCAATCCGAAATTTGAATGTCTTTCACAAACAATGAAGCGTTTCAATGACGGCCTTCGAACGAAGACATTGCCAGGTTGGTACAGATAATGTGACATAATATTTGTAATTTTGTACTTTTTGTGACTGTGCGTGATATCAGCTCATGGTGCTGGCGGCTTGGTTTCCCAGTGGGAAAGCACTATAAAGTCGCCATGAGTGCTCACTGTCACAAGTTGGTATCCGTCCTGGTATTCTCTTAGATGTTGCTAGGACGTAAGCTCATATCATGACATCAACAGTGAAAACCATCAGTTCGCTTAGTGCTCACTGTTACAAGTCGATATCCGTCCGGGTATTCTCTTAGATGTTGCTAGGACGTAAAACAACAACAACACACACACCTAAGCTCATATCAGGACATCAACAGTGAAAACCATCAGTTCGCTGGCTGGTCACACAAGCCAGCATGGTGAGTGGGTCCTGCTTTCCGATGCGTGTGAATTGCTCATATTCATAATCAGGGCCGCGTTCAGGGTCCGTCTCGGAGGCGCCTCGGCGACGGGCATGACGTCACACCAGTCTGAACGACAAAAGCAGTTGGTTGCCTCGAAAATGCCGACCCCCGTAGGTGGTGGCCATTTTCAATAGACAAGCTGCGCTGTAATTGGCTGAAAGCACTGAATGCTGCGGCCATTTTCGAGGCGCTTTTCATCTCCAGTCTGAAAAGAGAGGCGTCTCCGAGACATTGCCGAGATGCACTCTGAACGGTATTAGGACAAAAAGCATCGCTGAGATGTCTCCGCGGCGCCTCTGAGACGGACCCTGAATGCGGCCCAGGGATGACATATCTCTGCGATTTCGCGGATTTCCCCGATTTGTGATCTTTACCGATTAACGTTAAGCAAAATGCCCAAGCAGTGAGGGTGTATGTGACAACAGGTGGTTCATTCGAATCCCGTTCCTATATGAACTTAGATGCTTATAGAACATAAAACCCAAACAAGAAATAGTTACGTATCGGCGATAATATAACCACAATCAATGATAGTTAAAACCTGAGTTCCCGCATCTTTCCGCGATTCCCTGACAGTACTAATAGAGGGAGTGCATGTGACGTCATCGCTCAGCAATCAGCACCCTCCCTAGCCATGTTGTGAATGCATGCAGATGCAGTAAAACAGAGTTTTCTTGTGTTCTGGGAGGTTCTGGGCAGTTTACATCCAATGTGTTTACTTACAGCACTTTAGCAACAACTTCTGAGGCCAAACTGCTCAAAACAATGACAAATAAAGCAACTGATCAGTAAATAAGCTCAGTGTATGCAGTTGCAAGCCTTCCCAATATGGCCACCAAATGTTGTCTTGTGACGTCATTACACCCCTTCTATATTATGGTGGTGGGGGCGGAATCCGCGTTTCCACGGAAATTGGCAGTTGGTGTCAACTTGGTTTTTTCCAGAGGCCACTTTCATCCTAGATAAAATATCCACCCCTACCCAAAGTAGGGGTGAATGACAACATAGTCTAAATACAAACGATAACTGTTTTAGTATTAAACAGGAAGTGGAATTCATGGTTCCAGTATCCAGTGGCTACCTATATCGACACAGAGTTTGGGAAATGGGAGAGAATGCAAAAACCCAGCCAGCATTCCCAGGTGGGCCCTGGGTGGGCCCCACTTGGGCAGCCCATCTGGGGGCCTAGCTAAATTTGGCCACATGCTAGCCCAGGTGGGCCTATCTATCTCAGTTATTGAATATGTTCACTATGTCTTAGACAAAATATGATTTCTTTTTTTTAAAGCTGAGAATCTAGACCATGTGGGGCCCATCTCATGCCCACTTCAGAGCCCACCTGGAGCCCCTGCCCAGCTGTGCCCAGCTCGTCCATTGACAACCCATGTAGGGCCCACCAGGGCATGTTTGCTGGCAAGACAAGATAGCGACCACAAAATACTTTTGACTTGACTTTTAAAGTCTATTAAACTATATGTTCTGTTATATTTTTCAAAACAAAAGTAGTGGGTAAATATAAAAATGCATGTGAGTAATATATTTTGCTTCTTAAATTAAGAATGTATGTGCTCATTTCATTTACCCAGAATTTCGCCACTTTTGTTAATGGGTTGTTCTTCACCCCATCTGTAGCAGTGTGTACAGAACAGTACGGGTGAATCTTTTATCCACTTTCATCCCCGTGTCATGGTTGTTGTATGACCGCCCACAGGACGGATTACCAATATCGAGACGCAGGACATGAAGTGCCACCGGAATGTGGGCACGGCAGATCCGGACGAGTGCTACTGGCGGCAGCGAGGTGACCACGGCGCCTACTTCCTCGTCGTACTCCGCCTCTTCTACGTCATCGGCGAGCCAGCCTACGAGGAAATCTGTGAGTTCTTGCAGGCTCAGTCACACCTTACCGGATTGGGGTACCTGATAGAAAACGGACACTGTTCGGTGAAATACGGCAATGTACATTTTATATATGGTACGCATCTGGCGTTTCCGTTCTCTGTCCGGTGGTGTCCGGTGTGTACGGTGGCAAGTTTTGAACATGCACAAAACTTGTACCGGACACTGCCGGACTGACGTGTATGGTTGGTGTTCGGTTTAGGTCCATTTTGTCCGGTACCCACCCTTTACATCTCCAGTTTGCTTCCTGCAGAGTCCATTGATGATGTTGCGGTAATTTGGTCAGTATATGTTTTTGGCGTGTCTGTGATTAGTCCGGTATGTGTCCGGTTGATGTTTGGTCCGTCCATTAGACATTCGGTTGTCGTCCCGTTATCATCCGGTTATCGTCTGGTGGCTATTCGTTAATCTATGTTCCTTGTCCCCATTTCGTCCGGGGGCATTTGCAACATTTCGACACATTTCGGTACATTTTGATACTGGACACCAACGGACTAGACAATTCTTTGTCCGGTTGTGTCCGGTACTCAATCCAGTAAGGTGTGACAGGCACTTTAAGCATCACGTTGGGGTCTTTCTCTTGGGGTGGGTGGGAGAGAATATATGAGTTTTTGAGGTATCCAGCCTATCAGTAAAATCTGTGAATTCCTGAAGTACCCAGACTATAGCCGTGTTCACACGGGGCAGTTAATTCGATTCATATAAATCGCCTTGCCTAGTTCAGCTCACATTTGGCGTGTGAACACGCGGCTGAGGTGGTTTAGGGCTGATTCGAATCATATAATTCGGATTTTATAAACCACCTGTGTAGGTGGTTTATATGAACCAAATTTTATGATTCGACTTATATCGCCCGTGTGAACGCAACCGAATTACTTGAGACGGATTAAGGACGTCACACGCATGCGCAGTTGAGACCTTAGTTTGTTGACTTTCCAGTCGATCAAAAGCACATATTATATAATTTGGTCTATGAACCGGATAGAGGTGCAAAGATGTTTTTTTCATCATTTATTTATAGGTTTTCACTGCCCAGCAGAAGTTTTTACGGTTCCAAAACAATATGATTCAGTCTATACATATCTAGGTCAAACCCACACTCTCTCGTGCTGACGTCGACTAACCAAAACTGGCACTGGTTAGGATGGACTTGCTCATGCGCAGATATCCACTTCCGCCTTAAACCAACTCAAGCACTGCCCGTATGAACGCGAAACACTTTCAAACTCGGTCCGTGTGAACGGGCCTCTAAATCGATTCATATTATTCGCCTTGTCTAAATCGCTTTAAACTTTTCCCGTGTGAACACAGCTTATGAACAAATCTGTGACTTCTCAGCTAGTCACTTTGGAATGATTCTCTTGGTGTGGGTGGGAGAAAGTCTGTGTTTTTGAAGTATCCTCCCTATGGGGAATTCTGTGAGTTCTCAACGAGTCACTTTGGGGTCTTTCTCTTGGGGTGGGTGGGAGAGAATATGTGAGTTCTTGAGGTATCCAGCCTATGAGGAAATCTGTGAGTTACTGCCGTATTACTTTGGGGTGTTTATCTTGAAGGGGGAGGACATTTGTGAGTTCTTGAGGCATCCAGTCTGCAATGAAATCTGGAAGTTTTTGAAGCACCCAGCCTATGATGAGTTCTTGGAAGCATCTGGCCTATGAGGATATCTGTGAGTTCTCGACGCGTCACTTTGGGATGTTTCTCTTGGAAGTGGAGGAATTTGAGAGTTCCCGATTAATTACTTTGGGGTGTTTCTCTTGAAGGGGTGGATATAAAAGACTCCTTGCTGCTTATCGGAATGAGTAGCCGATGTAGCGGAGGTAGGTTTCCTCTAAAGAAATGGTCAGAATGACCAAATGTTTGCCAGTCAATAGCCGATGATAACAATTGATGAGCTCTAGAGGCGTCGTTAATAAAACAAACTTTGTTGAAGGGGTGGAGATCTATGACTATGTGTTCTTGATTCATCACTTTGGGGTGTTTCTCTTGGAGGGCGACGTGTTTCTGTTGGGATGGGAGGAAATCTGTGAGTTCTTGAAGCATCCAGCCGATGAGGAAATCTGTAAATATTTCAGGCAGCAGAAAATCTGGCCTTCAGCTGTTGAAAGTATACAACCCATATATTGGTCCAATTAGCAATAATTACATTACTATTAGTAGAAGCTGATTTTGTAGATTAGAATATGAGAGCTGAGCTGTGTTTATAGACTAGTATGAGAGCTGAGCTATGTTTATAGACCAGTATGATAGCTGAGCTGTGCTTATAGACCAGTATGAGAGCTGAGCTGTGTTTATAGACCAGTATGAGAGCTGAGTTGTGTTTATATACTAGTATGAGAGCTGAGCTGTGTGTATAGACTAGTTTGAGAGCTGAGCTGTGTTTATAGACCAGTATTATAGCTGAGTTATGTTTACAGACTAATATGAGAGCTGATCTGTGTTTATAGACCAGTATGATAGCTGAGCTCTCTTTATAGACGAGTATGATAGCTGAGCTGTGTTTATAGACTAGTTTGAGAGCTGAGCTGTGTTTATAGACGAGTATGATAGCTGAGCTGTGTTTATAGACCAGTATCATAGCTGAGCTGTGTTCATAGACCAGTATGAGAGCCGAGCTGTGTTTATAGACTAGTATGAGAGCTGAGCTATGTTTATAGACCAGTATGATAGCTGAGATCTGTGTATATACCAGTATGATAGCTGAGCTGTGTTCATAGACCAGTATGAGAGATGATCTGTATCCTGCATGCCTTCCAGGTTGTGTCGACTTCATCCCAGCGAAGATTCAGACAGCCGGCTTCGCCTCGCAGGCCCAGTACCAGAAGTTTGAGGGTGTCGTCTACCAGGCCCGGCAATGGCTCGCCCACCAGCAGGGGATCAAGTTTGTCTCCGTACAATCAGTCGACTGCAAGCTCAAAAAGAAAATGAGTATGTATCTTTGGTCTACTTTAAAAGAAAAGAAGTTGCTTTTAAATGTGGAACTGTCGGGGCTTTTGATGTGGCTTCTAGTATTATATGTGTAGTTCTGCACAGACAAGGAAGACAGTAATGACAATGGCTGACACGGATTTATTCAAACAACAACAATCGGATAATGACATCCCAACAATTTCTCAGTGAACTGTATCTGGCTGGGACTAAACACCCTACCGAGTAAAAATAGCAATAATCTTTCTAGTACCAAAAAAAAAAAAGCATGTGTGCTTTCGTCTGTGTCGGAACGGTAATGGCCGTATCGACTGTCACGCCCACCCCTTGCCTGGCGCCATCTGGCGAGTCCAGGTGGCAATAATCAGAACCATATAGTTGTAGCAACTAGCCAACATAGGGAGACTCTGTGCCGTCATCAGACCAGTTCTCAATCACAAGGCCCTCCCAGACCATAATTCAGGGGAGGGGGAGGAGAGTGGCAAGGGGGGGGGGAAGTCCACACCGTCCCTACACCAGGATATAGGATATATCCCAGCTATATATGTATATATAATATACGTCTGTATAAGTCTGCCTATGTCTATATATGATAATATGTTATTATACATGCAGTATATGTCCCAATAGACGTGCAATGCACAAGTGCCGACACATGGATGCATGTCTATTCAAGGTTAAAGAATTTCATGGTTTTGTTTTTGTCATGCCTCTGAAATAAAGTGGGATTGTCTTATTTTATGTACATTCAGTCTGAATGTGATCATGAATTTGTGTGTGCTTTCAATCTCGAATATTGGGTCATGGTGCTGGCACCCTGATTTCCCAATGGGACAGCACTATGACGTCGCCATAAATGCACACTGTCATAAGTCGGTAGCCATCCGGATGAAGCCTTAGATGTTGCCAGGACGTAAAATATCAACACCCACCCAACCAATCAAAAAAGCTTAATTCAAACTAGAGTCAGATAGCTTACCAATCAAGCATACATATTTATCTATACACAGAGCTCAGCTACCATACTGTTCTCTGTGGCGGTGTGGTTAGAGTGTCTGACTTTTTTCTAGGTCGGACTCCTAATCTGAAGGTCAGTGGTTCGATTCTCTGTGCCCCCCACCTCTGCCAATTTGGAGTTCCACCGCTGTGTATATATTACAGCGTCATCAAAGGCCAGTTGCTCTCATACCATGTCTATGTGGTGTGGGAGGTTAAAAATTCCTTGGGTCGGTAAAAGTGTAGGCTCGGGCTTTCTATCGACAAACTGTCTAATGGTGAAAACAAGCCTATTCAGTCGTAATCCATGATAGGCAGTATAAATCTTCAAGAAAAATGGCAGAAACTGATGCACTCTGGACTCTGTAACTGTAACATTGGACTCTGGATTCGTGGTAGCCATATGAATCCAATTTTCCACCTACTCAGGAACTTCCCTCACATGCATTCCGAAGGTTCTGGTAACCAGCTGCCTATCTCCGTCAGTGCAAACCCATTATACCCCTGTCACACTACGACGTAATGGGCAAAAGTAAGGCTGATGTGATCATGTTTCGTCATTACGTTGACGTACGTTGGGTTACGTTATGATAACGTCAGAATGACGTTAGACTGACGTCGAGCTACGTCATGTTACGTCGTGTGACGTCAGCGCGCATCAAAGTTTTGAACCTGTTCAAAACTTTTGATGTAACTCGAACGTAAGGGTTTACGTTCGCCGTACATTCTGTACACGTTCGGCGAACGTCAATGACATTAAACGGACGTTAGTCAAACACTGCTCACTACGTTCAACTACGTTCCACTACGTTGACCCACATTAAACCCGTTGGAAACGTCCACGCGGTGTCATGGGAACGTCAAGATAACGTCAGGAGAACATACGTTCAACGTACATTCAACATTTCGCCACTGAGTCATGACGTAGGTAACATCACGTAACATAGTTCTGATGATGGAATAACGTTCATAACATTCCGTGAACGTAATGAAGTTGTCCTCTCTCATTGAATGACGGTATCACTATGTTTTACCGACGTTACGCTCTTGTCAACTACGCTGCATCCACGTTCAACTTGTGCCCAAATTTGCATACTATGCCGAGAAGTTCAACGTTCTTCACGTTCTCCCTATGCCGATGTCGTTACGTTGTAGTGTGACAGGGCCTAGATGACACAGACAACTACTATTGCCTGGATACTTGTCTGAGCTCTTCATTAACTGGATGGCGCCACATTTCCCAGATAGCTTGGATCATCCTTGAATATTCACAGGGCATGGCTTTTTTGTTGTCTTTGTTGATGTTGTTGTAAATTATTTGGATTCATTTTCATTTCTCAGTGCACTGATCTTTTCTGGTCGTTAGTGGTAGAATTATTTACACAAAGTTATACGTGATTTTTTAAGTATAATTAAAGTACAAATGAATCATTAAGTTAGGTAGCCGTGGTTGGGTAATATATTGTCGGTGGCAAAGATACACTAACTAACAGGATATGAGTTTCAGTATTTTAGAATTACAACTCTTTACCAAGTTTATGGATTCTTTTTTTGTTTTTTTGTGGGGTTTTCTAAAAGTCTTTATCAATATAACCACGTACCCTTTTATATAATACACATTGAAGGACAAGACAAGTAAATGGATATGGTTGTTAACTTTAGAATTTTTGAGTCAATACATTGAAATTGAAATATGGATATTGAGTTTAAATAGGACATATACATAAACTATGAGGATGTCCCTGGTGGCCATTATTCTTAAAGCTGCATAGTCTTATGAAGCATCAAACTTTTCAAAACCAAAACATTCATCTAGATTTGATTGTACATATCAAACTTAGATAACGGTGCACTTATTAAGCATTTGTTGCCACGTAGAAGGGCATGCTGAGTCAATTTAATCAAACCTGTTACTGCATAAGCCTATGGTGTCAGAGTTTTGGCATGTTTGCCAACATTAATTTAGCATGTTTGCACCTCAAATATCTCAAAAGTTAGCCATTCAAAATAAATGTTACTTCAAACTAAAGGTAGGTAGATTAGAATAATCAACTTAATATATTTATCTCAGGAAAATGGTAGGAACTCAAAACGATCGGACTATGCAACTTTCAGCAGAGACATCCGTAGTTGAGTCAAACCAATGACATCAAAATTAATACTTGTTGCTTCCTAGCCAGGCGCTCAACATTATTAGGATAGGGCAATGACTGGTTGGCTCAGTGTCAGGATAATGTGACTGAGTGTGACACCAGGTCATGGTTCTTGCGGCCTAGTCTCCCAGTGGGGCAGGACTCTAGAGTCGCCATGAGTGCGCACTGTCACAAGTCAGTACCCGTCCTGATATGACCTTAGATGGTGCCAGGATGTAAAACTCCAACAACCAATCAACCTAGAATATGAGGGTCTGCCTGGTGGGCGTTATTCTTAAGCAGGGACATGTATATTCTTACTCCAATGTATGGTGGAATAGTTTAATGGCAGGCATTATTACTAAATGTTAGCCTCTGCTGTTGTTGAACGTGGAGCCTGAGTCTACTTCTCTTGAAGCCCCAGTCACACATCACCAGATTGAGCAACGGACAGAATTGTCTAGTCCGGGCGTCATAAGTATCAAAATGTATTACAATGTGTCAAAATGTTGCGATATCGGGTCAAAGGCCACTCGATGAACGGACATGAAACGGACATGAAACGGACATAAAACGGACATGAAATGAATATGAACGGATAGCTAATGGACGAAACAAACTCAAAATGGACAAGAACCATAGACGTCAGTCTGGCAGCATCCATTCCTAGTTTTGTGCATGTTCAAAACTTGTACTTGACACAAAACGGACTTTGTTCGGTTTCTGTCCATTTCCCCCAAACCGGTGATGTGTGACTGGGGCTTGAGACACAAATAGCAGGACAGCAGCCGACCGCTTGTAACCAAGTCAATAAAGGGCATCTGTCAGGTGACTGAGCTCATCGAACGCTGGTTCCCACATTGGCACAGAATCACGTGGTAGGCTGGGAGTGATGCCGGCTAGACACCTGCCGACTGTAGCGATTGATGGCAAGCTTTGGCGCAAAAATACCTGCAAGATTTGCGATATATGCATGTGTATTTTTTTTTTTTTATCAATTTAAACAGATTCAACTATGCAATTGCTGTTAATATGTACATATGTCAGTTCTCTCATCATAGCTGATTTGTTTGTGCTACCAGACGGGATGGGATCGCTGAATAAGTTGAGCGTCTGTCTCCCGTTTTGGTAGATCTTGGAATACGAACCCACGGGTTCGAACCCTGGTCGAATCAAACCAATTAATAATTGTCACTTCCTAGCCAGGCACTAGCCTCAGTGTCAGGATAATGTGACTGAGTGGGATATCAACTTGTGGTGCTGGCGGCCTGGTGTCCGAGTGGGGCAGCACTATAAAGTTGCCATGAGTGCGCACTATCACAAGTCAGTGCCCATCCTATGACCATGGATGTTGCCAGGATGTAAAACCCCAACATTAAGACCGACTCATGGACGCAACTCTCACAGCAGAGAGCTAAATGGAGAGTGGCAGTCAAGCAATGAAAGCAGTCTTTGTCGCATCGCAACCGACAGCATGATGATGATGGTTGGACTGGTACTTGGCGAATGGGATAGGAGAGAACTAGTGATGATACCCTTTAATCGAAGTGCAGGTTTATACGCCAATGAATCATAGTTAAGTATCCCATATAACTATGAAACAATGACCATAGGCATTCCATCATCATTAAAGTGTAACTCACTCCAGCCTCTACTGCGCCGCTCTATAGGTTGCATCGTCCGATGGTTTTGAGTTTCTGTCATTTTCTGAGATAAATATATGAGGTTGATCATTATAATCTACCTTACTTTAGCTTGAAGTAACCTTTATTTTAAATGGTTAACTCTTGAGATATCTTAAGTTCAAACATGCCAAACTAATTTTGGCAAACATGCCAAAAGTCTCACACCATATGCTTCAGCAGTAACCTGGTAACAGATTCTATTAAATTGACTCAGCAGTCCCTTCTGTGTGGCTACCAGTGCTTAATAAGTATGCCAGTATCTAAGCTAGATATGTAGAATCAAATCTAGGTCAATGTTTTGGTTTGTAAAATGTTATGCTTTCATCGGACTATGCAGCTTTAATATTGAAGCAAATATTCTGTAGGAATAAGAAGCTGCACACTTGATATCATTTCCAGTGTGCATATGTGATATATACTTGACTATTTAATATGTGTCCAGGTTATGGCGAGTGATACAATATCTGAGATGTTTGTTGGTTGGTTGTTGGAGTTTTACGTCCTGGCAACACCTAAGATCATATATTGTTTGTTTGTTTGTTTTTGTTTGTTTGTTGTTGTTTTACGTCTTAGTAAAATCTACGGTCATATCAGGACGGGTACCGACTTGTGACAGCGCACACTCAGGTCATAGCAGGTCATGGTAATGGTGGCCTGATTTCCCAGTGGCGCAGCATTATAAAGTCGCCATGATTGTGCACTTCCACAAGTCGGCATCCATCCTGATATGACCTTAGCTGTTGCTAGGACGTAAAACATCAATAAACAAACAACCAACCACCATTTCTTTATGTAAATATTCTGCACAACCTGTTTTGCAAGGAGACGTTAGACTATAAAACTGTATCACTTGTTCTAAATCTAGACAGCAAAAGACAATTTCTCTCATCGTCAGACATATAGGTGTATTTAACAATTTCCCTATGATGGGGTTTTCTGGTAGAATATAAACGGTATGATTACAATTTGTCTCAAATAACCAAAGTAACTGAATAAAATTGACTCACTCACAGTTCTGTTGAATCACTGACAATTCAATTTCCTTCAACAACATCCAATCTGTCCGTCCGAACTGAAAGGCGGTTAAATGAATAAGAAAAGACACCCTTCCAATGCCGTCTGCTCTTGCTGCTTCTTAGAACGCGTCGAAACAGCTTGTCGTTTTAGTGTGCCTTTTAAAAGTCACAGTAAACAGACATTTTTCTACGTCTGTCAAAATGGAATTGGTGTGTATGTAGAGTAATTGGGGCAATTTCAATCGCAGAAAATTGGCTTTCGTCATTCCACTCTTCTTTGCTCTATCCTAGGAATGCCAAACACCAGGGTTAGGGAGTGACAAGTATCAATTTTTAAGTCATTGGTTTGACTTAACCAGGTTTCGAACCCCAAGATTCGAATCCCATGACCTACCAAAACTGGAGCTAGGAATTTGAAATTTCCCGAGCATCGGGACATAGCTCAGACTATAGCGTGTCATGCGATCGATCCTGGTCATGGGTCATGTGATCGATCCTGGTCAGTGGACACATTTGCAGTTTGGGCTATTTTCCGTTCCAACTAGTGGTCCACAACTGGTTCATCAAAGCTTGTGGTATGTGCTGTCCTGTCTGTGGAAAGGTCCATATAAAAGACCCCTTGGTGCGTATCGGAAAGAGTAGTCTCTGTGGCGGCAGCAGGTTTCCTCTATAAAAGAAAAGTGTCAGAATGACCAAATGTTTGACGTTCAATAGCCGATGATGAAAATCAATGTGCTCTAGATGCGTCGTTAAATAAAACAAAGCTATTTGTTGTTGTTGAAATTTTCCCATTTTAATCAACTAATTAATGTACTTAAACAAAGAGACGAGATGGCCGAATGATCCGTCTCCTGTGTTGGTAGATCGTGGGATTCAAACCTGGTTGAGTTAAAAATTGATACTTGTCGCTTCCTGGTCAGGCGCTCGGCATTATTAGGACAGGGAAAAGATTGGTTGGCTTTCATAAGTGACCTTGATACTCTAGAATTCCATGTATTAGCTTTCTTTCGCCATCAATACAAAAAAACTTAATTCTATCACCCAGTTTCTCCACACCAATGCCTTCTCACCAACCTGTTTAAACCAGTCCCATCACCCCTTTGTTCTCACCATTCCCTTCTTAACAACCTGGTTAAGCCAGTCCTATCACCTCTTTGTTCTCACCCTCCCATTCACACCAACCTGTTTAAACCAGTCCTATGACCCATTTGTTCTCACCATTACCATGTTACCAACCTGTTTACACCAGTCCTATCACCGCTTTGTTCTCACCATTCCCTTCTTACCAACCTGTTTAAACC
Source organism: Branchipolynoe longqiensis (assembly GCA_030323885.1). Taxonomy (NCBI): domain Eukaryota; kingdom Metazoa; phylum Annelida; class Polychaeta; order Phyllodocida; family Polynoidae; genus Branchipolynoe; species Branchipolynoe longqiensis. The sequence goes on along the minus strand of CM059199.1, from coordinate 42,512,917 downwards.
AGTCCTATCGCCCCTTTGTTCTCACCATTCCATTCTTACCAACCTGTTTAAACCAGTCCTATCACCTCTTTTTTCTTACCCTCCCCTTCACACCAACCTGTTTAAACCAGTCCTATGACCCCTTTCTTCTCACCATTACCTTCTTACCAACCTGTTTAAACCAGTCCTATCACAGCTTTGTTCTCACCCTTCCCTTTTCACCAACCTGTTTAAACCAGTCCTATGACCCCTTTGTTGTCACCATTCCCTTCTTACCAACCTGTTTAAACCAGTCCTATCACCCCTTTGTTCTCACCCTTCCCTTGTCATCAACCTGTTTAAACCAGTACTATCACCCCTTTCTTCTCACTATTCCCTTCTTGCCAACCTGTTTAAACCAGTCCTATCACCCCTTTGTTCTCACCATTCCCTTTTCATCAACCTGTTTAAATCAGTCCCATCACCCCTTCTTTCTCACCATTCCCTTCTTACCAACCTGTTTAAACCAGCCATATCACTGATTTGTTCTCACCATTCCCTTCTTACCAACCTGTTTAAACCAGTCCTAGCACTCCTTTGTTCTCACCATTCCCTTCTTACCAACCGGTTTAAAACAGTCCTATCACCCACTTCTCTCCCAACCGATGCCTTCTTACCAATCTATATTAAACCACTCCTAGCACCACCCGTTATTCTCCCCACAGGTGCCAATCTATATAAACCAGTACTAGCTCCACCTCCTTTTCTCCCCATCATTACCATCTTACCACCCTGTTTAAACCAGTCCGACACTCATTTTCTCCCCACCGTTACTTTCGAAAGTGCATGTCACACTATGCCGGATTGAGCAACAAACAGAATTGTCTAGTCCGGTGGCGATAAGTATCAACTGGATTAAAATGTATCAAAGTTTTGCGACATCGGGTCTAAGGCCACCGGACGAACAGACATGAAACGGACATGAAACGGACATGAACAGATAGCCAACGGATGAAACAAAATCAAACCAGACAAGAACCGTAGACGTCAATCCAGCGGCATCCGTTCCTAGTTTTGTGCATGTTCAAAACTTGTACAGACACAAACCAGACATTGTTTGATTTCTGTTCATTTCCCCCAATCCGATGAGGTGTATCAGGGCCTTAACCAACCCTGTACCCACCAGACCTCTCACCACCTCCTTAATTTACTCTCAACCATTACCATCAAAGATTATCAACCCTACGTCCCTCTCACCACTCTTCTCACCCCCATTATAGCGGGCGAGGAGTTGGACACTCACCAGATGGCGTTCCTGGAGGGGCGTGGCTACACACACTACATCCGGGTTCTCCGCATCATGTACACGCGTCCCATGAGTGGCATTGATCTCAACGCCCCGCCTCCCCCCATCCTCACCTACCGGACTTTCGGGCCTGTCCAGCTCACTTCGGGCGGATGTTGCGGCATGCCCGACTTCACCACGGTCAGTCATACTCTGCGGCAAGCGCAGGCCTGGCTGAAAGCAACAGGTAAGCAAAGGGGTGCTTGGTACGTAGTCCTTGTTGTTCAGCACTTCACTGTATATCTTCTGTGTGTGTGTGAATTCACTAAAGGGGATCAACCAAAAGTTATCAATGTTTTGCCATGTAAAGCTAGTTTTCGATTTTGTTGTTCAGCCCTTCACTGTATATCTGCTGTGTGTGTGTGACTTCACTAAAGGGGATCAACCAAAAGTTGTCAATGTGTTGACATGAAAAGCTAGTTTTCGATTCTGTTGTTCAGCCATTCTCTGTATATCTGATGTGTGTGTGCCTTCACTAAAGGGGATCATCCAAAAGTTGTCAAAATGTTGCCAACTCCGCTGGCTTTTGATTCTGTTATTATTGTTTGCCACAAATGTAGAGCACCTTTGCTTTCCGTAATTATCCTTCGATGTAAATCTTACAATTTAATCGTGGACTTTTGCATTCTATATATTGTATATGTTGCTGGTAACATATGTAATTATTACAGAAACGGCACCCAAACGGCCTGCCATAATTGACTGTTACCTTTGCATTATGTCGCCTTGTCTACGAGTTGATCATATGGAACAAACAACCCTGTAACTGTCACTTGATCGAGATCAACAGGAGAGAGAAGATCCATTTTGATTATACTTTCACGATCAAGTTCAATCTTCAGCATACCGTTTAAGGGTCGTGGCTGTTTCTCCAAGGAATTACTATGTACCTCGGTCTTGACGTCGTTTGGTGACTGAATTGGGCCGCGGTGTGGCCAGTACGTCAATGTCTCGTCGCCAGTCGGGGTGTCAGTTAATCCATCTGTTGGGGGTTGCTGTACAGGAAGGCGGACTGATTAAGCTGATTGAGTCAAACAACAAGTGTATTTTGGAGAAGTTGACTGTTGTGAGGATACTTAGCCGCCTGCGTGGTGCTCCACGTACGGGGGGCCCCATCTGCAGCCACTGGACAAGATGATGTTTGCCGCATACGGGATGCCGCTCACCGTAGGAAGCGACATGGGACGGGTCTTCTGTTTCTTCGTTTCCCAGTGACCAGGAGGGACAGTCGGCGAGTGACCGGGCATGCACGTCGGTGCACCCGACGCTGATGAGACTGCGCGGCACTACCGTCCGGACTACGCTGACGGTGCTGCAGGGGCACGTCGGTGCGTCCAACGCTGAAGAAACTGCGCGGTGCAGCTCTCCGACCACGCTGACCGGGCTGCGGGGTCCGTGAAGGCTTCGCTGCTGCCGTCATGGTGCACAGGACGTGGTTGTTTCTCGCATCTATTTTCAGCTAAGTGTTTTTTCTATGCATTTAGGGGTCACACACTGTTTGTATGCATGATTGCGGTACATTAACTGTCCTGGTCTAGTCTTGTTTTATGTGTATCAGTGCTGTTGAGCTGCTGTAACACGTCTCTGATATTATGATTCTGTGATCTGCCATTAGTGTTGGTATGTCCGGATTCCACCGATACTTTCCTACTGATTTGACCTGCAGTAATTTGGATAACGGGGTGTAATGACGGACGTACGGTGTGTTTATCTGAAACAAACCGTACGGTTAATGGTGTGTCTAGTATTAGTGATTTGTTGTGCATGGGTCCACAAGATGATGGCCGTCTGTAGCTGTGTTGGACACGGAAGTGTATGATTATCGGTTTGGGTCTCAGTCGGCTATAAGTGAGTTCAGCATCTCGAGCGCGCGGTGGTTGATGGGAAGTCGTCGGTATAAACAAACCCACGTGCGTCATTACTGCGTGACTACGCGCAGTGCAAAACGTTAGTTTCATTCAAAATTAATAAAAATCCAGAACCCTAACCGTATCAATTTAATATAATCTTTTGGGTAAACATGTTTTCTATATGTGTACCAGGCGATGTGTTTCTAAGTGGTGTGGTTTTAGAGATATTTCACTTTTTATGTAAGAAGATTGCTCACGACCATTGAGTTTGCTGGACCGTGCAGTGCGAAACGTTAGTTTTATTCAAAATTAATAGAAATCCAGAACCCTAACCGTATCAAATTAATATAATATTCTTGGTAAACATGTTTTCTATATGTGTGCCAATCGATTTGTTTCTGGGTGGTATGGTCTTAGAGATATTTCACTTTTTCTGTAAAAAGATTGCTCACTGCCATTGAGTTAGCTGGTACGCGCAGTGTGAAACGTTAGTTTTATTCAAATTAATAGGAATCCTGAACCCTAACATTATCAATTTAATATAATCTTCTTGGTAAACATGTTTTCTATATGTGTACCAAGCGATTTGTTTCTAAGTGGTGTGGCTTTAGAGATATTTCACTTCTTCTGTAAGAAGATTGCTTACGGCCATACGTCCAGTGCAAACGTGGCTTTGTTTATACCTACAGCGCCGACCGGAAGTCGGACCCACACATGCGCACAGACAATGCTGAACTCGCTTATTAAACCGGCAGACGGCTTGAAATCCGCTAATGCAGGTTTTAGATGTGAGGTCTCACAAGTCGTTGCCTAGATAAAAGATTCACCTGGTACTTGTAGTACACGGGTGAACGACAACGTAGTCTAAATACTGGCGAAAATAGCTTTAGGATAGACCATGAACTAGAAACTGTGGCTCCAGTATCAAATGGCTACTTATATCGGCACAGATTTAGTGAAATGGGAGAGAATCCAAAAAGACAAGATGGCGGCCGCAGAACGCCGTCGATTTCACTTTTAAATCTTATTAAACTATATATTATATTATATTTTACAACTCAAAGGTAGCGGGCTATCAATAAGATATATGTAAAGAATAATTGTTGCTTCTTAGATTGTAAAATTAGGCTCTCAATTCTTTGACCCACATTTTCGCCAGCTTTTACATAGGGTGGGTTTGCACCCCTACTGCAGCAGTACGGGGTGAATATTGTATCTAGTGGTTGCCCAGTATTGTCCCTGATGTGGGTCAGCATGTGGTGGGGGATTTACCTGCCGAAAAAGTCTGTCGTTGGACATACTGTATCTTATGGTAACGAATTGCTGTACGAGAGTAGAGATTGTGGGGGGGGGGGGGGTGTCCGGCCCCACGATTAGGTTTTCGGTGGAAGGGGCTGCTATTAATGCTGTGGACCATTGTGTTCTTGACGATTTTGTTGATAATGCTGTTAGTAGTTGCCCCGGCCCGGGTTGTTCGCGGGGCAGTGAGACACCGTCCCATCAGTTACTATGCCATTAACAATTTCTTATAGTCCAGCTGCTACCTCACCTGTTACATGGCCAACATTTGGTGCAAGCCAATTCTGAGCACCATACATTGGCGTGCCTTAATAATAATTCTGTGGATTCTGTTGATGATGTTAATGTTGATGTTCCTGTTGCCACTCACTTGCATTGCCCAGTCGGTCAGTGTACTCCTCTGGGTGCTCCACCCATATCTTCATCCCTGGTTTCCTCTGGCGCTCCAATAGCTTTCTCGGGGTTACAGCCGTTGATTCCTCGACATATCCGGCACCCGGTTGATCGCTTGGTCGAGGATCCAGGTACTATGACCGGCTGCCGTGCTCGTGTGCAACACTCTTGCACTGAATTTATAGGCCTCAGGGTCGATCCTATTCTGCCTCCTAGTCATCCTCTTGACTCTCCGGCCACCTCGGTCGGCTCCTCTGGGTGCTCCGCCCATATCTTCATCCCTGGTTTCCTCTGGCGCTCCAATAGCTTTCTCGGGGTTACAGCCGTTGATTCCTCATCATATCCGGCACCCGGTCGATCGCTTGGTCGAGGATCCAGGTACTTTGACGGGCTGCCGTGCTTGTGTGCAACCCTCTTGCACTGAATTTATAGGCCTCAGGGTCGATCCTATTCTGCCTCTTAGTCATCCACTTGACTCTCCGGCCACCTCGGTCAGCTCCTCGTCTGCAATGCTCCCTGATGTGTTAACACCTGATCTGGTCCTACGGCCTTCGCGTTGTAGGCTTATAGGACCCCCGAGTGGTCTCTCAGTCGGGGAGCATGGAGCAATACCTGTTACTCTTCCTCTGATTGTGAGTTCTCCGCTTCTCGGTAATTTACCCGCGCGGGCTCATGAAAAACACTGTGATCTGTTACCTTCTCTTCCTGTTAAGTCTTCGACATCTGAGGGTGATGCTGTTACTGTTGTCGTACCCAGAAAGGTCTTTTGCCCGTTGGGGCCATTTACATTTAAACCGTTGCTGTTTTCGTTTTGGCCTATTGTTGATGTAAATGTAACATCTAGCTACCTTGGAATTTATACTGCGGTTAGACGCACCGGTCTGCCTAATTATTTGGCTGCTAAGGTTCCTGTCCCTTCAGGCTTAAATATGCCTTCCTGGAGAAGTCTGCTGGAGGGTTACCATGATACTTTGTTAGTTGACTATTTAGACTTTGATTGGCCTAGTGATTATGCTGTTGATAAAATTCCAACCCCTACTTATACAAATCATAGAGAGCAGGCTGATTATAAGGTTTGGATTGAAAAGTGACTATGTTTGGAATTGGGTTTATCGCGGGCTCGTGTCACCCATGTTATATCTATTTTTGATCGGGAACTGTAATGGTCAGCCTACCCCTCAACCTTCACGTTCAGTATGTCTCACTGTAGTACTTTTCTTTATTTGCCCTCGACTACAGCTCGACATACTGACCTGCACCACACTGTCCAAACGCTTGTCAGACATGGATTATCAAAAGGCGACGACATACGTATCCACGAGAGGTCACTCAAGGTACGCGTCCAGTCCACGAAGACGACACGCCAGCAAGGCCAGACATACTACGTATGGCTTTCGAGGATCCCTAGCTCCATCTGCTGCCCCGTGCGCCTCTGGAGGCAGTACAAGGCCGTAACTCCAATCTCCAAGTCCGGTCCAGCCCTGCTGCTGTGCTCTGGGGAGCCCTTGACAGCTCGACTCTTCCTGCTCACCCTCAGGTTGGCAGGTGATAAGTGTGGGCTTCAAGGTAAGAAGATTACGGCCCACAGTCTCAGACGGGGGGCAGCTAGAGAGTGTGCGGAAGCTGGAGTCCCGTTGGAGCAGGTCCAAGAGCTTGGCAACTGGCGTTCGTCCTGCATTTTTAATTATGTGGATAAGCGTAGCTTCAGAGCAGGTCCCTCAGCACTCGCTTCGCTTTTTGGCTGAGTGCTGAGGCCCCTTTAACACTGCTGCTGTGAACTCGACCAGTACTTTGAGTGATCGATACTTATTAATAATTAAGGTCCGTATAGCTTATACATATTTGTTAATTCATGCGTCGTTAGTATGTTACTGATTAATTCTGGGATGTAAAAAATTTTATTCAGAATAATAATAAAATTTTATTGGCCCACAAACTGAGGTCGCCGTGTTCTGTTACTTAATTGTATATGTTGCTGGTAACATATGTAATTATTACAGAAACGGCACCCAAACGGCCTGCCATAATTGACTGTTACCTTTGCATTATGTCGCCTTGTCTACGAGTTGATCATATGGAACAAACAACCCTGTAACTGTCACTTGATCGAGATCAACAGGAGAGAGAAGATCCATTTTGATTACCATCCCACCCTCCCTGCTGAGTGCTGAGGCCCCTTTAACACTGCTGCTGTGAACTCGACCAGTACTTTGAGTGATCGATACTTATTAATAATTAAGGTCCGTATAGCTTATACATATTTGTTAATTCATGCGTCGTTAGTATGTTACTGATTAATTCTGGGATGTAAAAAATTTTATTCAGAATAATAATAAAATTTTATTGGCCCACAAACTGAGGTCGCCGTGTTCTGTTACTTAATTATATATAATCTATTATATACTTATAAACGCTCGGAGAAGTATTTATTATTTATTAGTGTCGATTCTACTTGACTGAATATTGGCCAATCGCCGTCGTCCGCTGTCCCCTGCTGCGTTGCTGCGGCGCTCAACGCGGCCCGATCTGGTTTGAATCTTCACTTGCCTCCAGTTTTTTGCTTGGGAAGGACCACAGTCTACCTGCTACCTGTGGTTCCTTTGTTCTACCTGGCTACCTTTTGTTACACCTGGAGCCAGCGGACGACTTCAGCTCTGATATTACCTTTCGCTGATCAGCAATAACAAGGACGATCGCACCGGAATGACAAATTAACGGTACTGTGCACATAACTAAACCTTATTTTAGCGTTTTAAAGGGACAGCGGACGACTGAAGCAAATTAATTTCAGCTTGTCCGTTTTCAATCCTACACTGATCGCTATTGAAAACGCTTGATATTTGCTTTCATAACATTCGATCGTGCTGAAACTGCTTAACTAGTCGGGCCAAGTGACGACTATATCCGTCGAGTTCAAGGTTTCATAGATTAATTGCACTTTATATCGTTATCGGCGAATCAGTCCAGCATCAATTTGAATCTCGTCCGATCTTTAACGGTCGATCACCATTGATCGCCCGATCAGGCAACTTCATTGATATCTACTATAGCTTTGTCTAGGGAAATCGGACGACGGAAGCAAAATGGTTTCATATTGTCGACTTTCAACATATTCTCTACTGACCATTATTAAATACGCTTGAAAAAAGATCGATTAAACTCATCCGACCTGTAACGGCCAGATCGGGCCAACGGATGACTTCGTTTCGAATTTAATGGTCGATTAGCATTGAGGAGGCCTGATCGGGCCAACGGACGACTTGTGTATATATATATACACATATATACAACGGTCGATTTCGTCATTGACCCCTAATCGGGCCGACGGACTGATCGACTGGATCGACTTATCGGGCCAACGGACGACCATGAAAAACTTTGCCTAACGGACGACCGAGGGGGATGCCGCTACCCTACTGTAGTGATTGCGGCTTCAACCACAGGAAAAATGACAAGGAGGCGTGTGAAGACCGGAGGGATCATGTTACAGTCCATACACGAAGTACGACCAAGATGGCCACTGCGAAGACGAAAGACGATTCGGGCCAAGATACGACATCGGTCGCGGACTTTTCGTACGACGACAAGGAGGAAGCTGTGAAGAAAGCAATCGCTGAGCTGGAGGCAGAGCTGAGATTGCAAGACTTACAGGACAGGTTGAGGGGGCTGGAAATAGAGAGGGACAGGAGGAGATCCGGTCGACCACTCGCTCGGGATGAACCTCAGCGCAAAGACAACACGGAGAGGTGCGAATTGGCTAAGGTCACTCGTACAGCTACGGATGATTCAAGATCAGAAGTGAAGACGAGGGACAACGAAGACGACGGCCATTCTTCATACGGCCGTTCGCATAGACGCTCAAGGGACGCCGGATGACGACGCCGGACGACACGATCGCGGAGTGATAGCAGCGCTTCCAGACGAAGACGGAGTAAGTGGTCTCTCAAGAAACACACTTTGGGGGGAAAGGACTTGAGGAAGCTAAACGGTTACGAACTGATTAACGCTAGCGCCTCCTGGTGCCTTACCTTACCGGACCTGTCCGTCCAAGACTATAAGGCGTTCTTGCAACATCTTAAGTTTGTCACCAATCGCGCGAGGGATGATCACTACAAGGACGTAGCTCATGTCGAGTACGATTTGGAGATCAGGAAGTTGGCCGAGACATTGGGGTTCGCTGCGTTCGCGTCGAAATACCAAAGCGAAAGCATGTCACACTACAGTGACCAGAACCGTAGGCAACGGAAGAGCGGCTACGGAACTTCAACGGCATCCAGGAGAAAATCGCCTTCGGGACCTGGGAAGCGCTCCTGCTATGCCTGGAACTCCGACGCTGGATGCGACGGCAAGGAAGACGAGTGCAGGTTCAGGCACACCTGCTCGAAGTGCGGCGGAAAGGGGCACAAACGCTATAAGTGCAAAGAGTGACTTTGTGGGGAAGAGTTCACAAGACTTGCCGGGGCAAGTTCTGTGGCAGCGGAGCACGAGCCCTCGAGCCGACATGAGATAGGTGTTTTGATCGGGGACTCGGTTGACAGGGAGACTGTCATTAGGGGGGTCGATGTTGACAGGGAGACTGTCAACAGAGATGTTGCCGAACGGAGGAGCAGCAACTCATGCGAGGACACATATACATCGACCGACAACGCCGCGGAGAGCGGCGGCACCGTTCATGATGGGGAGATACGAGTGGACCTTAATGAGGACATGGTTGTCAATAATGACATTGCAGACGGAGGGGTGATTGACACTCGAGCCGATGGTCGCAGCGACAAAATCGGGCCCATCGATACCATTACTGATAGTTTTTCTTCCAATGTACAGGAGGGAGGGGTTGAGAAACTTACATTATGGGGCACTATTAATATAAAGGATGCCGAGGGTCGTTTACACATTCGGGATGTGGGAGATCATATATTGGTCTCGCTTTCCGAGCGGATAGACGGTGACAAATTCCAATTTGAAGTATATCGATCATGTTTTGAGGGCAATTGTGACTGTACCCACTTTATTGAAGCAAACCGCTCCCAGCTGAAGCCTTGTAGATTTGTTGTAGAACTATTCTTCAGGGGAGATAACGATCCCGACGCTATATTTATATTGCTAGGAGTGGTATTCGGGTTCAGGGTAATAAATGATGAGTGTGTTACCTCCTATAACACCAGGGAGAGGAAGGCTAGGAACAACTGGGAGCGTGAGATAATTTTTGAGAAGTTTCACGCAGAGCTAGCCGACGGGAATATATCCAGGGTCCTTGACAAGCCTCAGTGCACACATTCGGTCTTTGTCGTACCAAAAGACGATGGCGGTGGTAGAACCGTCGTCGATTGTAGCAGGCCGAAAGGGAATTCTGTCAACCACTACACACAGGGCATAGGCCACTACCTTCAGCTATAAAAGCATTGATAATGTTACTGATTGCATGGAGAGATATGATTTTCTATCCACCATAGACATTAAGGATGCTTATAGACCTGTCTCCATTCATCCTTGCGACAGACCTCGTCAGGGGCTTGCTATCGCTAGGGCGCTTGGTGATGACGGAGCCTATTACCTGGACAATAGACTTAGCATGGGCCTTTCCTCTAGCCCTTACATATTTTCTAAAATATCAGACTTTATTGTAAGATGTGCTGTAAGGGAGGGTGTTACTCGAGTCATTAATTACCTCGATGATTTCTGTGTCTTAGGTCAGAGTGAGTTTGAGGCCATGAGGGCCCAGAGGTTAGTGCTAGGCATTATCCGCAGGTTGGGGTTTTATGTCAGCTATAAGAAGGTGAGCAAGGCTGGACGGAGAGTTCGGTTCCTTGGAATCATCATTGATTCGGACAATTTGGAGCTCACCCTTCCGATAGATAAGTTGGATGAAATGAGACGGACACTTCTAACAATGAGGGATCGGAAGAAAGCTTCAAAGGGGGATCTCGAACAGGTCGGGGGAATCCTAGCCCACTGTGCAAAGGTGATCAGGGGCGGGCAAACCTTTACTAGGAGGATATTTGATATGTCAGCAGCACTCAAGGAGGGCCACCATAGGGTTGGGTACGCGAAGATCTCGAATGGTGGATCACATTTTCCGCCCAGTTTAATGGCAAGGCAAATATTCTGGGTCGGTTTGCCCCCCTCATTGCCTCCTACAGTGATGCTTCTGGATGGGGTCTGGGTGCTCTTCACGTTAACGACTGGCTGGTCGGCTCTTTTGTTGAGGCCGACGATAGATTGCTCACTGGGTCACCATCACGTTAGTCCCGAGGGCCATATAGCTGCCTCCCATATAAATATTAGGGAGATGGCTGCGGTCTATGCCGCCTGCGAGAGGTGGTCACATAAGTGGGCTGATGCAACTGTTGTGATGGTTACTGATAGTGCTGTCGTTCAGGCTGCCCTGAGCACAGGCAGATCAAGATCTGGCGGGATCATATATTATCTCAGGAGATTGTTTTGGATGGCGGTGAGCAGGAATTTTGAGTTCAAGTCTGTTTACATTCGTAGTAAGGATAATGTGATCTGTGACTCCCTGAGCCACCTCGACGACAGTGCTAGCAACACCGGGATTTTAGAAGCTGACCCGGAGGGTTTGCTCTGCTGTAGGGCTAAACTTGTTCATACTCTGTTCTCTTACAGAAAGGTCTCAGCTGAGAAGGGAGCAAAAGAGCTTTCAGGAGCAGTTCTACGCGCCAAACTCGATAACAACAAGGGCTGTCCAAGTCAAGAGATACTTGGCCTTTGTGGAGACTTTTAGTTCTACTTGTGCTCCTTTTCCATGTTCGGATGAGCAAGTCGCCCTGTATGCAACTTGGCTCGCCCGCTCTATGAAGTATAGCTCAATCACTAATTACCTGAGCTGTTTAAACTATTTTCTAAAACAGACTGGGGCTCAGCCAATTGACTACAACAGTTTCATTATATCTTCTACTCTGAGGGGTATTAAGCGGGTCAAGGGTGATGCCCCACGTCGGGCCAGGCCCCTTCTTCCTTCTATGATGAGGAAGATATTTGCTATGCTGCGCTCGTCCCCGGGCCATACATCGTGGAGAGCGGCTATACTGGTGTCCTTTAGAGCCCTGCTGCGGAAGGCGCAGGTCACCCTCTCGGACTCAACGCTTCGGAGGGGGGATTTCAAAATTGTTGACTGGGGCATGGTCATAACGATTAGAAAAAGTAAGACCATTCAGTTCGCTGAGAGACTATTGGAAGTCCCCGTTGCTCGATGTGCCGATCCAGGGATGTGCGCAGTCCACTGGGTTGAGCTGCACTTCGCCCAGCTTCCCGCTGGAGACGGAGAGGAAGCATTCAGGCTTCCTGATGGGTCGGGCGGCTCTACGCCAATGACATATGCTATTTACCAGCAGACTCTAAAGACCTTTGCAGCAAGGGCAGGTATTGATTGCGACGACTTATCATCACATTCACTTCGCTGAGGTGGCTGCACCTTTTTAGCCTTATGTGGGGCCACGGTAGAGGAAATTAAGGTACGGGGGGACTGGGCATCCGACACAGTTTACGCATGTCTTAGAACCCCCTTATCTGTCCGGATTATGGACGACATGAGGGTGGCAGCCACCTTGTGCTCCGAGACGGCTTGATTGGTTTGGGTGGGAGTCGTGCGGCTCCCTTTGGCATTTATCGCTCAGCCCGGAGTCGAATAAACGAACCAACCCAATCTGCTGTCTCTCTCGTCAATTCGTAGGGGAGGCTTATATTATATATAATCTATTATATACATATAAACGCTCGGAGAAGTATTTATTATTTATTAGTGTCAATTCGACTCGACTGAATATTGGCCAATCGCCGTCATCCGCTGTCCCCTGCTGCGTTGCTGCGGCGCTCGACGCGGCCCGATCTGGTTTGAATCTTCACTTGCCTCCAGTTTTTTGCTTTTGTATTAGGTAGGGCATTTATCGCTCAGCCCGGAGTCGAATAAACGAACCAACCCAATCTGCTGTCTCTCTCGTCAATTCGTAGGGGAGGCTTATACATGTTATCAGGGGCCTAGCTAGGGATTTCCATGTGGGTCGCAAACTTTATCGGTGATGGAATACAACATTAGGCTTATTAGAATAAAATGTGATGGAGTAGAAAACTATAAAACATCATATATTTTAATAATAAAAACATATTATTTGTAATCTCAATTTGTGCGCAGCTGCATATGTCCATAATATAGAAGTCATAGAATAGACGCCCCTGCTATTGGTTAAATGAGAGTAGGCCTATGGCTGAATATTATTTAAATTTGAATAGTCCAATTCTATAGTCTAACAAACAAAAGTCCAATTGAAAGCATCAATTTTTCAAAACAAAAAAAAACCTGACCTAGATTTGATTCTACATAATATTATCAACCTTAGTTACTGGTGCACATATTAAGCACCTGTTGCTGCATAGAAGGTATTAAGTAATACATCAATTTACTGGAACCTGTCACTGCTGAAGCATTGGATAAAAGATTCACCCGGTACTCGCAGTACACGGGTGAAAATCAGCCTTATATAAAAATGGTCGAAAAATCGGGCTAATGAAATAAGCCTAATTTCACAATCTAAGAAGCAACATTTATTCTTTGTATATGTCTTCATATTTCCCCGCTACCTTTCAGTGGAAAAAATATAATAAAATATTTAGTTTAATAAGATTTTAAAGTGAAATCGACGGTGCTCTATGGCCGCCATCTTGTCTTTTTGCATTCTCTCCCATTTCACCAACTCTGTGCCGATATAAGTAACCATTTGACACTGGAGCCAGTCATTGTACTTCCTGTTCCATACTAAAGCTATTTTCGCCCGTATTTAGACTACATTGGTATTCACCCGTGTACTGCGAGTACCGGGTGAATCCTTTATCTACTGAAGCATATGCTATCAGAGTTATGAGATATTTGCCGAAATTAATTTAGCATTTTAATTTGGCAAATTTCTCAAAAGTTAAGGGTGCATTCCTTACACGCGGTATTCGGTATGCGAATGTGAATGTGAATGCGACAAAAAATCAAAACGCCTTGAAACCTATGGGCTACATTCCTTACATGCGGTATGTGAATGCGAATGCGAATGCGAATGCGTTTTTCCGATCGGTCCATGTAGCGATCGGTGCGGCATGCGGTATGCGGCACGCGGTGTGCGAATAGAAACCTGAGTCGCTTGTGTCCATTAGTTTTAGACAAGGAGAGGCGACTGAGCATTACGGAACGGTCTCACACAGGGGTGAGGAGGGGAAAGACATGGTGAGCTGGGCACCCGGGAGACATACAGAAATATCAATACTTATCTATAAATTGGCAATTATAATGAAAAGGACGGTCCTAACATGACTCAGTTTAGCTTGCTCCGAGGGATGTTAGGACCATCCCAGATTTTGTTGACCGAAAAGGACGGTCCTAACATGGCTCAGTTTAGGATGTTAGGACCGTCCCAATCGGGATACTGACGGTTATGGGAAAGCTAAAAATCCTACCATATGCACAGAAATATGAATACTTATCTATAATTTGGTTATAATAAAGGTAGGAACCCCCATGTGACATACGAAAAGGTACATAGATATACATGCAATATTTGGTCATATACAGTGCAGTAAGGAGTATGCTTGTTTATTTATATTTTTTAGATATAGCCAGTCGTGTGCTGCATGCCGCATACCGCATGTAAGGAATCATGCCATTCGGATACCGCATGCCGCATGCCGCATGCCGCATGCCGCATGCCGCATACCGCCTGTAAGGAATGCCCGCTTTAGCCATTTAAAATAAAAGTTCCTTCAAACTAAAGTAAGATTGCTTATAATGATAAACTTTATATACATATCTCAGAAAGTGACAGAAACTCTAAAGCATCGGACTATGCGACTTTAAACACTTACTTACTGCGAATATGACCATTTATCACCAAAGGCATTGTTTAAAAATAATAAAATCAGCATCAATCACTAACTGAACCTATTATCATTCCGACACAGGTTGTGACATCGTTGCCACCGAGACAGTTCCTGTGCGGCTCTACTCTGGGAATCAGTACGGGGACCACGAACAGACATATACCCAGAATCCTGTTCGCCGGAACGAAATCTACTTCTTCGTGCTGCGAATATACATATCCGGCGACTATATCGAGCCTTCCCCGGCTGCCTTCCCACCCGAACCGCAACCAACGCCGAGTAGATGCTGCGGTTGTTGCTGTACTATACTCTAGATGGCGCCACCGCCGTCTGTGCTATTTTTAGACACGCTGGTTGCGCGGGGAGACGAGAGGTGTCGCTGCGGTTGTGATACTGATAGACGCCGACGAGTCAAATCTGCTGTTTGCTGTTTGCAAGATCGCTGCCCGATTAGGGGCGGGGGGCGGGGGGGGGGGGGTATGCTGGTTTATGAGAGGAAGACATTGATCTATGAATAGTTATTATAATTGATGGAATGCCCATGGCTGGATGAGCACCTGGTTTAATTATAATTGTTGTTTACCGATCGACTTCACCATGTGTAGAATCTACACACTTAGGGCCTACGTGATAGGCCCTACATTGAAATCACACCTTCATATCTGGCCCAGTGATGCGGATTCCGAGGGACACCAGTTTGCCAGGGACACGTCCTTTCAAATGCATTCTTAAGCCTTGAGCAAATCTTCATACAGAACAAGTCAAATATCTCCCAAATTACACCATCTAGAAACAAATCGCTTGGTAAACATATAGAAAACATCTTTACCATAAAGACTATATTAAATTTATAAGGTAAGGGTTCTTGAATTCTATTAATTTTGAATAAAACTAACGTTTTGCACTGCGCGTACCATCAAACTCAAGGCATTGTCAATAGTTGTGAGCAATGTTCATACAGATAATAGAAGTCAAATATCTCTCAAATTACACCATCTAGAAACAAATCATTTGGTACACATATAGAAAACATCTTTACTAAAAACATTATATTACATTTATAAGGTTAGTCACGATGCTGTTCGATTTTGACGCATGTGCAGAAGCGATGTGTCCCTCGCAAACTGGTGTCCCTGGGAAACCGCAACACCGGCAATGGGGGCAAAACAAGAACTTCAAACTTGAAGCTGTTGGGATTTCAGTTGTTGGTAATTAACAAAGTAGCTGTTTGCTGTTTCTAGCTCGCTGTCCGATCAGGGGGGGGTGGGGGGGGGGGGGTATGCTGGTTTATTAGAGGAAGACATTGATCTATGAATAGTTATTATAATTGATGGAATGCTCATGGCGGAATGATCACCTGGTTGAATTATAATTATCGTTTACCAATCGAGTTCACCATGTGTAGAATCTACACATTTACGACTTAGGGCCTACATTAACGGCCCTACATTGAAATCATACCTTCATATCTGGCCCGGCAATTGGTGGGAAACAGGAACTTCAAGCTTGAAGCCATTGGAATTTCCAAAAGTAGCTGTTTCTCTCCTCCCCCGTGCCATTGTGAGAACCTGCCTTATTTGTGCTGAGTATGGAGACTTTTTTTTTGTCTTTTTTTTTTATTAGTTATTTCTTATGTTTATTTTACATAGAGAATTTGGTTCTTGGCTTTTGGCAATGCCAGTTTCGAGCACAACTTAGTAATGATTTGATTTACCACTTGGAGCTGCAGTAGGCCTACCCATCTCCCACATCGTATACCATGCACGTTTATATGTTAAATCTGCATAGTTTGTTGAAAATATCAAAATTTCAAAAGCGAGGCAATTATCTAGATTTGATTCTACATATCTAATGTATATACTGGTGCACTTATTAAATATTTGTCACCACATAGAAGGGAATACTGACACAATTTATTAGAACTTGTTACTGCAGTTTTGGCAGACATGCAAACATTAATTTTGCATGGTCGTACTTTAAATATCTCCAAAGTTAGACATTTAAAATAAAAGTTGCTTCAAACTAAAGTAAGGTAGGTTATGTGTTGTATAAGCATTATACGAGTATAATTATCCGTAAAGTGAGTGTCCTCTAAATGGTGCCTCGGGTTGCACCATGTCTGGACACTTCACAACTACTGACACTTAAGCGCCTGTCACCCCTTACCGGATTGAGTACCGGACACCACCGGACACCACCGGACAAAGAGTTTTCTAGTGCGGTGGTGTCTGGTATCAAATTGTATCGAAATGTACTGAAATGTTGCGCTATTCGCCGGACGAAACGGACAAGTACCGTACATGTACCGGACGAGAACCGGACGAGAACCGGACACGTACCGGACGCGCCGAAAACTGAAAAAAAAACACCCATACCCTCACCACACACCTACACCTCAATCACACACACCTACACCCCCACCAGACACCTACACCCGAACCACATCCCTAAACCCCCACCACACACCTACACCCCCACCATACCCCTAACCTCCACAACACACCTACACCCCTACCACATCTCTAAACCCCCACCACACACCTACACCCTGACCACACCCCTAATCCCCACCACACACCTACACCCCAACCACACCCCTAAACCCCCACCACACCCCTACACCCCACCACAACCCTAACCCCACCGCACACCTACACCCCCACCACATCCCTAAAACCCCACCACACACCTACACCCCCACCACATCCCTAAACCCCCACCACACAGCTACACCCCGACCACACCCCTAAACCCCCACCACATCCCTAAACCCCCACCACACCACACCAAATCCCGACCACACACCTACACCCCCACCACACCCCTAAACCCCCACCACACACCTACACCCCCACCACACCCCTAAACCCCCACCACACACCTACACCCCCACCAGACACACACCACACACCTACAGCCCCACCACATCCCTAAACCCCCACCACACACCTAGACCCCTACCAGGTTCTCGCCACCGGACTATTCCGGAAGTAAACCGGACACATAACGGTTGGGTACCGGACATGAACCGGACAAACCGGACTTCAACCGGACACCAACCGGACATCTCAGTCCGGCGGTGTCCGGTAGAAGTTTTGTGCATGTTCACAACTTGTCCCGGACACCGCGGACACCACCGGACACCGCCAGATGGGTACTGGACATTTACCGGACATTGCCATATTTCACCGGACAGTGTCCGGTTCATGTCCGGTTCCCCAGTCCGGTAAGGTGTGACTGGGCCTTTAACAACTCAGCCGGAGTGGACAGGCTCCCTACCTTGCCTGGTGCTGCGACCTGGCCTATTCAGCTGCCACGACTCAGCCTCTTGCCTGTACCACTCGCTTAAGAATTAGCGATCAATCTAAAGTATCTATCTCCGAAAATGACAGAAGATCAAAACCATCCGACTGTGCAACTTTAAGTACATACAATAGAACATAGAAATGTCTAATAATGAAAACAATGCATACAGCTATGATAACAACAACTATTTTCTAACCATGAAGGAAAGACATTTAAGGTTGCATAATCCGATAAACACAATTAAAGTTGCATAATCCGATAAAAGCATCATATTGTAGTGGTCTGCACTGACCTCTCAGGCAAGTAACCACATAGACAGGTAGGCGTGGGGAGTGTGTTTATATCAGGGAGCCTAGGTGGTGTAATGGTTAGCACACTGGCCCGGAATGCAAAGAGATGTGGGTTCGAGTCCCGCTCTAGGCACAGTATTTCCCATTTTCATCACCCCCACGACACTGGTGCCGTGACCAGGATCCTGTACAAGCTTTGCGCTGTATGGTTGTTGAACCTACCCTGTGTATGTATGTGTTAGTGCATTGCCTGTATGTATGTAATTGTAAGCATTACAAGACTTACAATTCCAGGGGACGAGTGTAGTGGTCTGCACTGACCTCTCAGGCAAGTAACAACATAGACAGGTAGGCGTGGGGAGTGTGTTTATATCAGGGAGCCTAGGTGGTGTAATGGTTAGCACACTGGCCCGGAATGCAAAGAGATGTGGGTTCGAGTCCCGCTCTAGGCACAGTATTTCCCATTTGCATCACCCCCCACGACAATATGTTCAAACCCAAAGGAATTATCTTAATCATTAATTCGGTCCTACATATCTAACTTAGATACTGATACACGTATTAAGCATGTGTTGACATATAGATCGGATCGATCAGTCAATTTAATAGAATCTGTTACTATTACAGCACATGGCGTCGGAGTTTTGGTGTGCTTTCCAAAACTAATTTGGCATGTTTGCACTTCAAATATCACCGAAATTAACCATTTAAAATAAATGTTGTTTCATACTAAACTAAAGTAAGGTCGATACACCATCAGCATAATATATTTATCTCATAAAATGACAGAAACTCAACATCATCGGACTATGCAACTTCAAGTATGGAAAACAAATTCAACAAGTTTCTTTAAAGCTGCATAGTCCGATGGAAGATCACATTTTCAAAACCAAAACAATTACCTAGATTTGATCTTACATATGTAACTAAAGCCGTGTTCACACGGACGATGTAAATCGATTCGTAGAAAGCGACTTGTATAGTTTGCATCACATTTCTCGTGTGAACGGACGTCTGAGGCGGATTAGGGCTGATTCGATTCACGTGATCCGGATAATGTAAACCACCTAAGCGAGGTAGTCTACGTGAATCGATTCCTGTGATGCGGATAATTTTGCCCGTGTGGACGCATCTGAGGCGGATTAAGCACCTCACACGCATGCGCAGTCGACCTTAGTTTGTTGACTTTCCGGTCGATCAAAAGCGCATATTATATAATTTAATTAATGAAACTGCTATCTATGCACAGATATTTTTTTCATTATTTATTTGTATGGTTTCACTGCACAGCAGAAGTTTTGACCGTTCCAAACCAATACGAATCATTAAATACATATCTAGGTCGAACTCACTCTCTAGTGGTGACCTTGCCTAATCGAAGACTGGCGCTGTTCAGGCTGGGCTTGCTCATGCGCAGATATCGATTTCCGGCCCAAGTACTGCCCGTGTGAACGGATGGCTAATTCGCCTCACCTGATTCGATTTGTGTGATGCGCCTCACATTTTGTCCGTGTGAACACGGCTTTAGATACTGGTGCACTCATTAAGCATTTCTCATCACACCGAAAGGAATGCTGAGACAAATGAATAGAACAGATTACTGCATAAGCTTATGGTGTCACATTTTTGGCATGCTTGCCAAAATTAATTTTGCATGGTTCTGCTTCAAATATCTCCAAAGTTAGCCATCTAAAATAAAAGTTACTTCAAACTGAAGTAAGTTAGATTATAACTACCAACCTAATATATTTATCTCAGAAAAATGACCTAAACCCAAAACCATTGGACTATGCAAGTTTAACAAAACTAAAATAAAGGGTCATGGATGGAATAGAAACTATTCCAATCCACCCATATTACCGAAAACAGAATCACTAACTGGTTGTAGGTGACGACACACCACCAACATATGACGCACTGTCAATATACACTGACACTGTCAGTGTAGAGTGACATAATAGATGTGACAGTGTTCATCCAGAAGTGGACAATTCTTTGTAAAAAATAAAACTGTGTGTCTAATACTATTAGACCCACAGTAATACGTGTATGATTGATATTACCTTAGATGTTGCCAGGATGTAAAACTCCAACCAATAAATACGTATGACAGGGGTGCCTATAGTGGTAAACTAATCATGCCTTCATAGGTAGTAGAATTCAGCAGTTGGTGGTTTCTGAAAGAGCCATTTCTCCAGTAATGAATACCGTGCTATTTCTGTTAATATAGCACGATAATATAGCATCCATTAGATAACAGATTCGATCACCCCTACCTGCTGTACAGAATAGTACGGGGTGAATCTTTTCTCTAAGCATCCTTAGGCATATTGACGGATTGGACGATGTGCGTTTGGCTACTTTTGCAAATTTCAGCAGAAAAACTAGTTTCCTTGTGGGGTTTTTTGCTTCGTTTTTTTTTGGGGGGGGGGGGGAGCCGAGGGGGGAGGTTGTCTTCAAGGTCGGTATCGTGAACAGCCCAGGTGACAAGATCTACTCCTATGTCAAAGGAACAAAAATGCTATTTGTTTTGTTCATGGCAAACACCTTAAATGTTGCTAGGACGTAAAACAACAACAAACGAGCGAAAAATCATGGCAAACTGGAGTTGAACTCTTACACATAATGTGCACTTAGTGTTTTGTACAATCATGTTTTATTCTCCCTTGACTCACTTATCATGTGATCATCCATACAAATAGCTAAATTGCTAGCTGTAATATAGCTATGCTATTATCACTATTATTATAGGCATAATGATGATACTTTCGCAGCAGTTCGTTGAGAAAACTGGCTGAATATAACGAATGTGTATATATGCTGTCACACGTGTAGATCAGATTTATATCTGTAGTAAATATCTACACATTTAACAGTCTAAAAATGATGTCTACTTTTTTGTTCTTTCTTCGACAGAACAAACGACGCCAATAAAAAAAATACACTAAAGGAGCTTATTTCTTGTGTGATAGGCCATGTACGGCTGGTTCCCGCCTGTCTGTATCTGTAGCACACATAGCAGAATGGTGACAATGTCGTAATGCACGCCTCCAACGTTTAATTAATAAAGTCAATCTCCTCCGACCACGGCGTCACAAGACCAAGTGACCTGCCCCCTGCCGAGACAAGTCGCAGCTAACCTCTCACAGTAGGGGGATCCACTAGCCAGATTAAATAGCCGCAGTCCACACATGGACCTACCCACTGGCTAAAGTGCCGCCACCTGTGGTGTTCTCTGTGGTGGAGTGGGTAGAGTGCCTGACTTTATTCTAAGTCGGACTCCTAATCTGAAGGTCAGTGGTTCGATTCCCTGTGCCTCCACCTCTGCCAATTTGGATTTCCACCGCTGTGTATAACTTACAGCGTCATCAAAGGCCAGTTGCTCTCATACCATGTCTATGTGGTGTGGGAGGTTAAAAATCCCTTGGGTCGGTAAAAGTGTAGGCTCGGGCTTTCTATCGACAAACTGCCTAATCGTGAAAACAAGCCTATTCAGGCTTATCCATGATAGGCAAAATAAATCTTCAAGAAAGAAGAACTCTGACAGTAGATGGTGTAGTCTCTGCAGCCACCGCATGGTGGTGGAGCTCATGTACAGTCTACTACACTTGTTTATAAATAACTCTTGGATACCTGCAGTCATACTTGCGTTTTATCGAGAAGATGCATTTATCTATTGATATACTTCATCTGTGTATATGGCTTAATCAGACAGTATTCCGATTAGATGGTCCTCATATGACTTTAGCTATTGCTAGGACAGTAAAACGCTTAAAAAAAACCAAAGGAACTACTGGTAAACCCCACTAAGTTTGAGCCTATATTAACGCTTAAGTGCCTGTGGCGGATTGAGCAATGGACAGAACCGGACAACGAATATTCTTGTCAGGTGATATTTGGACTTGAAATGTATCGATTATGTAATGGACGGGTAGCGGACGTGTAATGGATATGTAACGGACGGGAACGGACGGTAATGGATAATAACCGGATAGGTCAATCCGGCACAGTCCGTTACAAGTTTTGTGCATGCTTAGAACTTGTAACGGATTAGGCCGAATATCAACGGATATCAACAGATATCAATGGATATCGACGGATATGCAACAGACACACACCGGACTTTGCCAGATATCAACGGACTTTGTTCGGTTTCTTTCCGTTTCACCAATCCGGTGATGTGTGACAGGAGCTTTACACTTGATAGGGTCTGGAGCTTCGGTCACGGACTAGGCATGTACATAAACATATATATATATATATATATATATCCAGCACGCATATATGTGCAGTATTAAGTGTAGCACTAATTGCTACTGAGGTCCCACTAAGTAGCTACAAGTAGTACAACTTTCATAACTGATGGGTTTTTCTGGCGGGAGGTTTGGGGGTTGGTGGAAGCGGGGTGATCCCACACCGTTGAAAGAGTGGGGAGTGACCGACTTAACCCTATCCTCGCCAGTAAGACTGGGAGGAGAGCTAATCACTATATTATTACAGGTCATCACTATCTGTATATATTATGCATATGTAGACATGTATATATTTATATATGTGCGTATATTTATATATGTAACTATATACGTATATCCGTATGTATATGCATCTGTACATATGAGGAGTTCAGACACAAAACTCCATAAACACTACTCCAACATTTTGTATTATCATTGGAGACAAACCTTGCAAAGGTTAATTTTCAACATTCATATTTTCGTGTTGATGCATTGATTGCTCCATAACCATTTCATCACAAGAAAGTGGAATTAATGAGAATTAAAATTACCTTCAGGTAAAAATCTGGTAATTCAATTTTTGGGTTGGCATTTACAGGGTTTTGTGTGTGAACTCTTCATATGTATATATGTATGTATATGTATTTATATTTATGTATACATATGTATATATATACCCTGATGTTAATCTTGCTTTCGTATAATTATGGACATTTTAATACTACATTCATAATAACCATTTCAAATAACACAACAAACTGTAACGAATTAAAACACTATGGGGAAGATCTACTTTTGAACTAATTTCTTATTGTATCACTGTATGTCTTCAATTAGCAACATACCAGACGGGGTGGCCGAATGAGTAGAGCGTCCCTCTCCGGTTTTGGGAGATCGGGAGATCCGAACACATGAGGTCGTGTTTTTGAATCCTAGTTGAGTCAAACCAATGACTTAAATATTGATACTTGTCACTTTCTAGTCTGGCGCTCGACATTATTAGGATAGGGCAAGGACCGGTTGGCTCAGTGTCAGGATAATGTGACTGAGTGGGATATCAGGTCATGGTACTGGTGGCCTGGTGTCCCAGTGGGGCAGTGCTATAAAGTCACCATGAGTGCGCACTGTCACAAGTCGGTACCCGTCCTGATATGACCTTAGATGTTGCTAGGACATAAAGCAACAACAAACAGACAATCCATTAGCAAGATGTATTAATCAAAATTAATATTTCCGATGCACACGACCCATATCGAGTACACCTGTTTGTAGTTAGTTGAGTGAGAGCTTTAACGAACAAGGTATAATCGTTATTGTAGTTATTAATCATGAGGTATTCACATTATATAACATTGCAGTCACGTTTCATGCACGTCTGCATTGGACTAATAATATTTGAATAGTTCAGGCGCAAAACCCCTTAAACACCAATCCAAAAGTTGGGATAAAGATTGGAATCAAACCTACAAAAACTTTATTTTTTTACATTCCTACTTTTTTGTTGTAATTTGTCCATAATCGTGCCATCACAACAAAAGTGGAATTAGTCAGAATTAAAATTATTTTCAGATCAAAATCTGTTATTTTAATTGTATGTTGGGATTGGCGTTTACAGGGTTTTTGCGCCTGAACTCTTCATTTGTTCATACAAACCTGGATATTCACCATTTACAAATTTCCAATGTTGGCGATTTATATTTGATCATTTTTACTCATATCAGTACTTTTATATTATATAATCAACTTGTGTATTTAATAACAGCAATTTCGTATATCATATGACTTATTGAGAGAGCTAGGAAATACAGGATGCAGGTTATACAGGATTATTTTCTATCGAAGCTATAGTTATTTAAGTTAATCTCTCCCCATAACAAATCACCATACTTATGCCATTAACTGATTAATAAGATGATTTCTTACACACTTTTTAAAGCTACTAAAATTGCACTGTCCGAAGGTTTTAAGATCCTGCCATTGTCTTTCAGATACATATATTAGGCTTATTCTTATATTCAACCAGATTTTAGTTTTAAGTAACTTCTAAATGACTAACATTAGAGATATTTACAGTAAAGGCATGCAATATTAATTTTGGCATGCACATCAAGTCAAAACAATGATGACAGAATAGACTTCACTTGGCATCCCTTTCTAATGACCCTGTTACACTACAGCATATTGCGTCAGCATATGCCCAACGTATGAAATAAATTTCAAATTTTCGGTGCCTTGGCGTGCGACACCGTATGACAGCATTTACCAGTGTGCTCTTAAGGAACACTACTTATGCCAAACATACCCATAACGTATCTCCACGTACACCAACGTGTTTTTTTTTTTTTTTGTTCAAGTGTTTTTATTCCTCTGAATAACATGTTGTCAGTGCTAATGCACTGGTCTTCCAGCCCTAATCACAAGTGCCTCTACACAGTAAACAAATCTACAACAATATACAAATAGACAATTACAGGAAAATAAGCAAAAGATTGGTACATGACTGATAGTTAAAGAACAAGATAAGAAAAAAAAGAAACATATGCGGGGAGGTAACTAAGTTAGACTAGTATGGTAGGCGTTAGTAGGGGGTGGGGCATTGCTGATTATCTTTCTATTAGTAACATACTCTTTGAAAGGGTGATGGGGGATGTAGGGTGGGCCTTTGTGATTGAACTTACGTTCCTGGTAATCTCAGGTGGGGCCTATTGCGTTAGTAAGTACGTTAATGTTGATTAATCATGTACCTCAGTAGGATCCAACTACAATCATTTCCAGGCTCATTCCATTGTAGATGGGTTTTTGGTCTAGTTGGCTGCTACTGGTTGGGTTTACAGTGTTTGTTTGGTGGGGGGGGGAGCGGGGGGACAGGGAAAGGAATGGCAACACCGACCCAGTGTATCATTGATCTGCTTTGATCTGCTTTGGCTTTGGTGCCAAATCACATACATTGGCATACGCCGCGGCTATATGCCAGTGTGACAGGGCCTTAAGCAATAGCACATGCTTAACTGCATCAGTATATAAGTTGAATGTGTGGGTAAGTGCTTGGGTTTAGAAAACCACTTAGAATTGACTTAAAAATTGATACTTGTCGCTTCCTAGCCTGGCGCTTAAGCATTCCAAAGATGCTGTCACATTACGACGCTTCTCGCCAATGCGCGTCGACGTATGTGATTTTTTGGCGGAAGGTAGGGGAAGGAGGCGGAGTGGCGAGAGAGGGCAGGGAGGCTGGGTTATAAGGGGGAGAGGGAGAGGGGAGGGGGGGGGGGGAGAGAGAAGGGGGGGGGGGTGCTCCTCCTCCACTGCGAATCAAGCGCAATGCAAGCATTACGACCAAGTGCTTGGGTTTAGAAAACCACTTAGAAATGACTTAAAAATTGATACTTGTCGCTTCCTAGCCTGGCGCTTAAGTATTCCAAAGGTGCTGTCACATTACGACGCTTCTCGCCAACGCGCGTCGACGTATGTGATTTTTTGGCGGAACGTCGGGATACGTCAGGAAGCGTTACGCATGTGCGAGGTGCATGTTAGGCGCACATTGGTATTCGTTGATGGATGGCGATATTCGGTGAGGATCGGTGGCATGCTTCATCGCACGCCAAAAGTTTTGTGCTTGCACAAAACTTTGGACTTGTGACGACATGCGGGTGCCAACATTATTGCGACGTTAGGGGCGTGTCGAGATACGTTAAATGCACTGGAAAATCGTTATGCGAATGGTAAGCACACACCGTGCGCGCGTGAGGCTCATTCCCAAACATTGCGGCCAACGGTTGCTTTTTGTTGTTTTTTGTCTTATCAACATCTAAGGTCATATCAGGACGGCGTGCCAAACTTTTACCACAACGTCGGCCGCATGCTACCGATATGTTGCACTGATGCCGAAAACTTTGACGTGTCTCGACGTTTAAAAGTGATTTTCCACTTTGGCGGCGCGCCGGTGAGAAGCGTTGTAATGTGACATCACCATTAGGATAGGGCAAGGAGCAGTGGAATGAGGAAGACCAATCGTCCGCGATTGAAATTTCCCCTGCTTAATCAAATAATGTACTCCCACAAAAAGGTTTATATTAACATCGTATTATGCAGCTTTAAGCACTATAAAAGTGTGCACTGTACTTGCATTTTTTTTATGTTAGTGTAGTGGTCTGCACTGACCTCTCAGGCAAGTAACCACATAGACAGGTAGGCGTGGGGAGTGTGTTGATATCAGGGAGCCTAGGTGGTGTAATGGTTAGCACACTGGCCCGGAATGCAAAGAGATGTGGGTTCGAGTCCCGCTCTAGGCACAATATTTCCCATTTTCATCACCCCCATGACACTGGTTGCCGTGATCAGGATCCTGTACAAGCTTTGCGCTGTATGGTTGTTGAACCTACCCTGTGTTAGTGCATTGCCTGTATGTATGTAATTGTAAGCATTACAAGACTTACAATTCCAGGGGGATGAGTGTAGTGGTCTGCACTGACCTCTCAGGCAAGTAACCACATAGACAGGTAGGCGTGGAGAGTGTGTTGATATCAGGGAGCCTAGGTGGTGTAATGGTTAGCACACTGGCCCGGAATGCAAAGAGATGTGGGTTCGAGTCCCGCTCTAGGCACAATATTTCCCATTTTCAACACCCCCATGACATTAGCATGCAGTGAATACATATGTGTGTTTCAACATAATTGTCTCGGGAGGTATATATTGTTACAAGAGGTATATTGTAGACATGAACGAATGTTGCCTTAAGAAGTCGGGCCTTTCTATTGGGGAGGCAACGTCGGTCTTTGCATCACGGATAATTCCAATGCAGCCACATATGGATGAGTGGGAGAGTGGTTCCTCTAATTGATGTACAAATACTATTTAGAGCTCATAGCCAAAGGCAACTGAATACATCATACGTATATTTAATGCTAAATTTACCAATTAATTCTTGTTTTTGTTATAGTTTTTTTTATATAGAAAAGTACAATATTAAAGTACGACTTGTTTGATTAGTAAAATAGAATGATATTCTAACTGAAATTCCAAATCATTATCATATATTGATATTATAGTCCTAATATATTGTCCGTATCGTTAATCTACTGGATATACCACATTTCCCAGTCTAATTCAGCATCGATATACGGATTACTTGATAATATAACAGGGCTAAACGATTGTAAACTAACCTTTCTGCACTGAATGATTATCGGCTCCAGACCCCCCCCCCCCCCTTTTACATTACTCTTTGCCACTGCCACCAGAGCAAGGCGTAGAACATGTATGGTGGATCCCACTATATTACTTGTTGTCACGGCCACCAGGGGGCAGGTTGGTTGTGGAAATGCTCTACACCTGTATAAGAACTTCTGTACAGAGAAAGGCGTAAGGTGAGCTACAACGCTTCCGTAGAACATGTATGGTGGAACCCACTATATTACTTGTTATCACGGCCACCAGGGGGCAGATTGGTTGTGGAAATGCTCTACAACTGTACAATACCTTATCTACAGAGCAAGGCGTAGAACATGTATGGTGGAACCCACTATATTACTTGTTGTCACGGCCACCAGGGGGAAGGTTGGTTGTGGAAATGTTCTACAACTGTACAATACCTTCTCTACAGAGCAAGGCATAAGGTGAGCTACAACGCTTCTGTAGAACATGTATGGTGGAACCCACTATATTACTTCTTGTCACTGCCACCAGGGGGCAGGTTGGTTGTGGAAATGCTCTACAACTGTACAATACCTTCTCTACAGAGAAAGGCGTAAGGTGAGCTACAACGCTTCCGTAGAACATGTATGGTGGAACCCACTATATTACTTCTTGTCACTGCCACCAGGGGGGTGGCTTGGGAGTGGAAATGGTCTATAGAATATCTGCAGAAGATGCTGCAAAGTGAGCTGCAAAGCTTCGATAGAGTATGTACGGGGAACCCATTAAAATAGTTCGTGCCACTGCCACCAGGATGTAGGATGGTAGTGGACCTCTTCTATGAGACTTTCTCTATAGAGCATGAGCTACAGAGCATGTACTGTTTGTTTGTTTAACGACCCCCCCCCCCCCCCCCCCAGCACAAAAAGTAGGCATCGGATATTGGGGGGCATGTATTGTGAAACCCACTACATTAGTCCTTGACATTGCCACCAGAGGCGGTAAAGTGGTTGCGGAAATGCTCTAAAATACTTTCTCTACAGACAATGCTGCCAAGTAGAAGAGCTGGAAGAGAAGAGAGATAAAAAAACCAAACAACCAACCAAAAACGGGCCGTTTTAACGGCGCCATTTAAACAATGCTGCAGTCCCGACCCCCCTCCCCCCACCCCCCCCCCCCAATAAGCGAGCAAGCAACGATGCTGTGAAGTCAATTGCAAGGCGCACCAATATCAGAGGGCGGGTTCATGATGGAAATGGGCTATTAACACAGTACTACAGTGTCGCCATCTAGTGTGAACACCGTGAGAACCATTTCACACGCGTTATGTCACACCATTGCAGATGGTGAAAGTAAGTATCTCGCATTCTCGATGTCGGACATCCGGGCACTTTTTGCGTTCACAACGTGCGAAGGGTAAAACAAATGCCACTGTCATAGAGACAACACTAAAAGTACCCTAACTATCACAGTAATTTGTGCTTTTTGGTGCTTTGAAAGCCAATTTCTCTTATTTTGATTAAATAGTTCAGACCTTTCTCTACAATTTCACATTCAGTTCTTTTTGTTAATCAGCCAATTGGAAGTTCTTCAATTTATTTAGCGAAAATAGTTTTTGAGGCCATGATCTGGTAAGGCTAACACTGGCACTGACACTCAGAATATCCCAACTTTCAATATTATCTCTGTTTTTAATACTTTCAGAGACTATTGCTCTTCGGTTAAATTAAATACTTCAGATCTTCCTCTTCAATCGTGCATAAAGATATCTTTAATCGACCCGATGAAAGCTTTTGAATTTATTTTGCAAAGATAAATGTTCCGGATAGACATAGCATTGCAGCAGGACAAATTACTGCGTTGTTTTACCCTTCGCGAGTAGTTTGGCGGACCAGACGGGATGGCCGAATGAGTTAGAGCGTCCGTCTCCCGTGCTGGTAGATCGTGGGGTCGTGGGTTTGAGTCCCGGTCGAGTCAAACCAATGACTTTAAAATTGATACTTGTCGCTTCCTAGCTTGGCGCTCGGCATTATTTGGATAGGGCAAGGACTGGTGTGCTCAGTGTCAGGATAATGTGACTGAGTGGGATACCAGGTCATGGTGCCGGCGGCCTGGTTTCCCAGTGGGACAGCACTATAAAGTCGCCATGAGTGCGCACTGTCACAAGTCGGTACCCGTCCTGATATGACCTTAGATGTTGCTAGGACGTAAAACAACAACAAACAAACAGTAGTTTGGCCGGGCTGTGACTTTACGCCGATATGAAGACAAACCTTACCCGATTCAGGGGGTGAACACTACTGCGTTATCGATACACTAACGTTTGACACCTGTCAATCAAAACACAATTCACAACATATCCCCAGAAGGTGACTCTTATAGGAAATAATTAAATCTTAATCTTAATCTTAATAGTCCATCAACGTGCTATAGATATTTCTCTCTTCCCTGGTGCTGCCCCCTGGCCTTGGTCACAATCATCATTAGCCCTGTTCACACGGGGCAGTTAATTCGAATCATATGAATCGACTTGCCTAGTTCGGCTCAGATTTGGCGTGTGAACGCGCATCTGAGTCGGTTTAGGGCTGATTCGAATCAACTAGTTCGCCTCATCTATACCACCTCAGTAGGTGGTTTATATGAAGCAAATTATATGATTCGACTTATATCGCCCGTGTGAACGCATCTGACTTATTTGATTCGGATTAAGGACGTAGCGCGCATGCGCAGTCGAGACCTTAGTTTGTTGACTTTCCGGTCGATCAAAAGCGCATATTATATAATTTAATTAATGAAACCGCTATCTATGCACATATATTTTTTTCATCATTTATTTGTAGGGTTTCACTGACCAGCAGAAGTTTTGACCGTTCCAAACCAATACGGTTCAGTCCATACATATCTAGGTCGAACCCACATTCTCTAGTGCTGACATCGACAAACCCAAACTGGCGCTGGTTAGTATCGACTTGCTCATGCGCAGATTTCGATTTCCGGCCCAAGTACTGCCTGTGTGAACGGGCCGCTAATTCGACTCACCTGATTCGATTTGTCTAATTCGCTTCACATTTTGGCCGTGTGAACACGGCTATAGACTCAAGGTTATGCTATTACGCTCCGCCTACAGTCATCATTCTGATCAAAACCAACATAGACCATACATTATTCACATATCAGGATTTGAAATAATTGTGTGTGCTGGTCGAAGGCTCATGCTTAAATCAAGTGGAATTCACGTAGTTAAAGAATTTCGTGTGTGACCTAGAAAGTAAAATATTGAGTAAATTGCTCTCCGTTCAACATCTCGGAGTCTGGCTGTCTATGCAAGGAACTTGCAATGTTGTGTCTTCTCAGAATTTGAAATACTTATTTGTGTAGGTGGAAGGCTCTCGCTTTAATTTCTTGGGGTCTGGGTAGTCGAGGAACTGCACCTTCACCAGCCACATGTCCTTCCGCTTCCGCCTCTTCTCCTCGTGCATGTGCAGCTGTTCAATACTCACACTGTATACGCGGTAACACTGGAGGACAAAGGTCAGGAAGTTCTTGGTGGCGAAGAAGCAGTTGGTATAAGTGACCCACCGATAGGCCACGATCATGTAAGTCCGAAGAACAAAGAAAGGTGCATCCTGCATCAACAACGACAAGATCGTCGACCATGCATCTGTCTCGAAGATGATGGTAAGCACATCTCTGATCTGTGCCAGCACCTGATGCGCTCTGTCGCTAGGCTTATGATGCAACTTCCGCTGCTGGTCGACATCACTTCCGGTGGCAATTGGCACAGCGATTGCGCAGTCGTCGATTCTCACCTTCCGCTGGACCTGTGGCTAAAATAAGATTTCAGTAAAGCAGGTAAGGGGACCATTGCAGATTCAGGTAAGGTTAGGTCTAATTATAATTATTTGCAACATCATCTCTTAGTTCACTGCTACAGACCTGATGCGGTGGCTCAATCAGTAGAGCGCATGCCTCCTGTGCGGAAGCTCAAGAGTTCAATTACTGGTCGAGTCAAACCAATGACATACAACATTGATACTTGTCGCTTCCGAAGCAGACACTCGACATTATTAGGATATGGCAAGGACTGGTTGGCTCAGTCTCAGAATAATGTGACTGAGTGGGATATCACGTCATGGTGCTGGCAGTCTGGTCTCCCAGTGGGGCAGCACTATAAAGTCACCATGAGTGCTAACTGTCACAAGTGAGTACTCGTTCTGATATGACCTTAGATGTTGCCAGGACATAAAACTCCAACAACCAAAACTATTCAGGAAAGTTGTCATTAATGGCATTTGCAACGACATCTATGAGTTCACCGCCACAGTACTACCAGTACCACCCGGTATTTCTCTAAACCAGCTAGCTTAAAGTTGTATAGTCCCATGAAAGCCTCACATTTCCCAAACCGAAACAATTATCTAAATTTAATCCTACACACCAAACTTATAAATTGGTTCACTTATTCACCATTTTTTGCTGCATAGAAGGGAATCATATGAAGAGTTCAGTGACGTTCTCTGTGGCTGAGTGGCTGGAGTGTCTGACTTTTTTTCTGGTCAGACTCCTAATCTGAAGGTGGGTGGTTCGATTCCCCATGCCCCCACCT
Organism: Branchipolynoe longqiensis; assembly: GCA_030323885.1. Lineage (NCBI taxonomy): Eukaryota > Metazoa > Annelida > Polychaeta > Phyllodocida > Polynoidae > Branchipolynoe > Branchipolynoe longqiensis. Next base: position 42,480,629 of record CM059199.1, on the reverse strand, counting down.
CTGCCAATTTGGATTTCCACCACTGTGGATAACTTACAGCATCATCAATGGCCAGTTGCTCTCATACCATGTCTATGTGGTGTGGGAGGTTAAAAATCCCTTGGGTCGCTAAAAGTCTAGGCTCGGGCTTTCTATCGCCAAACTATCTAATGGTGAAAACAAGTCTATTCAGACTTATCCATGGTAGGCAGTATAAATCTTCAAGAAAATGCGCAAAACCCTGTAAATGGCAATGCAAAAATAGAATACTTAAATGTATGTCTATCGGCACGGTGCTTGTCGCTCAACATTACTAGGATATGGCAAGGTTTGGTTGTTGGGGTTTTGCGTCATTACACAACCTTAGGTCATATCAGGACGGGTACCGACTTGTGACCGCATACACTGATTGCGACTTTATACACAGGAGGCCTGCGCTCTACCGATTCCACCATCTCGCTTGGTGTAAGTAAACTGAATAACAGCGCCTTTCCAATTATAGAGACGCATTGGCTATTCGCAGAGGTGCTCTGCTAATAATAGCCACCAATACTGTAATTTCGCAGATTTGGAACCACCCAATCAGTATGTATCATGTTACTGCACATACACATGTGCATCATTTTACTGAGCATTTGCATGTGCAGAATTATTTTGCCTTTTATTTTGGCCACAAGGGATTGTTCAAAGTTGTCAACATTTTCAGGCTATATTATCCTCAATATGCTCGTTCTGCTTCAGATCAAGTTATGTTACTTATGAGTGGGGCGATTCACTGCTCTGATCAAATTCTGTTATTAATGAGCGTGCTTTAATAATAATAAGAGAGTGCTAACATTTAAAACAGCAAGTGAGCGGCAGTAACTATCAACACCGTGGACATTAATCAAACAAAAACAATCAACTAAAAGAACAGTTGGACTATTCACTGCTGAGATTAAACTCTGTTATTTATGAGCATGGATTCACAAATATTAAAAATAGTGCTTTTATTTAAAAATTAAATGCAATAAATACAACACAGAAAAAGTATATGATATGAATACAATATTTGTTCTACATTCAACTGGGAAAGCAGTTCTGCGAATAATAATCATTCTTGTGCTAAGGACAACAGCTCTGCAAATATCCTCGTCCTTAGAGAAATTACTGTCATTACCCGGTCATCTAGCAGCAAGTCAGTCTCCACATCCTCATCCTCATCCTCAGACTGTGTGTCTCTCTTCGCGGTGGTGACGAAGCAGAACTGAAGCAGGCTCACCGTCCACAATATCAACACCGTGTAGCAAAACTCAGGTCGATCCCTAGAAATAAGAACCGGCTTGTAATCCCGAATTCTTCCCTCATCATCTTCCAAACACCGAAAGTCAGAGATCAGGGGTGAGAGGATATCAATCTCCCAGACCAGCCTGAAAGGAATATTTATAACTCCTGATCCCTGACTTTGTGTTCGTAATATTCGGAAATATTTCAGTAATACTGAAACTTGAATGTAAGTCACGTGTAACTATGATAATATCAACTCATAATAGCTCATTATGAGGAGTTCGACAGGGGTGTGTATTGTCACCATGTCTATTTAACCTGTACACAGAGATGATCTTCAGACACATTGAAGATTGCAAGGGAGTGACAATAGGTGGCATGAACATCAACAATCTTAGATATGCCGATGACAGTGTAATACTAGCAGACAGTGAGAAAAACCTACAAGATATAATGAATAGAATCAATAAAGCTGGAATACTATTCAACATGAAGATGAATGCCAGGAAGACCAAAACAATGGTTATAAGTAAAAAGACAGATAAACCAAATGTCAATATAACCATAGATGGCACAAACATAGAACAAGTATCCGAATTCATATATCTCGGACAAAAGATTACAAATGATGGGAGATGTGAAGAAGAAATTAAAAGAAGGATAACAATAGCCCGAACAACATTCTCCAAAATGTATAGAGTGTTAACATCAAGTAAGATATTAATACAAACAAGGAAGCGTATTCTTCAGTGTTATGTGTGGTCTACTCTAATGTATGGGGCAGAGACATGGACAATCTCTAAGAAAATGTACAAACGTTTAGCAGCATTTGAGATGTGGACTTATCGAAGGATGATGAAAATATCATGGACAAAGAAGATCACCAACAAAGAAGTTCTCAGAAAAATTAAAAATAAGAAAAGCTTGTTTCCCACTATACAGACAAAGAAACTTATTTATTTTGGCCACATCATTCGTCAGAGTTCAATATACCGTACATTGTTGGAAGGGAAGGTGAATGGCAGCAGAGGGAGAGGGAGACCAAGAACATCATGGTTTACAAATATTTCACAGTGGACAGGCTTGAATTATTCACAGTCTATCAGAACAGCACAACATCGGGACAAGTGGAGAACCATTGCATCCAACCCTCGACTAGAGGATGGAACTATTGATTGATTGAATAGCTCATTAACTCGGCCAACATCGAACTACCGACCTTCCATACGGGACCTTAGTAGCTATTTAGCAAAAGCGAAGTATCCAGATGTTGTAGGATCAGTTGGGAACAGTATGACTTTCACAATTGATACTTGTCGCTTCCGAGCCAGGTGCTCAGCATTATTAGGATAGGGCAAGGACTGGTTGGCTCATCGTCAGGATAATGTGACTGAGTGGGATATCAAGTCATGGTGCTACTAACAATATGATCTGGGGTACAATGGGTGCGAGAAAGGTAGTTTATTTAAAGCTGCATAGTCCGATGAAGCATCAAATTTTCAAAACCAAAATAATGATACAGATTTGACTCTACATATCTAACTTAGATATTGATGCACATATTAAGCATTTATTGCCACATAGAAGGGTACACTGACACAATTTGAGAGAACCTGTTACTGTTGAAGCCTATGCTGTCAGAGTTTTATCGTGCTTGCCAAAACTAAGCTTACATGATTGAATGTCAAATATCTCAAAACTTATCCATTTAAAATTAAATTTTACTTCAACCTGACATAAGGTAGATTATAACGATCAATGTAATATATTTATCTCAGAAAAATTACCAAAACGCAAAACCATAGGACTATGCAACTTTAAGCAATGAGAAGACAATTAGTCAATGTCTTTCATGTCGAGCGGCGCACCCTGCCCAATGACCTTGACCTCGGAGGAGGACGCCTGAGCTGACCCCTACACAGTAGTGTATTTAAAAAGAGGGTGGCTGGGCGTGGAAAAACCGATTATGGAGGCCGAATGGGTAAGGTCGGGAGGGTTGCCGTGTTCGGGCCAGTGTGTGTGTTGCCCGCTTGGTGGTGTGGCCGGTGTAATATATGCATAAAAGACATCCAAGCACGTGTGGAGAACAAAGGAATATGTAAATGAGATGACATCAGAGTTGAAAGGGTGCCGGCGGTCTAGGGCCCTGGATGTGAATAAACCATTCAGTATCCAGAAGTCAAAGTGTTCAGACATCGTACTTTCACAGCGGGTACCTGGCTTCCTTCCCCGAATCAACCACAATTCGAAATTATGAGTCACTTTCAGTGGTACCGCGAGTTTCTCGACAGTTTGATGCGTGAGGGGACAGCTGACACCACAAGCGAACCTGAGGTTGGGATAGGTTACACCAGTTGATGACTTTGTTAAGGCCCCTCCAGTCAATGACTGATGGAGGATCAGAGGCTGAGGAGCTGGTATATTTGTATGTTTGTTTTTGTTGTACGTCCTAGCAACATCTAAGGTCATATCAGGACGGGTACCGACTTGTGACAGTGCGCACTCATGGGGACTTCATAGTGCTGTCCCACTGGAAAACCAGGACACCGGCACCATGACGATATCCCACTCAGTCATATTATCCTGACACTGAGCTAACCAGTCCTTGTCCTATCCTAATAATGCCGAATGCTAGTCTAGGAAGCGACAAGTATACATTTTTAAGTCATTGGTTTGACTCGACCAGGATTCGAACCCACGACCCCACGATCTACCAGCACGGAAGGAGCTGGTAGAAGTTTCCGGCTTTATTATACTCATATATATTTTTTAATTAAAGCTGCATAGTCCGATTGTTTTGAATTTCTGTAATTTTCTGAGATAGATATGTTGGGGTTATTGTTATAATACGCCTTATTTTAGTTTAAAGTATTATATTATAAATGGCTAACTTTTGAGATATTTGAAGTGCAACCATGCACAGTTAATTTTCGCAAGCACACCACAACTCTGACACCATGGGCTTCTGAGGTTACATGCTATTAAATTGCCTCAGTGTTCCCTTCTAGGTAGCTACAAATGCTAAATAAGCACACCTGTATATAAGTCCGATATGTAGAATCAAATCTAGATAATTGTCTTGCTTTTGAAAATGTGATATTTTGATCGGACTATGCAGCGACAATAAAACAAAGGGTGATGAAAGTCATATAGTGCTCGTATTTGGAGAAAGGTGGGTGGGGGCAGGGTATCACTCTTCCATTGACCCAGTCCTGATATGACCGTAGATGTTGCTAGGACGTAAAACAACAACAAACAAACTCTATTCCTTACTACGTTACACATATATCTACTTGTGAAGACTTCAGACGCAAATCCCCGTAAACCCCTATCCGATAAACATTGGAATTAATCCTTCAAAAAGTTATTTTTGTTACATTCCTATTTCTTTTGTCCTATACGCCATAATCATTTGATCACAATAATGTGGAATTAGCGAGGATTAAAATTACCTTTAGGTAAAAGTCTGTTATTTTAAGTCAATTGTTGGATTGGTGTAGGCCCTGTCACACTATGTCGTATTGCTTCAGCATATGCCAACGTATGTGGCATACACTGTCATATGGCAGAATTTTGAACATGCTAAAAAGTACAACTTATGACAACTGTACCCATAAATTGTCTCAGTGTACACCAGTGAACACCAGTGTACACCAGTGTACACCAGCATACATCAGCATACACCAGCATACATCAGCATACACCAGTGTACACCAGTGTACACCAGCGTACACCAACATACACCAGCGTACACTAGTGTACATCAGCATACACCAGTGTACATCATTGTACACCAGCATGCACCAGCATACACCAGCGTACACCAGCATACACCAATATGTTGGTGCAAAATCACATACGTCAGCATACGCTGATGCAATACAGCATAGTGTGACAGGGGCTTTACGGGGAGTTGCGCCTGATCTCTTCTTTCGCAAGTGCTGTTGGATGACTTGAAGTGGATAAGTTTTTACGGACCTGTTGGTTGCCTCTGATCCCAGTAGTGAAAAGAAGTCGACAATATCACACGCTGTACCCAGGTGAGTCAGCAACAGCTCCGACAGGCCGTCACGTGACAAAGGACCCTTGGGGATAATCCACCTGGGATAAAACAAACAACCCAACAGATTTTATTATCCAAATGATAGCTCAAAGAATGTCATTTTGGGGCGGATGACATTTGTAGGTTGAACCCTTTATATAGAACAGTTTTGTTTAAATTGGTGAATTGACCATACGGTTTATATTTCACAGGTATAAATTATCCTTATAGTTGCAGAGTCCGATGAAGCATCAAATTTGTTTATTAAAAACAAGAAATTATCTAGAATTGATTCTACATATCTAACTTAGATAGTGATGCACTTATTAAAGATTTGTTGCGACACAGAAGGGAATACTGAAGCAATTTGATATAATATGTTATGGGGGCTGTCACACTACGACGCTTCTCGCCGGCGACCCGTCAACGTGTGGTGTTTTTGGGCGATATTTGGTGAAATATCGAGAAGCGCTGGTGGCGCGTTATGGGCACGTCGGTACACGTCGGTACACTTCTTTGTCGCCGGCGAAAGTTGGCGCGCGTTATTGGTCGCTGAGTGTTTTGAACCTGTTCAAAACAACCCAACGACAGCCAGTGCGCGCAAATATATGGGTAATGACGTTAGGCGCGCGTCGCGCTGCGTTGGACGCGCCGGCATAACGTTATGGGAACGCTAGGAAGACGGCGCGCGCGCGGGAGGGTCATTGCTCAGACGTTGCGGCAAACTGGGCCGTTTTTGTTTGACGCCCTAGCAACATTTAAGGTTAAATGAAGACGTCGCGCCAAACTTTTTTTTTCCCCCCTCAGCGCGTAGACACACGTTGGCCGCGCGCGCATAACGCGCCGCGCTGACGCCGATCTTTTCCCCCAAACCGCCGACAAGTTTGACGTTTCTCGACGCGCAAAATAGTACTTTCAACGCTGACAGGTCACCGAGAGAAGCGTCGTAGTGTGACAGGGCCATTACTGCTAAAGCCTATGGAGTATGACATGCTTTCACAACAAATTTGACGTGTTTGCACTTCAAGTATTTAAATAATTAGCGATTTAAAATAAAAGTTACTTCAAAGTAAATAATGTAGATTATAGGAATCAATTTAATTTTGTTATCTCAGTAAGATTAAAGGAACGCTAAGTTATCGTACTATGTGGCTTCAACAACACTATCTCGAACAAAAAATAGATAAGTTTTTAACTCCTGAACACTTTCTAGAAAATCACGTGACGATAGATAACGGAATTATAATTTACCTGTTGATTATGACGAGAACCAATAGTGACTGCTCCAGAGCTTGGACCCATTGCGTCTTACTCAATGTTATCCAGGGAAACATATCGTAGTGTTCCTATTTGGTCAAGAATACGCAAAGGATGATTGGTTGTTCGAGTTTTACATCCTGGCAACATCTATGGTCATATCAGGATGTGTACTGACTTGTGACAGTGCACACTCATGGCTACTGCATCCGGTCAGTTGCTTGAGAATGTTTTTTTGGTTGTTGCAGTTTTACGTTGTCGCATTCGCATAGCGCATCCCGCATGTAAGGAATCTTAGCTTTAGGCCAGAGACGCGGCGAGGAAGGAGCCGAGAAGGGAAAGAGGGGTGGGGTGTGGGTGTGAACACTTCCACCGCCGCGAACCAAACGCAATGCGAGCATTTTATGCCTGAACTAATTATATATATATATATATATATATATATATATATATAATAGATACCGAAATATCATATTAAACATATATACCTTATACAAAATAGTCATGCTAATCTTTCATTAGTATTCGTCTGGTAATAATAGCAGAATCTCGCTTTCTCAATAGTTTAATTATTGACGCGATGTGGTTTCTGTACATATATATATATATCTTCCATAAGTATTGCAGGAAAGTGGCCTCTGTCTATATATATATATATATATATATATATATATATATATATATTATCCAGAATTATTGCGGGAACGACGTGGTCTCTATACATTAATAATATATATATATATATATACAGTAATAAAATACAGACTATGCTACTGCTTGAAAGACCATACACACCTTTACTATTTATTTACCTGTACTCACCTGTACTACACAGTCTACTTGCTACCTGTGTTCGTTTACTGCTGCCATGAAACGCCTGGAGCTGAAATCTACCAAGGAGAGGACGATTGGTTTTACCTGAGTGTCGTGAGCAAAACATCATTTACATTTATATATTCGACTGTCATGGCAATTGACATTGTCGATACTACGCCTGTGTGTCGAGTTCAGAGATCGAATCATACTGCATACAATGACTAATAGTGGGGAAGGCGCAACAAGATGGCGGTTGGCGGAAGGCAATTTGATTGTCGATATGCGTTTAACCCAAGTATTTTGGATATCGTGATTGTCGATTACAGCTTCGACATACGACTTGTAACTGCCTTATGATATAGTTTTATTTGTTATTATCCTGACAATCACGCACTACGCTATACATAGTGAATAAATTGCAGGATACTCTGATAGCAAACTATATGTGACTTTGACATTTTTGCGACATTTTACATCGCCCAACATTAACCTTCTCGGCGCAGCTGAAACCTATGTACTGCGGACGGTGCGGCCATACTCATCGGGGTCCGGTTAACGACAACTGCCGTACGGTAGTTATGCAGACTAGACACACCAAATGGGTGTTGGAGAAACTGAGTGCAATGTCTGACGACAGCGGATCTTCGCCGATGGTGGAGAGGACTCAATCTCCAACTACATCTAAGGCGCCACCAAGCGACAGCGAGATGGATGAGATGGAGGCCACGATAGCTGAAAAGGAACGGGCTCTGCAGCGTCGGAAGCGTTGCGTGGAACTCGACCGATGTGACTGCCGCTTGGCGGATGAAACAGCCGAGCTGACGGCCAGGCACAAGAGAGGCCGGAGCACCAGCCGGACGAGGAGTGTGCCTCACGACCGGCGGCACCGATGGCGGCGCCAGCATTCATCAAGCTCAAGTACCTTGGACGGGACAACAAGCCATGAACGAAAGAAGCGCAGTAAGTGGTCGCTGTGTAGATACTTGGAGGACCGTAAGGACTTAAAGAAATTGTCCCCCTTCGAAGTCCTGGAGTGTGTTGCGATTGGGTCCTCGATTAAAAGGATGTGGACTTACGGGAGCTGAGGCGCGTCGTTAAACATATGAAATATATTTGCAGGAAGCCAAAAACGGGGAAGTTTCAGGACAAATCGCACGCTAAGTACGACCTTGCAGTCCGGAAATTTGATGTCACCGAGGGCTATGATGCCTTCTGTGATGGGAACCCCAAACTAGCACTTAAATATTACGCCTTCGAGTTTGTGTGGACCCGGTAAGCTAGAGGTAGTCAGGGCGCAACCAAGGGTGTTAAGGGCAGTTCTGGTCAACTTTTCTGTAAAGACGCGAAGAAGCCCTGTTTCTCTTACACTAAAACAGATGGCTGTAGCCGAGATGAAAAAACTTGTAATTTCGGCCACTGGTGCTCCCCCTGCGCGAGCAAGTCACACAATAGGGGAAATTGTCGTAAGGAATGAATGCCGAAGGGCCGGGGTCGGGGTCGGAAACAAGTTTGCAATTGTGTATTTGCAGCTAACAACTATGTCGCTTCAGACCCAGACACCTGCCCAGGCCTCGACATTTCGCCGGTGGTTGGACACCCCCCTCTTTCTGAAGCTGGTACTGACGATTTTGTGCATTGTTTTGACATAATGGGAGTTGGTATGTGTCCCAGCAACTCTAATTGTCGCCAGGTAGGCGCCCCTACTCAAGTCTTCACCAGCACAGGAATTGTGAGCTATACTAATGGCGCTAATTGCCCCATTGTTTGCCCCCGTGACGCAGTTAAATCAGGTTCCCCTGGCCTTGGGAGCACGCCGGTAATAACCGCGCGTGTTGGTGCGTGGGGCATGGGTGACTGTTTCCACTCCCCGTGCCAAGTATCCAACCCCTTACTACGCTATGCCCTTGAAGCTGTTGACATTAATTGGTTGAGGGTTAAGGCCTGTGGGCAAGGCCTTTGTGTAATCGCCCTCGACACTTACTCCAACAAAAGCGTCACCTTTACTGTCAGTGCTGCATGTTCTGATGTTACTTGCTTGAGCACTCAGTACATAGCTAGCCAGTTATCTCAATTTAAACCATGCCACTGTTTCTGTGACTGCTTTGCCGGGGAGGACATTGACCCAGACACTGAGTTTGTTTTGCACGGGGCAATCTTTGGCTTTAAGGTTATAAATCCTTCATGTCACGCAGTTTACGCAAGTAATTGCAATAGAGCATCCAGAACAGTTTTATTGATTCAAAGTTACGCACCAAACTTTCCTGTGGTTATATAAGCCAGGCGAGTGGTGAAGCATTGCGCGTTCACAATGTCTTTGCCGTTCCAAAATCAACTGGGGGCAGCTACCGAAAAATCGTCGACTGCAGTAAGCCTATCGGTCGATCTTTGAATAACTATGTTTCTGAAATTAACAAAAAAAATTCATATTTTGGAATGGGAGATTTGGTGAAAGTTATGGCACGGGGCGACTTCATCACCTGTATAAATCTTCGGTGGCAGGAACAAATTATTTTTTGACAACCGTCTGTGTATGGGGCTCTTCTCGAGCCCTTACATTTTTAGCAGAATTTCTGATTTTGTCATGCGTTGCGCCCATAAGGAAGGCGTTACCCATATTGTGAATTACTTGGACGAGTTTGCCGTCCTCGGTGATGATTATGATGAATGTTTACATAACCAATATATTGTAATTTCTGTTCTCCGCCGCTTAGGCTTCTATCTAAGCTACCCTAAGCTTTTAGCCCCTTCCCAATGTTCAACATTTCTGGGTATAGAAATCGATTCTGTTATGTTCCAGCTGAGATTGCCTATTGACAAAATTGTTAAATTAAAGCGCGTTCTCCTTGACTTCTTGGGCCGCAGGAAGGTTACTCGGAAGGAACTGGAAAAGTTGGGCGGCCTGCTAGCCCATTGCGCTACGGTCGTCCGCGGTGGCCGCTCCTTCTCCACCAGAGTATATGACGCTATATGCCAGCTAGCGAACCTTTACTCTAAATTAAGGCTGACCACAGAGTTCCGTTCTGAACTGCACTGGTGGTTAAACTATGCCGAAACCTTTAACGGTTATGCAAAGATTTTGGGTGGTCACATGATTTCTATCGTGGTTTATTGTGACGCATCATGCTGGGGTTTTGGAGCGACCCATGCGGGCGATTGGCTTGTGGGCAGTTTCATTGAGGAACTAGACCCGCTTACCGAGGTGGGCCATCATTATGCTGAGGGCAATTGGGCTTGCGAGGGCACACACATTAACGTGAAGGAAATGTGGGTCGTCGTTGCGGCCGCCCGCCGTTGGTGCCACCTGTGGAGGGACCATTGCATTGTGTTTGTGACTGACAATAACATGGTGCGCCCATCTCTCTCTACAGGCAGGTGTATTAATAAGCAGATCATGGTCTACGTCAAAGAACTTTTTTGGCTCTCTGTCCAGTTTAATTTTGACATTAAATCTGCATACATCCGCAGCAGGGATAATATAATTTTGATTCCCTTAGCAGGTGGAGGGAGCCCTCTAACAGGAACCGCATAGCTGAGGTAGACTGAACCGCTAAACTGTGCTGTGCATCCCTGTTTGCCTGAAGTTCATCTCCTCTTGTGTTGTTGCAGGCCTAGATCTCTTGAGAGGGGCGGCTAAGGCTATGAGCGATCAGTACTATTCGACAAATTCACGCTCAACCAGATCGACGCAACTATGGAAGTACTTCAACTTCATAGACAAATTTAAAGGAATCTTATTGCCCTTGCCTTGCCCCCCTTCTCAGGTTGCTATATATGTGGTCTGGTTGTCCCACACTTTGAAATATTCATCTATCACCAACTACTTAAGCGCCTTAAACCTTTTTCTTAAATCTGAGGGCAGCCCGCCCATTGACTTTGCATCGCACCAGATCCGAACCATAATGGGCGGGGCTAAGCACATGTTG